>CM022765.1:24396445-24838945 GCA_012411365.1 Ameiurus melas
AGCAAGATTCAGCATCTATAAAGCTCTCAAACATCCATCCACCTATTATAACAGCATTCAGCACTCATACCCAACATCCAGCAGATATTATGAACATATAGCAGAGACCAGAGAACATTCAGCATAGATACAAAGCATAGCAAATATAAACAGCATCCAGCACATGTAACATACAGACAATACAAGACTCACACCCCAGAACATTTAAACATTGACAGACAAGACTTACACCCGTTTCCCACTTCAGCACGCCTCTCGCGTGACCCCACCTGGGGTTTATTGGGCCCAATGTGTTCACTCACTTATGAACGTCTTATCACTAAGTTCTCCCTAGAACTTTTTCACAGTTCACTCACTTATGAACGTCACATCAACTGCAGTATTACTCTAAGAAGCTTCACAACACATAACACGTATCTAACTCTCTCGGCCCAGTGCACAGGGTGAGTTATGCGGCGCTGTTTCGGATCCTTTTACTAGTGCAGCAAATCCGCCAACTTTCTGTAGATCACTGTTAGGCCTTGAGTGTCAATTCCCTAATCCTCTGTATTCTATCTGACTCCATTTTTTACATAGACAATACAGGCTTGCAGACACACTGCTCAAGACAACACTTATAACACACACACACACACACATATATATATTGCATGCAGTTTTTTTTTTTTGAGATCTAAAAAAGGCTCTTTTCTAAATTTTAGTTCATAATTTACAGGAGCTTTTGTGAGGGGAAAAATACCGTCTCAGGCTGACCCACAGGAAAACCACACAAGTATTTATCCAAAAAAGCAGAAAGCTGCTTGTGTTATTTTTGAGTGGCCACGCTTGTGCGGCTTCTCCAGGGCCAGCCCTGCCAGCAGTCTCCCTCTTTGCTCCTAGACCGATCACGTCGGGGTCACCAATTTGTTGTGGATAAAATCAACCTTTCTAGATAAGTCAAAAACTTCAAAGACAGACAGTTTAGTAGATGTCAAAAGTAATAAACTTTATTGGAAACCAACAAAGTGTGACTGTCTGCAGAGAGTCCGACTTGTAAATACACAAACATGTCTTTATATACCATTGAAAACAGTAAAAATAATTCCTAGGTGTGGCATTCAACTTTTCTCTTTAGAACCGACCAGTCTCCATTGCTTTAACTAATTATTCATATCTATATGATACCCCACCACTGTGGCGCATGCGCAGTCTGTTGTATGTTCTTCAAAGGTCTTACCAGAACTGGGTTCTCCATCATGTCACGTTATTGTCCCATAGCCTCATCTTGGTACCCTTCCCTTGAACCCTTATCTCTTTTTATGTTACTGATTTGCAAGCCCAAGGGGGGGAAGGGGGGGGGGGCATTTCAGAAACCCAACTCTGGAATGTGTCTAATTTACTACCACTAAGTGAAGCTGCGTTTAAATAAACACAAGCTCTTAATTTACTACTACAGAGTGAATCTGCTTTAGACAACCCCAAAGTACCTAATTTACACACTTAGAAGTGAAGCTGAGTTTAGACAAACACAGATTCTTACTTTACCCACTTAGGAGACCACATGTTGGACGTGTCTTATAGTTTTAGATTTGCCACAGAAAGAAGTGAGGGCCACTGTTTAGTAAGACACAGAATTCTTCTAACTCAATCCACACTTAGAATATAACTCGATCAATCATTATTCTATGGATTTAGATTATGCTTCTAACAGTTGATCATACATATAGATTATACTTTTTAACCCATACAGATTATTTGATTATGCTTTAAGTAGTACTTCTAAATGCAGGTTACATATTGAATACACTTCATTAACATATCCAGAAGTGAGTTATACATATTGATTACATGTCATAGATATTTTCTATACATATTTTCTATATATTTTCTATAGAAGTAACACTCAAATCATCTCACGATTGCTGGTTACCACGCTTTCTGTCTAAAAGGATATCTTCATCGGTTTTCATCACAAACATGTGACGGTTTTGATTGCTTTTGATCGTTTTGGGCATGCATTTATTTATTTATTTAGACAAAACCTGCAACTTTTATTTGTTTACGTGTATTGTTACGCTTAGGTGTAGTGTAACATTATAGACAGTAATGATTATAATATTGTTTTGACATAATGTCACGTAACGAGGTTGAGGACAGATGCAGAGGCAGATAAGAGTTTAAGTATAGGAGATACAGGCTGACAAATGCAAGTCATGAAACAATAGAGCTGATAAAACAGGCAAATGGTCAGGCGATCAGCAAACAGGATAAACTAGACTAAGACAAATAACTACTACTACTCAAATAACGAGGATGAGAACCAGATTGAAACCATGAAACATAACTATGACAACTGAGTGTAATACTTCACAAAGTCATAGTGTTCAAAGCGTCTCTTATACAGCGTGGAGTGAGTCAGTGTGAGATTGGCAACAGGTGTGTGTGACTAGAATTCCAGAGAACGTGAACATGTGTGTGGGAAGTGTAATCCTCTTCGGCCATGTTTGTGGTGCATCTGGGGAAATGGAGTTTTTATTATTATAAAAAGTATATACTGAAGTGTAGTAAGACAATCGTGTGTGTGTGTGTGTGTGTGTGTGTGTGGTGTGTGTTGTGTGTAGGGGTAAATGGATGTGCACTTTCTGTATGATAGACTAATCAGGGATTGTGGAATGAGGAACCAGGAAAGAGCATGCAAGATGCTTTGCAAAGTCCTGTTTCTGGAACTATTACGGTAGACACACACACACACACACAGATACAAAGCTGTGTCTCTGATTGTATCCGTTTTTTCCTTCATCAGCAGTGTGAGTGTTTGCTGTTGTTTGTATAAGGAGGACACAGAGCGTGTGTTTACTGACGATCCTACTACAACAGTAAGAATTTCTTCTAAATGCTTACATGAAGATTAAATATCCTGAAGTCTAACAGAAGTCTACTACGTTGATTATTTCAGTCATAGTTGATACGATTTGGAAGAGGAATGGAATGGTCTAATCACTTCATGACACTAACCATCCAACCCAAATGATCATTTTCAACACATCAGGGTTTCTGCTCAGATCTGTTTGATCTGTTTACATTGACTACAGTGTTTAACAAAGAGATTTAACAATGCAAATGTATCATTGATTATCTTTTGCTAATGCTGGGTTGTGATTTCCACCATGGTAATGAAATAAAAGGAAAAATTGGACCCCTGGTTATGTTTTTTTTAACCCTGGATGAACTGTACGTTGGGAGAAAGTAGGAAATAATTTAAATGTACACGCCAGTATACTAGCATCG
Source organism: Ameiurus melas (assembly GCA_012411365.1). Lineage (NCBI taxonomy): Eukaryota > Metazoa > Chordata > Actinopteri > Siluriformes > Ictaluridae > Ameiurus > Ameiurus melas. Next base: position 24,399,713 of record CM022765.1, read on the forward strand.
GTTTTCATGCAGGTCAAATCTGAGTTTCAATCACTATACAGAATGGGACATTGACACCAAGGCTGCTGAAAATGGGTCTTTGCAGTTTTATATGAATAAAAATAAATGTGGAAATAAAATTTCCAGCTGTAATATCCATTTACGACATTCTAATCTAGCTCATAGATGCATGCAACCACAGACATGTTTAATTAATACACAAAAATTCAATATAAAATACTTTACTTTTAGAAAGATGAGATGTTTTTCTGCTCACCGTGGTTGTAAAGCAGTTATTTGAGTTACCGTGGTCCTCCTGTCAGCTTGAATCTGTCTGGATTTTCTCCTCTGGCCTCTCTCTTGAAGAATTGCTGAACACTGTTTTTTTTTTTGTTTTTGTTTGTTTTTTTTTTGTTTGTTTTCATTCTTTGTAATATCTAAAGACTGTTGTGCATACCAGGGACCAAGTCAGTGAGATCTTGACCTGTAGCTGCTGCCATGTGATTGTCTGCAGGGCCAGAAGGTGCTCCAGAGAAAAAAAAGAACACCCCTCTCAATTATTTGTATATAAAAATAAATTAAGTTACATACTGTAGAAGATCTCTTAATTATTTACATAATTATTTATTAATATATTTTATCCATACACTCATGCAGATGTTTAATAATCAACAGATTTCTAGAGTTTTCCATTAAGGGGTGATATTTACCCCCTTAAATTTAGATCCAGGGTCATTTTTTACCTTCATAAAGGAGATTTTTTTTCCAACCTTATAAAATGTATTTCATGTCAAGTTCTTAAATGTAATCAGATTAATGATCATCTCATCATCTCATCTTCAACCGGCTTATTCCTTCTTCAGGGTCACGGGGAACCTGGAGCCTATCCAAGGACTCATCGGGCACAAGGCAGGAATCGAACCCGGACCCTGGACCCTGTGTGAACGTAGCTTCAGATTAATGATTTTAATATAAAATTTCAAATATAGAAATATGAAATGCTGGAAAAAATGAAAAGATACTCTTATGTATGAAACTAAAAGTGGACAAGTCACTGTCTTACTAAGTGAGTCATTAAATCATTCATTCAACTGACAAGCAATGACGAAGTTGAGGGCACTATAACACTATCGTTACCTGGCTGTCACCAATGAAGGCAGGTCAGGGGGAACGTGGATGCTGATCCACAGGCTGCTCAGTTTGCGTGCTGTGACAAGGGAAGAAAGGGAGGGGGCAGGGGAATTAGAACTTAAATGTTTAAACAGTTCATTGAGAATTGATGCCCTGGGCCAAATTTAAATAAAAACTCAAATAAAAAAAAATACAAATATCTTGCAAAAATGGTACTTATCTACTCAGAGGCCAAAAGGGCAGGTGCTTGAGCACCACCTGGGGTCTATCTGTGCACGTGCCTGATTGTCTGGTTGGATAATTGCATGAAGAGCAGGTGTACAGTTGTTCCTTATGAAATGTACCAGCCCCTAGTGGTAGAAAAGTGTAATCACGGGCAAATTTATTATTATGAGGAGTATGGAAGTATAATAGTGCCAAAAGTCCTTGAAACTTGAATTACATAACCTGAAAAAAACTTGCCACAATAACAATACCTGAACAAGATTTTTTTCTGCCCAGCAATTTGACACAAATCAGTGCTTGAATTAATTTCCTCACAAATCCAGGCTGCAAAAATTCAGGTCTTCACATTCAGGCTGCAAAAATTCAGGTCTTAAATTCAGGTCTTCAAATTCAGGTCTTCAAATTCAGGTCTAAAAATTCAGGTCTTCACATCCGTGTCTCACAGGAAGAGCAGTGGATTGCCGATAGTATTACTCGCTGCTCAGAACCAGCTCAACGACCTGGTGGTTGTGGTGTGAATTGCACTTCCGTACCAATAGTGAATCAGAAGATGAACCAAGGGGTAAGTTAAACTATTCTTTATTTATCAACAGCACAGCGGGATATTTTACTACACTGTTGAATTACTTTTCATTTATCCTTTCGGAAAAATGGTAGTCATTCATTGTAACGAAGTTATGTTAGCTTTTTGTGAGCTAGCTAGCTAACGATAGCAAAGTTAATTTTCTCCACAGCACTTGCTCTTGGACTCTGTTTTAGAGTGATTCCGCTCGCGCCCGAACCCTGCTGTTGGACATATTCCTGTAGACATGGATTACATGGAGTTTATTTGCTCATATAGTCATTCATTGTACCGAAGTTATGTTAGCTTTTTGTGAGCTAGCTAGCTAACGTTAGCTAATGATGTTCTATGTTGAACACCTGCACGAAGTCATGGCTTGGCTAGCTACATCCTTACTAGCTCGTTGTAGTCCTCAGGGACATGCGGAGTCTGTAGATTCCATGTGCGGAAATGTCCAGGTATCACACTACCTTAAAAGGACATTGAAGCCCCGGTTCCCAGGCTGTTTATGGAGTTCAATAGCCCGAATTCATTAAGGTTGGCTACTAACTATGGCGGGGGGAGGCGGCGTATTCTCCTACATGTAGTTAAATGTAGCCTAACATTATTATAAAATTGTAAATTATTAATAGTGAGTCTAAAAAACAGCCTATCTAATTGAGCAAGGAAAATAAACATAAAATATATCTGCAAGCAGCAATTATCGGGTTCAAGCCGTTTAGGACCCGTAAAAATGTTAAAAAAAGTTTAGATGCTGCTTTCTCAAATACTGTGGCCTGCTGCTGATGATGATGATGATGAACACCCAGCTGAAACAAACCAACGTATCACTGGATACTTGAGGCAGTTCATTGAGATGGGTATGGTATCAGCAATCTACCTCCAAATCTATATTGGCTTCTTTATTTACATTGAATATAAATAAGATTTAAAAATGTTTGTCATAATCTGACATTTGTGTGTCTTCATGTCTATGTAAATGTTTTGTTGTTCTATTTTGCATTTTAAAATAAAGTGAATAATGTGCCTTGCCCAAGACCACAAATTGTTGCGGTCATAAATGACAAAATAACTTAAAAAAACATGTTGAATAAGATTTTATTTGTTCGATTTCAGCATGTAGCAAAGACCTGAAGGACCTGCTCAAGTTTTGGGTTGGATGGGAAGTTGCTAAAGAAAGTCTGGCTGTGGAAGTTGTTAGTGGTGATCTCCCAAGAGCCCCTACCTACCTGCTTCTGTATCCTCAGATTACCAGGGCACTACAAAGATTACCAGTCTTTCAGGATGGACTTGATTATGTGCATTGGGTCATGCAAGTATGGTTTTGGGCATGTTTAACTTTGATTATTCAGCAGCTGGAACTGCAATTTCTTCACTAACGTTCACCCTTTCATTGTTGCCTTATTCAGGCAGTGTAAATGTTTCAGTTTTACTTTAGCATATGCATGAAAGTACTGTTACTGTTTGTAATGTTTAAGTCTGTTCTGTTTTAACATGTATGGCACATGCAATATTTGACAAGATGGCATGTAAGTTTGTACTGTACCCCACCACACTATTTTAGATGCAGTGACTACTGAATGTTGAAACTGTTTGAATGGTGAAAATGAAACTGTTTTTTCCATGCTTTGTTACGGTTTTATTATTTCAAAATATATGCACATTTTGTAGTTTTTCAATTGTGAGCAATAGTCGTGTCTTCTTTAACAATATATTTGGCTCTATTTATTAAGCTACTGTATGAATGTCAACTAAGACTAAATTAACTCCGTTAAACTCAGTTTCAAAACTTAAAATAAAACCAATGTTCTTGGCAACAGATTATTTCCATATGCTGAAACATTTATTATCAAGTAACAAACATGTGGTCTGCTGTTACTATAGAAAATTACTCCATAAGTCCTAGCCAAATGTCTGTGAAGTTGTTTTGGGGTATACAGCTTCCTGTAGGGCTGCCATTTGTTCATCACTCAGGGGGCATTCAGTCGTAGGAACCATGATGCTGGCGTGTGCATCAGCAACGAGTCCGCTACTCTCCCAGTCAATGTGCGGTATGCTCAGTCCCTAAAAGATAAATTTTGGACCATTAATCATAACATGTGAAGTCCTTCCTAAAGCTCTCAACAAAACGAGCATTCCATTCATGGCAGCATTCTTACTTATTGTTCTTAGTTAAAAAAATAAAGACAGACAGTTTCACACATGAAAAGTAGACCACATGCCTCAATGTTGGGTTCAGGTACAGGATGGTTGACACTTCCCATTGCCCACAACTTAGGTTAGGAGTCATACTACCCTCTGTGCGAATCGGGTGATTGTCCTAGGTTCTGCAGAACAAGTTGAGGTCATTTTGAAGCCGTGGAAGAAAAACATAGTGGCGACAAAAGAGGTGAGTTGGGTCTGAAATGTCAAGGTAGCCACATTCCTCTAGGGAGTGCAAAACATCATAATACACATTTGTCACCGATGTCCAGACATCTCACCACAGCCTCTCAATACTGGAATAAATGAATCATACAAAAGTAAAATTCAGTGTCAAGTGATTTTGTAAACTGGAACCTCAGTACATGGTTTTAAATCAACACACCGCTGATTATAGAAACTCTTTCCTGAAATAAAGCTTCCCGTGCCCGCCCCACGGACTGTGAACATTAGGCGAGCAACATACACATTTTCAATGCCCTGGTCACTTCGTACCCCGATAGTGTAAAAAGATTGGTGCATGAAACTGCCTGTTTGACTTTTCTTGTCTTGAATTAATGTCATTTATAAAATAGTAAGAAATATAGCTGCATCAAATAGCTTTTTATATTTAGAATTTGATTATCATGAATGTACCTTAGAGGAAAGCCAAAAGTTTCCACTGCTTCTTGAAAAAAAAGCCAGCGTAGTTGACGCAAGGTTGTTAGATGCAGCACCAAGGTACATTTTTCTATATTTTTAACCAGTATGTTTTCATGGTCCAGTCAGTACTGTATTTTATTGTAATAAAGTTCAGCAATATTTTACTCTGAGTGGTTTCGTTCAGGATCTGTTTTAAAAGCTATCGGTTCATTTAATCGGTTAAAAATGTAGAAATTATCTTCTCCCAGAAGATGAGAATTATTATTTTCCCCAGCTGGAATGTCAGAAATGAGGTTTAATCCGAGTCAGAAGGTGGGAATGATGTTTTTATGAGGGGAAAGGTGGGTAGATGTTCATGGGCTGTTTTTCTGTCATTTCTTAAGGAGCTAAAATACAGTGCATTAATTATTGTTTAACCTGGACTGTGTTTTAAGTAACTAGGTTAACTAGGTTTTAAGTAACTATTAGTAGTAGTTTGGTAGTTTAATTAGTAGTAGTAGGTTTTAAGGCTTTTTAGGTTTTAAGTAACTGAGTTACTTTACATTCTATGAAAGGGTTCAGTTGAATACAATTCTGTGAGAAAGGGACGAGTTTAATTTAATCAGTGTAATGAGACTGGTTATAGAGGTGTGTGTGTGTGTGTCTGGACTGTATACAGTGTATGCGTTTAAAACACAAGCTATACAATGTTATTGATTGTCCTAATGTGAATTAGTGAATGTAAAAAAGAGCTGTGATTTAAATTCGAGACTGCCCTACTGTGTGTTTGTGTGTGTGTGTGTGTGTGTGTGTGTGAGAGAGAGAGAGAGAGAGAGAGTGTGTCCTGTACAGTATGTGCTTGTGCCATGCACAGTATGTGGTTCCAACATGTGATCTCTCCAGCTGCATGCAGAAATAAACTAAATAGTTTCTTTTACACCAAAGTGAAGTGAGTTAATTTCTTCAACACTATTACTATAGAATTCTGTGGGCGTGTCGCAACTCTCTTTTTAAGCGGCGCGAAGCCCCGCCCTGTTCTGCAGGCTTTAGCAGATAGGGGGCGGGGCTACACGTCAGACGTAGTGTAATCAGTTTAGTGGAAAGTGGAAGAGTTGGAAAAGGGAACCCCAAAAAACAGGAAAAAGAAGTTGTTGTTTCTCTTTCAGACTCGAGTCCATTGTGTCTCTGTTGGAAAAGCAGAAAAACCTCAACAGCAGGCAGAAACGGTGATATTAATGTCACACAACATGGACTGCTGAATAAAAGTAAGTTAATTCTTTAACAGAAACGACTTGATATTTTATTTTACTCGTGTAAAAACAGCAGTAAGAAAACTGCGTCACTTCCCCGGAAGTGACGTCATCTTCTTTGTAAAGCTACTGTTTATCAGCTGTGTGTTACATATTTTATATAGAAGTTTCTCTCTTCGATGAACATTCAGTGTTTGGGGGATTTAGATTTATTAGTGTGGAACAAACATCATATGATTTAAGATCAATTTAATTCAATTTTATTTGTAAAGCGCTTTTTACAATAGACATTGTCTCAAAGCAGCTTTACAGAAATATATGAACATGGTATACAGATATTAAAGGTGTGAATTTATCCCAACTGAGCAAGCCACTGAGTGGCGACGGTGGCGAAAAGGAAAAAGGAAAAACTCCCCAAGATGTTTTAAGAGGAAGAAACCTTGAGAGGAACCCGACTCAGAATAAGCGAAGGCTCTTCCCTCTGCTGTAGCCTTCACTATTCGAGGTACCGTCAAATATCCTGCATCTTTTGATCTAAGTGGCAGATCATATAAAACCAGAAGGTCGCTTAGATATTGTGGCGTGAGACAGTTTAGTGCTGTATAGGTTAATAAAAGTATTTTATAGTTAATGCGAGATTTTACTGGGAGCCAGTGCAGTGTGGATAATATTGGTGTGATGTGGTCGTATCTTCTGGTTCTAGTTAGGACTCTAGCAGCTGCATTCTGGACTAACTGGAGTTTATTTATATTCCTACTGGAACATCCTGACAGTAAGACATTACAGTAATCTAATCTAGAGGTGACGAATGCATGAACTAAATGGTAAATGGCGCACTTATATAGCGTTTTTATCCAAAGCTGTGTCTCATTCACCCATTCACAGACTCACACACCAATGGTAGCAGTGCTGCCATGCAAGGTGCTAACTTGTCATTGGGAACAACTTAGGGTTCAGTGTCTTGCCCAAGAACAGTTCGGCATGTGGGGTCATGCAGGCTGGGAATCGAATCGCAATCCCTACGATTAGTGGACAACCCGCTCTACCACCTGATCCACAGCCGCCCCTGAACAGAACCAGTATTTCTACATCATGTAGTGACAATGTATTTCTTATCTTAGAAATATTTCTGAGATGAAAGAAAGCTATCCTAGTAATATTATCTACTTGAGCATCACATGATAGGCTGGAGTCAATAATCACTTCAAGGTCTTTAACTGCTGTACATGTACAAGTCCATCCAGAGTAACCATGTGATCAGAAAGATTATTTCTAGCTACACGTGGTCCTAATAAAAGTATTTCCGTTTTATCAGAATTAAGTAAAAGGAAGTTAGTTAGCATCCAACGTCTAATGTCCTTTACACAATCCTCAACTTTACTAAGCTGCTGTCTGTCCTCTGGCTTCGCTGAAACATACAGCTGTGTATCATCAGCATAGCAGTGGAAGCTAATTCCATGTTTACAAATAATTTGACCTAGCGGTAGCATATATAGAGTAAAGAGCAGTGGGCCTAAAACAGAACCTGGTGGAACACCAAATTTAACCTCGGTATGTGTGGAGAAGTCTCCATTTACATCTACGAACTGATAACGATTGGTCTAATGAGACCTGAGCCAGCAGAGGACTGTTCCCTTAATACCAACAACATTTTCTAATCTATCAAGGAGGATAGTGTGATCTATAGTATCAAAAGCTGCACTAAGGTCAAGTAACACAAGCAGCGAGACACAACCCTGATCAGAGGTCAGTAGAAGGTCATTTACTACTTTAACTAACGCCGTCTCTGTGCTATGATGAGGTGTAAATCCTGACTGATACATTTCATTAATGTTGTTCTGATGTAAGTATGAGCGTAGCTGCTTTGCTACAAAGTTTTCTAAGATCTTGGAGATGAAGGGGAGATTTGATATTGGTCTATAGCTGGACAGTTGAGAGGGGACAAGGTCAGGTTTTTTAATCAGGGGTTTAATAACTGCTAATTTAAGTGATTTAGGTACATAGCCAGTGCTAAGGGAAGAATTGATTATATTTAAAAGTAGTTCAATTACTCCAGGAAAAATCTGTTTAATGAAACATGTAGGTACAGGATCTATACAAGTTGATGAATTTGCTGAAGAGATTAATGAAACTTGTTCGGTCTCTCTAAGGGGAGTAAAACATTCTAAACTTTGATCTGATATTGCTATATTATCATCTACAGGGTTATAGTTATAAAACTGTCTGGTTTTAATTTAATAGCCTGAATTTCACATCTAATATTTTCAACTTTACCAAATGAAAAATTCCAGGAAATCGCTGATGTGTAATGATTGAGTGTTTCTTTCTGTAGTGGTTTTATTCCTAATTAATTTTGCTACTGTATTGAATAGAAATCTTGAATTGTTTTGTTATCTCCTATTAAGGGGGAGAGAGAGACTTTTCTAGCATTGCTAAGAGATTGTAGTTCAGTAGACTCTCCTTCCATGCTGGGTGAAATATTACCAGTTTGGTTTGACGCCATTTAAGTTCTAATTGTCGAGTGGTCTGTTTTAAGGTACGCGTTTGATCGTTATACCAGGGTGCTAATTTTTTCTCTCTAATTATTATTCTTTTGAGTGGAGCCACTCTATCTAGCGTGTAGCAGAGTGTTGACACCAAGCTTTCAGTCAACTGATCGAATTCTATCGGATCAGACGGTGATCCAAATCTAATTGATGTCTCTGAGAGGTTGTTTATGAAGCTCGGTGCAGTAGCTGATGTGTAGGTACAGTGAGGGGAAAACAGTATTTGATCCCCTGCTGATTTTCTACATTTGCCCACTGAAAAAAAGATCAGTCTATAATTTTAATGGTAGGTTTATTTGAACAGTGAGAGACAGAATAACAGACAGAATCTAGAAAAACGCATGTCAAATATGTTATAAATTGATTTTTACAATATTTTCTATACTTAATCCATATGTTAGTATGAGGTCAAGAGTGTGACCACCATTATGAGTAGGCCCGATTATGTTCTGATTAATCCCTACTGAATCTAAGATGGACACAACTGCTGTTCTCAGAGGCTCTTCCAGGTTATCAAAATGAATATTAAAATCACAGACGATTAATATTTTATCTACAGACACAACCAGGTTTGAGATAAAGTCTACAAATTCACTAAGAAATTCAGTATATGGCCCTGGGGGTCTGTAAATAATAATTAGAGGAACTGACTTATTTTTTGTGGCTACATAAGTTATACTGGTATAAATAATTTTAAAAGAATTAAATTTATGACTAGGTTTTTGTGTGACAACTAGATTTTGACTATGGATGAGACCAACACCTCCTCCTCTACCAGTTGAACGAGGCTGATGTACATAACTGTATCCAGGAGTACTGGCTTCATTTAATGCTACATACTCGTTTGGTTTAATCCAAGTTTCCGTTAAACACATTAAATTTCATTACTGATCAGTAATTATGTCGTTAACAATAAGAGCTTTAGATGTAATAGATCTAATGTTTAATAGTCCTAGCCGATTACAGGTTCAAGGTGCGCTGTGCATTCAATATGATTTAATTTTATGTTAATTAGGTTACGAAGAGACTTTCCGAGATTTTCTCTGTAAAAGAAAGCTCGGGGAACAGACACAGTCTATAGTACTGGACTATTAATTGAACATTAATTATACTGAATGTTGTTATTGTTGGAAGATGTACTTACGTTAGACAGTCACTTGGAGTGTAACGCCTTGGAGCTGTTGTCAGACAGCAGTTCCGCTCCAACGCTGCTGGGGTGCAGGCCATCAGGACGAAGCAACCTAGGACACTCCCAGAACAGATTCCAGTTATTGACAAACACCAGATTCTGCTCATTACACCAAGAAATTAACCAATCATTTAAAGCTAGAAGATCTGTCTTCTATGGAAGTCCTGAAAAGGCCATGATGATGTCTAATAATCCCCCGTCGTTGTGTTTGTACAAACAGTACTTCCGGTTTGATTTCTCTCTGCAGCAGGGCCGTGGTTCAGACAGAAAACCTTCACAATGGAGCGGTTCAGAGAGGGTTCTTTTCAGCTTGGACTCGACTATAAAGAAATAAGAAATAAAGTCAGTGGTTAGTTGAAGGTTTTCACACTGCGGTTAAGCAGCAGCTCTTCCTGAAATCTCACTTCATCTAGATGAACATAAACAGCAGCAGAAAAAGCTCCTTCACTTTTATACTAAACCATCAGTTTAAATAAATAAGGAACACCACAAACACAACAACTGACAGTGTTTATGAGTGTACAGGAAACACGTTTTATACCCTTTACATTTAAATAATGGCAAAATCAATCAGGTTTAAAGAGACACTATAAAGTAGTAATAAATATACATTTACTAAAACATCTTTTAAGAAAATATTATTATTGTTGTTGTTATAAAACTAAGTATAAATATACAGGTGCTGGTCATATAATTAGAAAATCATCAAAAAGTTGATGTATTTCAGTAATTCCATTCAAAAAGTGAAACTAGTATAATGTATACATTCATTACACACAGACCGATGTATTCCAAGTGTTCATTCCTTTTAATTTTGATGGTTATACTGTGTGATTGTTTTGTGTTTTCTAGGAGTGTGAGTAATTCCAGCAGAAGAGAACAGCATCTTCAGGACTCAGCTGTGTGTCCATGAGCTGTCTGTGTTTACACTAATATTCAAACATGGAGACCCCTGACCTGGACACAGATAATGTGACCCCGCCCACAAACAACCAGTAAGCTTCCATGTCCTAGTATTTTAGTCATTACATATTCATATCTGAAATATATAATGAGTTTATATAAAAATAATAACGGATATTTATACTAAGCATGAGAACTTATCAGTAATCACTTGAAAAAACTGCTAGATTCTGTTGAGATCAGCTGCTGTGATGAGAAACAGGATTAGTCTATTGGGACGATGCATTGTTCCTGTTTCTGTTAGAAAGTTACTAGTCAGATATCTACACTAGAAGCACAGAGATATGGAGGTGAGAGCCGGTGAAGTAGCTGCTGGAGTTTACTGCAGAAGAAAAGTAGATCAGGATTTATAATATAAGGGGTCATTTTTCTCTGTTATTAACATCTAATCTTTATCTTTTTCAGTGGAGCCGTCATAAAGCTGTTTCATGGCACCGTTATTAATGTAGAAAGATTGTAGATTGTGTCTTACACTTACACTTACGTTCCTTATACCACGTGCTTCTGAATGGTTTTAGACGTGAGTGAGACTTACATCAAGTGCAGCACACAGGTGTTTATTTAACCCTCATTTCAGACTTTGGTCAAGCCAAACCGTGATAGAAACTCCAGTGCACTCATACAAAGGTTTATGGTAACTACCTTCAGATGGCTACACTTTGGATATCTGCTGTGAATTTTGGACAGTGAAAATGTTGAGCAGTAGTGTACTACGAGTCGTTTCAGTGTTCTTTTTTCCAAGTTCACGCAGGCCAAATGAAACAAGGCAGTGGATTATAAAGTAAGAATTAATTAAGTAAATTCTGTCTCATGTCCTCTCTATAATGTTGTACAGTAAACTACAGAGAAAGAGATCAGACTCATCAGAACCCAGCTGTGTCTCCATGAAGAGTGATGAGTCTATGGATCTTCCTCTGACCTTTAGAAATAAAGACTCCACATCTGTACACAGGTAACATCCCATAATTCTCATAGTTAAAGTCACAGTAATGTCTGTGCTACACAATCATTAGCATCTGTTTTGATTTATATTTTAGTTTCTTGGTCTTTAGTGATACTACAGAACTTTATGATGCTCAAAATGAAGAGTGATGTGTCTGAGTATTTCTGTCAAATCTAATAGAAAATGGAGACTCTTTATATGAACACAGGCACTGATTATTTACCATAAATCATATAACTGACATTACAGTGTTTATTAATAATAATAATCACAATCAGCATTTTCCTCAATTTAAACATCTCACCTCCCAAAATCATGTCAGTAGGTCTACTGATAACTAAATTGTCCCTACAGGTGACGGACTGAATCTCATCCACAGTGTCGTATAATTCTGGATAGAGTTACAGATTTTTATACCTGTGAACCTTTCTAGCAGGTTTTTAAAATAATAATGATCTGTATTTACATCCATTCAGGACACATTATCTGTTCATTCTGAATGATGTCCTCATGTTCTGTTACAACCATAATGACCATATACAGTCCCCTCCACAAGTATTGGAACAGCGAGGCCAATTCTTTTATTTCCTATATACTGAAGATATTTGGGTTGGAGATAAAAGATGAATGAGACAATAGATCAGAATTTCAGCTTTCATTTCCTGAATGATAAGGTGCCATGTTCTAAGTTATTTAACACATCTAGATGTAAATAATGAAAAAAAATCTAGAAATCCTCAAATTAAAACGGACACATTTTTTCTCCAGGTTGTTTTAGCTGTGTGTTTTCTAAATATTAATGCCCTTACTACAATTATTTGACTAAAATTAGGACACAATTTTAGACTACAGTATTAAAGTGATGAAAGTTATTGTCTTTAACAGCTACAGTTTTTATTCCCAGTGTTCTACAGAAGTCAGGAGACAGAAGAGAAAAGAACATCATCACAGCTACAGGGTAAGATCAAACCCAACAACATGACTGTGACACTGACGCGCTGGTATTATAAACATCTCTGCTGTTATTTCCTGCAGAGTGATTAGATTATAGAGAACATACTGTAGAATAAGGCAAATACACAGTGAGAACATCATAAAGAATGGTTATCTGTGGTAACAGTCAGAAAAAAATTATCTTAAACTCTAATAATTAGACCCCATGTCTCACCATGTCCTCCTACTTCACCCTGTCACAGACACGACCCAGAACCTGCTGCTGTAAATGAATTCCAGAAAAAGTTCAAATTAAATCTGGTGAAGAAGTTTCAGTGTTTAAATGGTGTGATGATAAACCTGGAAAACCGAACACTCCTGAATGAGATCTACACAGAGCTCTACATCACAGAGGGAGACAGTGGAGACGTCAATAAAGAACATGAGGTGAGACAGATCGAGGCAGCATCCAGGAGAAAAACAACAGAGGAAACACCAATCAAATGCAATGACCTCTTTAAGCCCTTATCTGATCAAGACGAACCCATCAGAACTGTGCTGACAAAGGGAGTCGCTGGCATCGGAAAAACAGTTTCTGTGCAGAAGTTCATTCTGGACTGGGCTGAAGGGGAAGTAAATCAGGACGTCCAGCTCATGTTTCCACTTCCTTTCAGAGAGCTGAATTTGATGAAGGACCAGAAACTGAGTCTGATGGATCTCCTTCATGTCTGTTTTAAGGAGACAAAAGAAACAGAAATGTCCAGTTTGGAAAAGGTTCTGTTCATTTTTGATGGGTTGGACGAGTATCGTTTTCCTCTGGATTTCCAGAACACAGAGACAGTGTGTGATGTAACTGAATCAGCATCAGTGCATGTGCTGCTGTTAAACCTGATCAAAGGGAATCTGCTTCCCTCTGCTCTCATCTGGATCACCTCCCGACCAGCAGCAGCTGATCAAATCCCCTCTGAGTGTGTCCATCGAGTCACAGAGGTACGAGGGTTCAATGACCCACAGAAGGAGGAGTACTTCAGGAAGAGGATCAGTGATCAGAGCCTGGCCAATAACATCATCACACACCTGAAGTCATTAAGAAGCCTCTACATCATGTGCCACATCCCAGTATTCTGCTGGATTTCAGCCACTGTTCTAGAGAGAATGTTGGATGAAGCAGAGAGTGGAGAGATGCCCAAGACTCTGACTCAAATGTACACACACTTCCTCATCATTCAGACAAACATCATAAGAGAAAAGTACTCAAAGAAGCAGGAGAGTGATGAAGAAATGCTTCTCAAACTGGTACAACTGGCTTTTCAGCAGCTGATGAAAGGCAACCTGATCTTCTATGAGGAAGACCTGAGAGAGTGTGGCATTGATGTGAGAGAAGCAGCAGTGTACTCAGGTGTGTGTACTCAGATCTTCAGAAAAGAGTTTGGACTTCAGCAGAGTAGAGTGTACTGCTTTGTTCATCTGAGCATTCAGGAGCACCTCGCAGCTCTGTATGTGCACCTGACATGCATGAAGGAAAAGAGAAATGTTCTTGAACAGAGTTGGGTCTTTAAGACAATTTCAAATGTCCACAAGAGTGCTGTAGATCAGGCCTTAAAGAGTAAGACTGGACATCTGGATCTTTTCCTCCGCTTTCTTCTGGGTCTCTCACTGGAGTCCAATAAGAAACTCTTACATGACTTAGTATCACATACAGGAAGTAGCTCCCAGACAGGAAAGGGGGACACAGTACAGTACATCAAGGAGAAGATCAGTAAAGATCCCCCTACAGAGAAATCCATCAATCTGTTCCACTGTCTGAATGAACTGGGGGACAATTCTCTAGTGGAGGAAATCCAACGCTACCTGAAATCTGGAAAACAAAGTGAACTCTCTTCTTCACAGTGGTCTGCTCTGGTGTTTGTCTTACTGACATCAGCAGAGGAGCTGGAGGAATTTGACCTGAGTAAATATATCTCTGCAGATAAAATAACAGATGAGATTCTTGTGAAGGTGATGCCTGTGATTGCAGCATCCAGAAAAGCAATGTAAGTAAATCTGAATAGAACTGTTCTACTGTTACAGTGTTAAGAGAACAAATCAAATGTCTTAGCTGTTCAGATCAATCTAACTCTTGATCACACTTTAGACTCTTCTTGATAATTTGCATTACTGTTAGTTCATTATGTATTATTTCCTTCAGTATCAGGTGTGATACAATTCAAAATAGTGGTTGGAGAGCTCTGGTCTCAGTGCTCAGCTCTGAAACCTCCAATCTGAGAGAACTGCATCTGACTGTGGATACACTGAATCTGTTTGGGAGTAAACTAGGAGACTCAGGAGTGAAGCGTCTCTCTGCTCTACTGGAGAATCCTCAGTGTAAAGTAAAAAATCTGAGGTAAGATCATCTCTCTGAGAGACACAGTACCTCACTAAAAGCTGCAGTTAATAGTTGTGTACAGTTCTGTTTCTTCAGTTAAATCAGTACAACATACAGAACAAATATATTAGTCATTAAACATCTCACTTGTGCATTAAAGTAATAATTAAATGCACTTAGATATGTGTATAAAATACATTTAAACAGAGATAAAAAAAAACCCTGACTCATTACTTTTAACATAAACCAGCAATAGTTTTACACCGTAATTGGTCAGTATTAATAATATCTTGTGATTGGACAAGAGAAGGGAGACAGTCCAACATAACGGACACATCATCTTTACAGTAAGTTTTAAACCAAGATGAAAATGTGTTGATGAAGAGTGTGTCATTGTGTCTCTGCAGGTTGCGTGAGTGTGGTGTCTCAGATGAAGGCTGTGCTGCTCTGACTTCAGCTCTGAGATCAAACCCCTCACACCTGAGAGAACTGGATCTGTCCTGGAATAAACTAGGAGACTCAGGAGTGAAGTGTCTCTCTGCTGGACTGGAGAATCCTCTCTGTAAACTGGAGATACTGAGGTAAGATCATCTCTCTGAGAGTCACATGACCTGCTCCTCAGTAAGACACATTCTCTAATAGTGAGACTGAAGCAGAGGTTTTAGGTTCATCATCAATGTCCTGAGGAGGAAGATTGTTTCTTTTCACTGCACACTGATGATCTGTCACAGAGTCTTTGGGTCAGATGTACGTATGTGAGAAGCTGCAGCACAAAACGCAACTTGATTGCGACTGCAATGTGTCTAAAATTACTGTGAAATTTACTACAACATTGTAACTAATCACACAAACTGCAGCTCAGACACAAACTAAATACACTGTGTGTGATGCAGGGTTTAAATGCAGCAGGGAAATGGTGCAAATGATCTCAAAATAGAGAGTTTATAAATTAAAATTTGAAGGTAATCTAAAAAAAAAAAATAATGAAATATTTGATTTTTAATAAAGAGTTTCTATGAAGAGGGTTGAAGCAGCCGAATAGACAAGCAGTATTAAACTTGCAGTTTTCCTCAGTAATGAAAACACACACACACACACAATGTTCTAAAATTCATTAAAAATATGTCAGAACATTAAGTGTTCATCATAAATAACGAGTGATTTTTAAAATGATTTCACTTTAATAATAAAACAGGGTCTAATGTTCTTCCAAGTCAATGGAATGTGTGTAAAATAACAGACAAACACATTCTGTATAAATAAAACAGTCAGACTTGTTCTTGTTTGTACTGAATAAACCATTTAAACATTCACAGTATCTCTCTCTCTCTCTCTCACACACACACACACACACACACACACACACTCTCATTTCAAGATACACAAAGTATGTCTTGATGTTCATAAACTGAGAGTGAAGAGTGTCATTGTGTCTCTGCAGGTTGAGTGATTGTGATATCTCAGATGAAGGCTGTGCTGCTCTGACTTCAGCTCTGAGATCAAACCCCTCACACCTGAGAGAACTGGATCTGTCTCTGAATAAACTAGGAGACTCAGGAAGGAAGTGTCTCTCGCGCTATGAAGAATGAAGAACATTACAAACTACAGACACTGAGGTGAGTAATGATATTTTTTAATAAAACACTGAAACAAATTAAAGAGACTGACAAATTATCAGATACTGGGTTAAAATTGTACTATATTCTATTGAATCAGACTTTTTCTAACAATGAGCTTTAATGCTGTTTGGTATTGATTTAAAATGGATGTGAAAGCAGAAGACAGGAGAGAGACAGAGTCTACAAAATGTCAGCACTAAGTGCATGAGAGTGATTGTAAATGAACACCTGGTCTCCTTGTGACACCCTGCTATCTCTGACTTCATACTGCTGCTTTTGTCTGAATAAGATGTCGGGCTTTTCCCTGTTTCGATCAGCAGCAGATTTTCTTCTCCACTCTCATCAAAGCCAATTAAAATCATCATCTTTGATGCCACACTGCTCCAAAATCTTTTATTTAAGGAGTCACTTTACTTGACACTCCTTCCAGCACTCCACCTCCACACCGTGTCTTCTGTCGTTCCTGTAAAGTTCCCCTCCGCTTGTTCTTAACGTCTGCACTTAAATACACGTGTAGAACAAGAGATAAAACACACAGCAGTGATCACTGTTTTAAACATAAAGCTCTAAAGCCTGTGATTGTATAAGAGCAGTGATGTGATGGTAAATATCTGCTCATGTTCCTGTAAGATCTTGTGGAAGTTCTCATCTGTTCTAGCTAAATGTTCTAACAAATGTATTCTATAAGAATGAAGAAATGTTGAATGATTATGAACAGGAGATAATAATGTTTTCCTTGCAGCAGAGATGATTACATGCTGTTGATCATGAAGTACCACAGTCTAGGTTTTGGTTATTAATTCAGATATCTGTCTTTTAGATATTACTAGACTACACACATCTCTGCACTGAGTAGAACGACTTGTGATCCCTGGACAAAATTTCCTCAATCCCAATGAAAACCTGAGGGATTATTTGGAACAGCAGGTGAAAAACCACAGGATCTCCAGCTGAACCCAGTCAGTGGAAGACGGAGCTGAAATGGACAGGAACAGTTTCATGACATTGGTGGGATTCTCACCTGACAGGATTAGCATCTGAGGAGTTTATGTGAAGAAGCCCCTAGGAGACTCACCACAAGTCCCATTTATCACTCTGTCCTTTAGTTGGTGTTTAATATAGTGTAGATCTTTTGGTTCCAGCATCAGATCTAATCTGTTCTTTATTTTCTCTGATATCTGATCCCCATTTCTTTGCTAGTATCAGCTGATCATACCTGGTATGGGATCAGTGCCATCTCTATTACTTAAGTATACTCTAATTTCAATATTTTATGTAATTGTATCAGTGGAATACAGTATATTTTGAAGAAGTGAATATATAAGTACAATATAATTATATAATACGATGTTATTATCTCTGCTGTATAAAATTAGTTCATGTATTTAACATGAATTTTAGTCTAAGAAACTATACAAGAGCTTATTTATGTGTTCTATTGTCCGGTATTTCAGGTGTAATGCTTAAGAGATTGAGAGGGAAACACACACAGATCTGGAGAAATGCAACAGTTTTTGCAAAATTCAATAACAAAAGTATTTTTTTATTAAATGTCAAAACATTTTATTCATTCGGTTTTATATACAGTACAGTGAGGTAATGTGAGGGCTTTGTGTGAATTAACAAACTGCAGACTGTGTTTTGTGTGTGTGTGGGGGGGTTATGCCTCAACTGTTCCCTCCTTCATGATGGCCATCGCCAGATTAAGCTCCAGCTTTGTGGACTTGACATCATCATCCTGAAACACACACACACACACACACACACACACACACAACCATTTCATATCCTGTATACCACAGAGCTTATTCAGATCTGGATTCTGATTGGTCAGAATGTGTTGATTAGTTTTCTATAACAGCAGCTCTGACAGTAGTGCAGCTCTGAATCCCAGGTTTATATTAATGCTCTGGTTCTGATACATTATCGTTTCTATAGTAACATGGAAGTAGATTTGTTCCAGATGTACTGAACATAACTTTTTTTTAAGAAATGAACAAAAATATACAATGATAAAGAAGAAAAAAACTCAAACTGAAAACAGTCAAAGATTTAACATGTTCTTTAAATAAACAGCGTTCTTTGTGAACTGCTTTCTCAGCTTCCTTTTCACTAATCACGGTTTATGAACATGTCTCATCCACTGTGAAAATGACTTCAGTGTCAGAAAAGTATATTTTCATCTCACTGCCCATCATTTACACTTCAGTTTGTGCTGAACATTACATTAAGAGTAAAATAAATGATTTACCACACAATCAAATCTGAAAAACCTGATAAAAAAACATATGGTGTGGTTTTGTGTGTGTGTGTGTGTGTGTGTGTGTGTTGTACCTTTGTGAGATGCTCTGGTTTGAGCTCGCTGTTGTCAGAGGTCAGCTCTTCCAGACAGAACATGAGTTCATAGGTCTGAGCCACTGAAATGATCACACACACACACACAGAGTAAGTATAATATATTTTCTGGTGTGTGTGTTTGTATCGGTTTCTTTTCTGTTTTGGACATAAAGTTGTGATACGTTTTAGTCTTACATTTATAATTGTAACACTCAGTTTGTGGATTTTATCTTAAATAAACAAAAAAATGGTACTGTAAGCCCCCATCTGAATAATCGAAAAAATAATCAGCAATCTGATCGATTATGAAAATAATTGTTAGTTGCAGCCCATATATATATATATATATATATATATATATATGTCACGAGGCGTGCTAGAGGCCGCTAGAGGCCGCCGTGGTGGAGCCGCTGGGGCGCAGTTGAGTCGGGCGCGCGCAGGCGTGGTTAGTCTGCGCGTGAACGCGATCTCACGGCAGGTGTGGTTGCTTAGCTTAGTTTAAAATGTTAACTAATGAAACCTTATTGTAAAGTGTTACCCGTACTTTTATTACATTAAGATAGATGTTTACTTACTTCATATTGTAATACTTAATCTCGTGTTTATATTAAACTTAATACGTTATTTTTTTTGTGACATAAAGGCATATAAAACTAAAGTCTTAACACATGGTTTGGTTTAATTAAACAATTTGTAAATGGTTGCTAGTTAAAATTTTTCATGTTTAAATGCATCATTTGAATATTAATGTAAATGTAATTAACATTTGTAATTAAAGCGGTGCAGATAAAGAATGCAGGCTGTATCAGAACAAACTTCCCAGAGGTACACCTTCATCATTTACATATCATTAGGTAGGATAGTGTGTGCTGTGGGAAAATTGGTGGTATTAGTGATATTTCAGTGATATGTTATTGTATGTTATTATTTACGAGGTAATGTTTAAACTAACATTTCTTTAATAGCTCATAAAAGTAGAAAACCAGTTGGAGCTGTGGAAATATAATAAGGAGTTCTCGTTTTCTCCCTTGTTTAATGATGAATGATAAACTGCAAAAATATTCAAATAGGTTCAATTTTATGTATATGTTTTTAAAATAGACAAGGTCACAAAGGAGCTTAACAGAAATCTGGATATAAAATTTTAATTTAAAAAAAGATTCATAAATAAATCCATGTTAATGTTGTGCTGAGACGATTTTAGGCCGATATGGTGTGCATGGACACAGGGTGGAGGCAGGAGTCAAACCCCCAACCCCAACATAAACTATGTTTATGCATTTATATAGAGGCACGTTTTCATATTCATGTGAATAATTAATTTGGCGTAACTGGAGCTTGTTTTATACCTACTGGTACATAACACCCAGTCAGCAATGCATTACTATTGTTCAACCGAGAGGTAACGAAAGCGTGGACTAGTTTTTCTGCATCATATATTAACATTGTTAACGACTGGTGTTAAAAGGGACTCGTGATTACAGGACAATGTTACTGTTATCAGTTGTCAGCTTCAGGCACCTGGAAAGTCAAGCGCTTCTAAAACAGCAATGCATGTCTGTATAGCCCAGCTTGCTGAGTGTACTGTGATGCATGAATCAATTACTCATCAACCCTTTTGTTACTGTGTTATTGAGATTTAATGCAGTTTTAAAATATTAAGCTGTTATTCTTTCTCTCTTATAGTCCTACCAGTAAAGAGAGTAAAGGAGGATATTTGGACATTGTGATAAGAATCAGCTTCCTGTTACATGTGGAGGTAAAGAATTCACACAGTATCGTGACAAGCTTGCCAGAGGTACTCTTTCATATCATCAAACCTTATCCTAATATATAGAGATGGCTTCACTTGTTCTGTAATCTTGCAACGATCAAAAATCTTTAATAAATAAGTAATGTTATTATTCGTGATTTAACATTAGGCCTAATATTCGTTTAAGAGAACATAAAAAAGTAATTAAAAAAAATAACAGTTCAACTTTTCTCCCTCATCATCATAAGTACTGTATAATGTAGGTGTATGTGTAAGCCATAGAAGATGAAGAAGAAGAAAGTGCCTATGTGCCCGGGTACACATACTGCACAGGCAAACACAAAGTTATTATTATTATTAAATATGAATGTTAAGAACCTTCCTTTTTATCCTTGTTTTGTTTTGTAGGAGGGTCATTTGCAGTGTCCACGCACATACAGAGTCTATGGTCAGAAAGTGCTTGTCATTTCCGGTTGTATCATGTTTGAAATCTTTGTCCTGCTTTTTTCAGTAAAATGTCTTTGCTCCACCACTGTGGTGCATGCGCAGCCAGTTGTATGTTCTTCAAAGGTCTTACCAGAACTGGGTTCTCCATCATGTCACGTAATTGTCCCATAGTCATTAGGTACAAAATACACTAATGGAGCTATTGGGATGACTAGTAAAATGCCATCCTCTTCCATCCTTAAACATCCATTACCGAGTGTGTTGTATTGCAAAACTCATCACAGTTGTTATCACAGCTTGCTGTAATAATGCTAGAGTAATTGGGCATGTCCCTTCATCCTTTTCTGAGGACAGTTGATATTGTTTACAGGACACAGGATGACTATACTTCATTTTAGCTTAATACAGTGTACATGTTACTTGTCGAGCTTCAACCTTATGTAGCCCATAATGTGCCAGGTATGTTAGTGAGCTCAGGATTACTGATGCCACCATCATTGTCCAGTTTGGAAACTGGAGACAGACCACTGGAAACACACAACTGCAAAACCTGTGATGCATGAATCAATTACTCATCAACCCTTTTGTCACTGAGTTATTGAGATTTAATACAGTTTTAAAATATTAAGCTGTTAATCTTTCTCTCTTATAGTCCTACCATTAAAGAGAGTAAAGAAGGAGGATATTTGGACATTGTGATAAGAATCAGCTTCCTGTTACATGTGGAGGTAAAGAATTCACACAGTATCGTGACAAGCTTGCCAGAGGTACTCTTTCATATCATCAAACCTTATCCTAATATATAGAGATGGCTTCACTTGTTCTGTAATCTTGCAACGATCAAAAATCTTTAATAAATAAGTAATG
Organism: Ameiurus melas; assembly: GCA_012411365.1. Classification (NCBI taxonomy): domain Eukaryota; kingdom Metazoa; phylum Chordata; class Actinopteri; order Siluriformes; family Ictaluridae; genus Ameiurus; species Ameiurus melas. The sequence goes on from CM022765.1 coordinate 24,421,645, forward strand.
CTATTATTCGTGATTTAACATTAGGCCTAATATTCGTTTAAGAGAACATAAAAAAGTCATAAAAAATAACAGTTCAACTTTTCTCCCTCATCATCATAAGTACTGTAAAATGTGGGTGTACGTGTGAGATGCCGCATGAGAACATATGTGATAGAGGTGTTTATTAGGGCTATTCCTCTAAGCACAGTTATTACACCAGCTACAGATGAGTGATGGCGCTGTGTTGTCACATGTTGCTAGAACATTTAGAATGAAAGAGAAAAGAGGGTAAGTAAAACTGATTTCATACAAAAATAAAGCCGTGCTGATGCAATTTACTTTATAGTTCATTTAAATTGGAATTTAAATAAAAAGTTTTGTTCCTACAGGAATTTAAATAAAAAGTTTTGTTCCTACACGTGGAAGTGCATTTTGTCCCGGGAACCAGAGGTCCTGGGACAAAATACACTTCTACGTGAATTTAAGAGATTTTCAGGAAGGGGAAATAGCAGGAACTGGCAACTCACCATCTCCTGACAAAACACTACACTGCATAAACTTATACAGGTAAATCTACTGTGTGTGATCGTGCCCTGCGATGGACTGGCACCCTGTCCAGGGTGTCCCCCGCCTTGTCCCCGATGCTCCCAGGGATAGGCTCCAGGTTCCCCGTGACCCTGAAAAGGAGTAAGTGGTAGAAGATGAAGAAGAAGAAAGTGCCTATGTGCCCAGGTACACATACTGCACAGGCACACACAAAGTTATTATTAAAAATGAAAGTTAAGAACCTTCCTTTTTGTCCTTGTTTTGTTTTCTAGGAGGGTCATTTGCAGTGTCCACGCACATACAGAGTCTATGGTCGGAAGGTGCTGTGCCTATTTCGTCATTTCCGGTTGTATCATGTTTGAAATCTTTGTCCTGCTTTTTCAGTAAATTATCTTTGCTCTTCTTACTGCAGAACAAGACATTTTCTTCTAGCTGTGTGGAAAGCTCCAGCCCTCGTCAGTATACACAGGCTCTTATTTACATACACTTTTTTGTTATTTACAGAGGCCAGGACCATTTCTTTTTGTGTTTGTGTGTGTGCATGTGTTCCTCCACTGCTGCCCGATAAGAGTCAGTATCCAGTGTGGGGACAGATGAATCCAGTGAAGACCATGAAAACTGGACAGAGGAAGAGGACAATAAACAAGAAGAAGAAGAGGAAGAAGACAGCGAGCCAGTGGATTGGTCTGAATTTCAGGCTTTTGCTTCACCAGTCAGCTGTGGTTCTGTCAGTGGGGTTTATATAAAGACAGATTTGCAGGTAGGTGGTAATCAGAACTAAGTCTGCCGTGTCTCTGGGAGTGTTTCCAGACGTTTGGGTCGCGCAGTCAGAGCATCCGCACAGAGGAGCGCTTGAGCGCTTCCGCTTCACTTCCCAGTCACCCCCGCGCTCAGGTTCGCCGGAATACTAAATGCAAACACCTGCGCGCCGCCCAGGGTTATTTAAGACCCTGTTAACAACAACGCGGCGCGAAGTAACACTCCAATCATCTCACGATAGCTGGTGACCACGCCCTCTGTCTAAAAGGATATCTTCATCGGGTTTCGGACTTCCGCCTCGTCTTTGACTAGAGGGGGGAAATGGATGTGCACTTCCTGTGTGATGAAGACTAATCAGGGATTGTGGAATGAGGAACCAGCATAGAGCATGCAAGATGCTTTGTAAAGTCCTGTTTCTGGAACTATTACGGTACACACACACACACACACGGATACAAAGCTGTGTCTCTGATTGTATCTGTTTTTTCCTTCATCAGCAGTGTGGTAACTTATAACTTATAACGTATAATAACCAGGACCACAAAGGATGTTGTACCGAGTGGTAGCTTTTATATGAAATATAATCACATGAATGCTGTAGTATAAGAACACTAGTAGAACAGCACGTGCTTCTGGTAGGCGACTTCCCTAGAACACCTTTTCTCTAAGAAGGTAGTGCAAAACTAACTATCTAAAAGCATAGACTCCACCTAGTGGTAAGAAATGTAATTGCTATTCGTAAGTATACAACACTCCACCCCTACTAAATTCCAAAATTCTCCCAATGCAAATATACTGGAAAATTTAAACTAATGTGGTGTCATTTCTTTCTTACACATTGACTCATTATACTTCAAAACACAAATCATATTATTTGGCATACTCTTATAATCTAGCATGTGCACATTCCACTGAACACATTCAGATTAATTAAACATTCAGTCTATCTGGAGGCTTCCGATCACGCTGTGACCTGCGAACTATCTCCGGTGCTGTTGCTGGCACAGCTGAGGTAGGTGTTTTGGGTGGATCTGGTATAATAGTCACAAGAGGGGCCTGTGTGTCTGTGATCACTTGTCCATCCTCTCCCGGGGGCACAGACATTTCTTCAAGTGACTTTTCCTCTGGTGAAGCTTCCCCAGTAGTCTGACTCACCAAGGGGAACTCTGAGGTGCTACTGACCTCTGGGCCTGTATCATGACGCAGGCGTACGTGGTCCTGATGTCTGCAGAACACTCGTCCATCAGTCAGTTCTACGACGTAGGAGAGAGAGCCTCTTTGTGTCAAGATAACCCCCGGCAGCCATTAGAGTTATTGCTGAAATTCTTAACGTAGACATTGTCACCTGGTTTCAGCTGTCTCTGTCGTGCATGTTGATCGTGACCTTCCTTCTGTCTTTCCTGCTTTCTCAGCACCCTAGCCTTAGTGTCTGGGCGCAGCAGGTCCAACTTTGACTTAGGCCTACGTCCCATCAACATCTCTGCTGGAGTACGTGCAGTAGTGGTTTGCGGTGTAAGGCGATATTTAAACAGGAACCGTGAAAGTCTGGTACTGAGAGAGTCACCTTTCATCCTTTTTAGACCCTCCTTCACTGTCTGGACAGCTCTCTCTGCCAATCCATTCGAGGCTGGGTGGAAAGGAGCTGTACAAATGTGTCGGATGACATTCTGTTCCATAAACTCATCAAACAGCTCACTGGTAAGCCGCGGACCATTATCTGTGACTACTGCATCTGGCAACCCGTGGATTGCGAACACTTGTCTGAGCTTGTCTATGGTTAAGGGGGCTGTTAGGTTGCTCATGATGTGAGCGTCTATCTATTGGAGTGCGCATCCACTATTATGAGGAACATCTGCCCCATGAACGGACCAGCAAAGTCCAGATGTAGCCTTGACCAGGGGTGGTCTGGCCACTCCCATGGCTGCAAAGGGGCTGGTGGCGACATGTGTTGATTTGCCTGACATTGTGTACATGCCTTTACCTTGTTCTCCAGGTCTAAATCCATTCTTGGCCACCAGACGTAAGATCTCGCCAAGCTCTTCATTTGTGACACTCCTGGATGGGTCTCATGTAGTTCTTCCACGATGTGTGAGCGTCCTGGGGGAGGTACAACTACCCTCGAACCCCAGAATATGCAGCCATCCTGCAGGCTGAGTTCTGTCTTGCGTCTGGCATATGGTTTCAGTTCCTTACTGACAACCACACTGGGCCAGCCCTGCAACAGCTAAGTCTTTACTTTGGACAGCATTGGGTCTCTCTCTGTCCACTGCTTGACCTGGGCTGCCTTAACAGGTGTCTCTGACAATTTCTCTAATGAAAAAACAGTCTCTGGAGGTACGCATGTTGAGACAGGCGCCTCCGGCAATGGCAGGCGACTCAACGCTCTCAGCATTTGCGTTGTCTTTTCCAGCTCTGTACACTGTTGTGTACTGGTAGGCTGACAATATTAGTGCCCACCGTTGGATTCTGGCTGACGCTAGCGGCGGAATGCAGCGTTTTTCACTGAACAGACTCATCAGTGGTTTATGGTCAGTGTGGATTTTGAAAACACGTCCATATAAATACTGATGAAAACGCTTTACTGCAAAAACAATAGCAAGACCTTCTTTTTCCAACTGTGAATAACCTTTCTCTGCAGCCGTCAGCGTCCGTGAGGCGAATCCAACAGGTTTCTCTGAGCCGTCTTCCATAACATGCGAGAGGACCGCCCCACCCCATAAGGCCGCGCTCACATGAGAGAACAATATTTTTATCGGGATCATAGTGAACTAACAGTTTTGCTGAATGAAGGAGCTCTTTCACCTCCTTAAACGCTTTCTCCTGCCCCGTGCCCCACTGCCACTTTGTGTCATTGTGCGGCAGCTTGTGCAGAGGTGCCAACACTTTTTTGATAGATCCTGCAGGAACTTCCAATAGTAATTCACCATGCCCTAGAAACGAGCGGAGTTCGGTGACGTTCTTTGGGCTTGGGGCGTCCTTGATAGCCCTCACTTTGTCCTCTACTGGGCGAAGACCCTCTGCTGTGATGGTATGTCCCAGATACGTCACACTTGGTGCCATAAACACACACTTTCCACGTTTCAGACGCAGCCCTGCATCTGAGAGTCTCTTTAGTACCTGCTCTAGGTTTTCAATGTGCCTATCCTCAGTAGCCCCCGTTATTAAAATGTCGTCTAAATATGCGGCTACATGAGGAATCCCTTGCAATATAGTGTCCATTGTCCTTTGAAAAATAGCGGGACTGGACGCTACTCCAAACACTAGGCGATTGTACTTGAATAATCCTTTGTGTGTGTTTATTGTGACAAATTCTTTTGATTTCTCATCAAGAAGTAGCTGCTGGTAAGCGTGGCTCATATCAAGCTTTGAGAACAGTTTACCTCCAGCCAGTGTTGCGAACAGGTCATCCACCCGTGGCAAAGGGTGGTACTCCTCCAGCTTTGAGACTTGATTCACCGTAACTTTATAGTCACCACAGATCCTTACGGTTCCATCAGGCTTCAACACGGAAACTATAGGTGCTGCCCACCTTGAAAACTGGACAGGCTCAGTGATCCCCAGCGCCTGTAAAGCGTTCCAGCTCCTCCTCCACTTTGCTTTTCATTGCATAGGGCACCACTCTGGGCTTTAAAAAAGCGTGGCGCTGCATCAGGATCTACATGGAGCTTCACAGTGACTCCCTTTAGTGTGCACAGTTTGTCTCTGAACACATCACTGTATCGGTACAGAATGTCCTCTGTTGTGTGCGCATACTTGATCTCATCTTCCTTGACGTGATGTGTGTGTGCTTGAGCCTGCCGGGCTTTCCATGTTTCATTCTCAGCCTTATTTTTAGCACTCCTGCACTTTTTAGCTAAGTGTCCTTTTTTTTCTGCAGGTATGAAAAACCGTTTCTTTAAATTTACAGTCATTAGCATAGTGTGGCCCTCCACACCTAAAACATTCCACTTTCTTTGATGACCTTGCAGCCTCTTTGTTCACGTGGTGCACAGCCACTGACTGTGATCCAGCCTGACCCTTTTGAATGTCTTTTGCATTATTTGCCGCCATTTCCATTCCAAACGATATTTCTAGCGCTTTCTTAAAGTCAGTGGTGGAGTTTCCCCCAGCAAACGGCGCTGTATGGCGTCATTAGCAATGCCGCATACTAATCTGTCACGGAGCATGTCATCTAAGACGTCCTTAAAATCACAATGTTCTGACAGTTGCCGCAATTCTGCAACAAAATTAGCTACCGACTGACCTGACTTCCGAAAATGGCTGTGAAATTTGAAACGTTGGACTATTACTGACGGTTTTGGATTGTGGTGATTCCCGACGAGCTTGATCAGTTCAGTATATTCAATTTCCCCCGGTTTCTTCGGTGTAGCTAAGTTCCTTATCAGCTTATAAGTCCTAGTTCCACACACACTCAGGAGAATGGCGCGCTTTCTAGCCTCCTCCGCAATTCCATTTGCAGCGAAAAAGTGTCCCAACCTTTCCTCATACTCTGTCCAGTCCTCGTCTCCTTCCACAAATTCACCGATAGTCCCAAACGTAGCCATTTGAATGCTGTGCTCTTCTCCTTGTCCTTGTCGCTCCTCTACAGCCACTGGCGCTCTGATTCTCTCTTCACCGTGCTCCTCTGCACTGCTCGAGCTTCCACTCATGAAGATAGTCGCAAGTTTTCTAACTAGCACTCCGTGTTTAGCTAACACTGAAAACAAAACGCGATAGAAAAAAAAAAAGTCCAGTTCACCTCGTCGCCAAAAATGTGGTAACTTGTATAATAACCAGGACCACAAAGGATGTTGTACCGAGTGGTAGCTTTTATATAAAATATAATCACATGAATGCTGTAGTATAAGAACACTAGTAGAACAGCACGTGCTTCTGGTAGGCGACTTCCCTAGAACACCTTTTCTCTAAGAAGGTAGTGCAAAACTAACTATCTAAAAGCATAGACTCCACCTAGTGGTAAGAAATGTAATTACTATTCGTAAGTATACAACAAGCAGTGTGAGTGTTTGCTGTTGTTTGTATAAGGAGGACACAGAGCGTGTGTTTACTGACGATCCTACTACAACAGGAAGAATTTCTTCTAAATGCTTACATGAAGATTAAATATCCTGAAGTCTAACAGAAGTCTACTACGTTGATTATTTCAGTCATAGTTGATACGATTTGGAAGAGGAATGGAATGGTCTAATCGCTTCATGACACTAACCATCCAACCCAAATGATCATTTTCAACACATCAGGGTTTCTGCTCAGATCTGTTTCATCTGTTTACATTGACTACAGTGTTTAACAAAGAGAAATGCAAATGTATCATTGACTATCTTTTGATAATGTTGGGTTGTGATTTCCACCATAGTAATGAAATAAAAGGGAAAATTGGACCCCGTTTTTCTTTTTTTAAAAAAAAAAAAAAAACCCTGGATGAACTGTTCATTAGGAGAAAGTAGGAAATAATTTAAATGTACACGCCAGTATACTAGCGTCGGTTTTCATACAGGTCAAATGTGAGTTTCAATCACTATACAGAATGGGACAGAAGACATGATATTACTTCAGATAACCTTTATTAAACTGTGCCCTTGTGCAGGTGAAGAGATACCGCAGTGTAATCTCCAAGCCCATGTGGCTGAACAGCGTGAAAACTAAACTGCAGAATAAGGAGTATGAAACCATGGCAGTGTTTGTGTGTGATATTATTCTCATCTTCAATAACTGCAAAACTTTTAACAAGGTGAGCTGCAAATTTCAGAAGTACGATAATATATAATGATATGGCATCATATCATTCAGTACAAGGCTCTTGACTTGGTACGTCCATCTATTAAACAATATGTTCAAAAGACTGGCTGATAATGTAGACTATTTATTATAACATCCCTCTTATTATGTGAGGTGTAATAGGGCAATTTCATGCAAATGGAAAACAGCGGGAAGAGACAAAGCTCAAGAAACCCCATTTTTCCTCACAGCAAATTATAGCTAGTACCAAAGTTGAGCTTCATGCAATTCATTCATTAATAGCACTATTTTAAAACGTGCCCTTGTTTCAGAAATATGTGACACAATGCTCACTTTAATAATATATAATATCTGCATTACTGGAATAAGTCTTTCTTTAAAACATATGAAATATCAGGGAAATAATCTGTGGAAAAACCTAATGACAATAAGGTAATGAGACCATAGATTGTGATAAAAGGTTAGGTAGTTATCGATGTGGTAAAGTTGATCAGCACATGTTTATTCTCTACACAGTGTCACAAATGTTGAAAAGGGAAGTGTTTGTAGCACACTTTATATTCAGAACAGTTGGTATGTAACCTGCTGCAGTAAGAAATAAAGTAGTTGGTAAACTTTGCAACCCAAGCAAACAATTGACCTGCTTTATTGAAATAAATAATAGATTGGGTTCCAGGTATGCTAACCCAATTACAAAGGTGTCTCTAATAACCAGTATGATTTTAAACATTAAAGATTAAATAAGGATGAGCTAAAAGTGTTTAGACTCCATCATTTGACACCAAGGCTGCTGAAAATGGGTCTTTGCAGATTTATATGAATAAAAATAAATGTGGAAATAAAATTTCCAGCTGTAATATCCATTTACGACATTCTAATCTAGCTCATAGATTCAGGCAACCACAGACATGTTTAATTAATACGCAAAAATTTAATATAAAATACTTTACTTTTAGAAAGAGATGTTTTTCTGCTCACCGTGGTTGTATAGCAGTTATTTGAGTTACCGTGGTCCTCCTGTCAGCTTCAATCTGTCTGGATGTTCTCCTCTGGCCTCTCTCTTGAAGAACTGCTGCTCACTGGATCGTTTTGTTTAGATTTTACAAAGAATGATGTAGAAAAACAAAGACTGTTGTGCATACCAGAGACAAAGTCAGTGAGATCTTGACCTGTTGCTGCTGCCATGTGATTGTCTGTAGGGTCGTGCAACAACATTTTTGGGGGGCAGGTGCTCAATAGGAAAAAGACACCCCTCTCAATTATTTGTATATAAAAATAAATTAAGTTACATACTGTAGAAGATCTCTTAATTATTTACATATTTACTTATTTATATATTTTATCAATACACTCATGCAGATGTTTAATACTCAATAGATTTCTAGAATTTTACATTAAGGGGTGATATTTACCCCCTTAAATTTAGATCCAGGGTAATTTTTTACCTTCATAAAGGAGATTTTTTTTCTAACCTTCTAAAATGTATGTCATCTCTCATGTCAAATTCTGAAATGTAATCAGATTAATGATTTTAATATAAAATTTTAAATATAGAAATATGAAATGTTGAAATTAAAAGATACTTTTATATATGAAACTAAAAGTAGGTAAGACCCTGTCTTACTAAGTGAATCATTAAATCATTCATTCAACTGACAAACAATGCCGCAGTTGAAGGCACTATAACACTATCGTTACCTGGCTGTCACCAATGAAGGCAGGTCAGGGAGACGTGGATGCTGATCCGCAGGCCGCTCAGTTTGCGTGCTGTGACAAGGGAAGGCGAAGAGGGAGGGGCAGGGGAATTAGAACTTAAATGCTTAAACAGTTCATTGAGAATTTATGACCTGGGCCAAATTTAAATAAAAACTCAAATAAATAAATAAAAATGTCTTGCAAAAATGGTACTTATCTACCCAGAGGCCAAAAGGGCAGGTGCTTGAGCACCACCTGGGGTCTATCTGTGCACGTGCCTGATTGTCTGGTTGGATAATTGCATGAAGAGCAGGTGTACAGTTGTTCCTTATGAAATGTATCAGCCCCTAGTGGTAGAAAAGTGTAATCACGGGCAAATTTATTATGAGGAGCCCCAATCTCACTTACTCTCAATCACATCAGCATTGACAAACGAATAAGTGGTTTTGGTGCACATGGATGAAATACAGATTAAATCTAATGTTTTTTTTTTTTAATCGTATAAAAGGCATATCTAAAGACTTATTGGGATGACACCTTGCTTCAAGATTTGGCACAAGATGCTTTGCTCTTTATTATTAAAATTAGTATTTTTCAGAATTATCTGCATTTTGTTGGGTTTTTTTTGTGGGGATGTTTTGTTTATTTACTTCAATATTTATTAATGGTTATTATAAATTACTATTTCTATATTTTTAATTTTAACCAGTTCGTTTTCATGGTCCAGTCAGTACTGTGTTTTATTGTAATAAAGTTCAGCAATATTTTACTTGTGTTTTCATTCAGGATCTGTTAATCTGTTAATTGGCTAAAAATGTAGAAATTATTTTTTTCTTTCTCCTCTTCTCCCAGAAGATGAAGATGATGATTTTCCCCAGCTGGAATGTCAGAAATGAGGTTTATTCTGAGTCAGAAGGTGGGAATGATGTTTTTATGAGGGGAAAGGTGGGTAGATGTTCATGGGCTGTTTTTCTGTCATTTCTTAAGGAGCTAAAACACACAGTGTGTTAATTATTGTTTAAACTGCACTGTTTTAATGATTTTAAAATCAAACGCTTTGGGTTACTTTACATTCTATGAAAGGGTTAAGTTGAGTACAATTGTGAGAAAGGGACGAGTTTAATTTAATCAGTGTAATGAGTGTAATGGTTTTAGAGGTGTGTGTGTGTGTACTGTATACAGTGTGTATAAAACACAAGCCATAAAATGTTATTGTTTGTCCTCATCACTGAGACTGAATTAGTGAATCTAAAAAAGAACTGTGATTTAAATTCGAGACTGCCCTTGTGTGTCCTGTACAGTATGTGGTTCCAACATGTGATCTCTCCAGCTGCATGCAGAAATAGTCTCTTTTACACCAAAGTGAAGTGAGTTCATTTCTTCAACACTATTTATTTACATTTTTAAATTTAAAAAATTAATCTAAATGATCAGACTGAGTTCATTTTCTGAACGGTACATCACTCACAGTGAATAGAGTTTTAACCGAAATCAGCGACTATATCTGCAGCAGTTTTCTGTAAATAGTAACAATGTGCCTTGTTTACTTCGCTGACTACATTTACAGTAGCACTTGTTTCTGGGGAGTGATGGAGAGACGGCATTAATCAGATTTCCTCTTCACTTTTGGAGGAAAAGGGGATTTCCCTCATGACATGGAATATATTTATAGTATGTATGCATTAATATTTCTTTTGCTTCTATGGTTAACATAAGATAACATTAGGATGTGGTTCATTTTAAGACATTCACATAAACATGCACAACAAGTGAAGATCAATGAATGCAAGCAACTGCTCAATTTAACCCACAAAAGAAGTTTGGTCAATAGTGCAACATAAACAAGTCAAACAAAGGCATTTAGTAAAACATTTTATTATATAATATATCCATGGAGAGAGAAGATAACCTGAATGGGCGGTCTCATTCGAAACTCATTCGACCTCCTACAGGGAGAGAAAGAGGACAGAAAGCAGAACACTTCTGTGCAATTCATGGAAAGTGATTAGGCTGAAATTAATGAGTGAAATTGATGAAAAAATGACTGTGCCTATAAAAACATACTGTACCGCGTATTGTTTATTTATTTCCCCCGAATGTAAATGTTGAGGGTGGGGTGGGGGAGTCTTGTTTCGATGTTAACAACCAATAAATATAAATGTTAGTTAGAAAAAACGAAACTTTCATAGATCAAAGTCTTACCATGGTTGGCTGTGCAGCGTTTGGATGCAAAAAAAAAAGGAAATAAAAGTATTGAGGTTCGAATTCGGCGTTCGATAGAGTAAGACGCGAAGTTTGAGTCTCTTGCTGATTTCGATTAAAATTGTAATTAATTAGCACTTTTTTTTGTCTTTGGTCATATAATATATTTGACTTATTGTACTTCGTTTCCTTATTTGTATTTTTAACTCGGTGGTTCCTTAAAATGTCTGAGAAGAAATTTAAAACCAGTAGCATTCAGACAAAACTGAGGCCTAGAGAGCGCACCGCGAGCGCGTCTCCTCCTAGTGAACCCGCAGCCGCGCCTCCTTCTCCCCGTGAACCCGCAGCCACATCCGTATCCCCGAGCGGTGACCCTGACCTCGCCGCATTCAGGCTTGAGTTGCTGGAAGGACATCGCCGATTTTAGGAAGGAGTTCCGGGAGCATCAGAAGTACCAGGAGAATCACCAGGAGAATCTTCAGAAGACTCTCAGTGATGCGCTGTCTACTATCCAGCTCGACCTGCAGGTCATGAGAACACAGCAGGCTAGTGATAAAGTCGCTACCGAGGCCACCATATCAACATTGAAAGGTACTGTGGGGGAAATGGAGCACGCGCTCTCCGGTTACACCGTTCATATGAAGACTACTATCGAGTCTCTCACTGCGACCGTGACTCAATTAGAGAATAAAAGTGAGGATCTGGAGTCGAGGTCACGGCGCAATAACGTTAGGATAGTCGGAGTTCCAGAGGGCGCTGACACCTGTACTACCGCTGCAGTAGCGGCCTTGTTAAAGGAGGCGTTTGGTCTGGAGAAGGAGCCGGTTTTGGACCGGTCCCACTGGACCCTTCAGCCGAAGCCTGGTGAACGACCACGAGCTATTGTGTGCAGATTCCATTATCACAGTGACTGTGTTGATATTTTATGCCGTGCGAGAGAGCTCCAGCAGATTAAAGTGAGGGATCTGAACATCTCCGTTTTCCCTGACTACACAGTCCAGATAGTCCGGGCCCGGGCCGCGTTTAACGAAGTTCAGCGTCAACTTCGTGATATTGAGGGAGCTCGCTATGGAATACTTCATCCAGCTCGGCTTCGCATTACATATAACGGTGTCCAGAAGGACTTTATTTCAGCAGAGGAAGCAGCAGAATACGTTCAACTCTTAATACCCGGGCGAACTGCATCACCTATATAGTGGAGTGTTTATTTTTTTTTATTTATTTATTTATTTATTTATTTAAATTCTTTATTCTTTTTTGCACTCTGCCTTCCAGCTCTACAGAATTCGGATTTTTATTGAAGATATTGTCGGTGCATTACTTCGTCTAGATTTTGTGGACTCACTCCTCTTAAATCTACTTCTGTATTAATGTGCTTCTCGATTTTGATGCTCTGACTGGTTTAGAGTTTATTTCATTTTATTAGTTATTTTCTTTTTTTTAATTTTATTATTATTATTATTATTATTATTATTATTATTATTATTATTTTAAAATATGCTACACTGTGTAATATTATTAGTTATAAGTCTTTAAAAGGTAAGGACATTATATTTGTTAAAGTGCGCAGACTATTTATTAGATTTGAAGTCAGTAGGGGACTTTTCTCTTACGGGAATTTTTTTTAGTTTAGGTAATTTTGTTTAGTTTACTCTTTGTCCACTTTGTGGACAACTCTAGGGGTAAAACACTGCTGTCTCCTTTGTTTTATGGAGAATTTGGGGGTGTCCCTCTCTTCGGCTCCAAATGACTATTTATATTCCTATGTTTACTTTATTTAAATGGTGCCTGTTCTTGGGTTTTTATCATTTTTATATAACCAGCGACAGCTATTGAGTAGCCATGATGAGCCTGGGTATGGCGGGGGGATTTTTATTAATTTTTTAATTTTTTTTCTTCTCAATGAAATATTTGGGAAAGGGAGAAAAGGTAAATGAATCATATGAATATGAATCACGTGAATATGAATCACATGAAAATGAATTACATGTAAATAAATCACATGCATGAATATGAATCATATGAAAATGAATCATATGAAAATGAATTATATGAAAATGAATTATATGAAAATGAATAAATAAACAAAGGCAAAAAAAAAAAGGAAAGTATTAATGATGCCGGTACTTTTAATGTCCTTCATAAACAGCAAAATACCCGTGTATGTCACTTCCGCATTCTCCGAGTCCTGTAGAATTCTTAGCACACGTGTCGCAACGTGTGCTAAGCCCCGCCCCGTTCTGCAACCTTCAGCAGGTAGGGGGCGGAGCTACACGTCACAGGTAAAAGTGAAAGAGTTTCTCTCTCAGACTCGACTCCATTGTGTCTCTGTTGGAAAAGCAGAAAAACCTCAACAGCAGGCAGAAACGGTGATATTAATGTCACACAACATGGACTGCTGAATAAAAGTAAGTTATTTAACAGAAACGACTTGATATTTTATTTTATTCGTGTACAAACAGCAGTAAGAAAATTGCGTCACTTCCGGAACTGACGCCATCTTCTCCGCAGCAGGAAAAGCTCCTTCACTTATATTTACATTTACATTTATTCACTTGGCAGACGCTTAAAAAAGCGACTTACAAATAAGCAAAGCGATATATCAAGCACTTGTAGCTCAGTACTATCCTGTACACTTAATTGTAATAAAATTATTAATAATTTAGTTAATATGATCATTTTTTAGCCATATAGTTTTAATGATAATTAAATGTGACACGGTAATACTAACCGGGAATTTGATCATGAAACCGGTAACTGTTTCATCCCTAATAGCGATCCATCCAGCTATCATCATATTGATGATCATTCATGTAGTAAGACGCTTCAGAATGAATTGTGATAATAAATGATAATAAATCACTGGTTTAGTAACAGAGGGTTGTGACGTCACTGTTGTGACTTGAAGCCACTGATTCCAACATTACTTCAAGAGGATGAAATACTCATTTTAGTGAAAGATTTAGATAGAAGTCATATTGCTATCTTGTAAATAAGATTTGTCTATGAACTATGAATGACTGACGTAGTGTGAGAGATGCGTTTCCAAAGCAACGGCACAAACGGAGATCTTTATTGTTATTATGGGATGTGTAAAACTATTCGACACTCTAGGTGATTAATGTGAAACACTGGTTATTATTGGTTTGTCCATGTGTGTGTCAGTGAGAACATGAGAACTAGTGAATAAAGTCTGGTTCATAAAACAAGATGACGCGTCTAAGCATTTTCAGCACAGCGAACAAAATAGATTTAGTATTATGGTACGTGTGATCCCTCTGTAAATACAGATCATGGATCGTTCACGGTCTAAAACAGTCATATGGAACACCCTTACTTTAGGCTCACAGAAATCATCTGTTTAGTACAACTGATTTCAGACTTACTGACTTCTGACTCAGAATTTACACTACATTTATTTACACTAAAACCCATGTAATGCTCTTAAAGAGAAAGTGTATTAGACTTAAAATAGCACTTCTATTAACTACTAATCATTTTAGCTGCCTTCTGGTTCGGACTTTTTATTTAAAGGGTGACACTTACACTTCAAACTCTGTCTCCGCCTTTCCAGCAGAGGTCTCCCTCCTCTGATTATTGAATTGTTCACTTCACCTCCACACACACTTTATATCAAAGGAGCAACATTTTCCTTGTTTGAGAGATTTTTCCCCCAATTGTAACGGGGTGTTTGTTTTGTGTTTTCTAGGAGTGTGAGTAATTCCAGCAGAAGAGATAAGCATCTTCTGTATCCATGATCTGTCTGTGTTTACACTAATATTCAAACATGGAGACCCCTGACCTGGACACAGATAATGTGACTCCACCCTCAAACATCCAGTAAGCGTCCATGTCCTAGTATTTTAGTCATTAAATATTCATATCTGAAATATATAATGAGTTTATATGAAAATAAAAACAAATATTTATACTAAGCACGAGACGTTATCAGTCATCACTTGAAAAAACTGATAGATTCTGTTGATAGCAGCTGCTGTGATGAGAAACAGGATTAGTCTATTGCGACGATGCATTGTTCCTATTTATTTAACCCTCATTTCAGACTGGTTATTTTTTCCAAGTTCACACAGGCCAAATGAAACAAGGCTGTGGATTATAAAGTAAGCATTAATTAAGTAAATTCGGTCTCATGTCCTCTCTATAATGTTGTACAGTAAACTACAGAGAAAGAGATCAGACTCACCAGAACCCTGCTGTGTCTCCATGAAGAGTGATGTGTCTATAGATCCTCCGTGGAACTTTAGAAATAAAAACTCATCATCTGTACACAGGTAACATCCCTTAATTCTCACAGTTAAAGTCACTTCAGGGAGAAAGGCCGTGTTACACATTCTTTTATCCAGTCCAGGGTCAATAGCAGCATTCTGATTTTTATCGGTTTATACTAAATGTATCTTGATGTGACAATAAGAGTAGTAGTAACGGCTAACAACATAATTAAAACACCCAATAAAGACATTCCACTGTTCATCATTAGAGCAAATTAACAAGTCAGTCAAAATCTGTAAATAGTGAATATAAAGAACTTTCTATAATGTTGTACAGTAAAGTAGAAAGTAAGTAAGTAGAAAGTTACTAGTCAGATATCTACACTATAAGCAAACAAAAACAAGGCTGTGGACTAAAAAGTAAGCATTAATTAAGTAAATTCTGTCTCATGTCTGCTCTATAATGTTGTACAGTAAACTACAGACAAATGGATCAGACTCACCAGAACCCAGCTGTGTCTCCATGAAGAGTGATGGGTCTATGGATCTTCCTCTGAACTTTAGAAATAAAGACTCCTCATCTGTACACAGGTAACATCCCATAATTCTCATAGTTAAAGTCACAGTCATGTCTGTGCTACACAATCATTAGCATCTGTTTTGATTTATATTTTACTAAAGAACTTTATGAAGATCAAATGTCTTACAGGTAATGTCTTAAATATAAGCAAATGCTAATATAAGCAAAACAAACTACAGACACAATATGTAATGACGCTACTACTACTACTACTACTACTACTACTACTACTACTACTAATAATAATAATAATAATAATAATAATAAACATTTAATAGGAAATAATAAATTATGAAAATAATATAATGTACATAAACACCAGACTATAAAATTTCATAAAACAGAAAGAAGTATTCAACACTGATTCTAAAATGAACAGGAAATGTAAAGTAACAACATTGTTGTTTTGTGCTAAAATCCAGGCACCACTGAGATCACGGTTACTTGGACGTGTCTCCATGAAGAGTGATGTGTCTGAGTATTTCTGTCAAATCTAATAGAAAATGGAGACTCTTTATATGAACACAGGCACTGATTATTTACCATAAATCATATAACTGACATTACAGTGTTTATTAATAATAATAATAATCACAATCAGCATTTTCCTCAATTTAAACATCTCACCTCCCAAAATCATGTCAGTAGGTCTACTGATAACTAAATTGTCCCTACAGGTGACGGACTGAATCTTATAGTCAGTAAACGCACGAGGCCAAACAGACAGATTCGTAATTGTAAAGGCAAGGTAGCTCCAAATGATGGGCGGGTCTTCAGATATGCCATAATCACGCGCATGCGCAGTACGTGTGTGTAGCACATTCTGAGAGGTAGGACAGATTACCAGAACAGCAGCAGGAAATTACTGAAGAACTGAAGGAGGCAGAGAAAGGGACAGATTAGACTAGATCCTGAATATAGTTATACTATAGGAGGTGATGGAGAAGTCTAAAGAAAGAGATATCCCTAAGTCACTGATGCAGTAAATCTCAAATTCCAGCTGTTGAACAGATGGGTTCTTTTTTTTTTTTTTTTTTGCTGTTTTTTCTTTTTTATTTGTTTAATATGGGCAAATAATATAACATAACCACACACATCATACTGGTTTGGTATTATACACAGAAATGTAGCTGTTTATGAAAGACATTACCTACCACACCCTCAACATTGAACATTCAGGGGGAAATAAATAATAAGGCTTTTTTTTTAATATAGAGGAACCGTCATTTTATTGATTAATTTCACTCATTAATTTCAGCCTAATCACTTTCCAGGAATTGCACAGAAGTGGACTGCTTTCTGCCATCTTTCTCTCCCTGTAGGAGGTCGAATGAGTTTCTATGGAGACCGCCCATTCAAGTTATCTTCTCTCTCCCTGGATACATTATATAATAAAATGTTTTAATAAATGCCATTGTTTGACTTGTTTATTTTGCACTATTGACCAAACTTCTTTCATGGGTTAAATTGAGCAGTTGCTTGCATTCATTGATCTTCACTTGTTGTGCATGTTTATGTGAATGTCTTAAAATGAACCACATCCTAATGTTATCTTATGTTAACCATAGAAGCAAAAGAAATATTAATGCATACATACTATAAATGTATTCCATGTTGTGAGGGAAATCCCCTTTTCCTCCAAAAGTGAACAGGAAGTCTGATTAATGCCGTCTCTCCATCACTCCGCAGAAACAAGTGCTACTGTAAATGTAGTCAGCGAAGTAAACAAGGCACATTGTGTTACTATTTACAGAAAACTGCTGCAGATATCGGTTAAATTATATATTTTCGGTTAAAACTGTTTCACTGTGAGTGATGTGCCGTTCAGAAAATGAACCGACTGAGTCGGATCATTTAGATTCATTTTTTTAATTATTATTTATGTAAAATAGTGTTGAAGAAATGAACTCACTTCACTTTGCTGTAAAAGAGACTTTATTTCTGCATGCGGCTGGAGAGATCACATGTTGGAACCACATACTGTACAGGACACACACAGGCAGTCTCGTATTTAAATCTTTTTTACATTAAACTCACACACACTATACAGTCCACACACACACACACACACACACCTCTATAACCAGTCTCATTACACTGATTAAATTAAACTGGTCCCTTTCTCACATAATTGTATTCAACTGAACCCTTTCATAGAATGTAAAGTAACCCGAAGTGTTTGATTTTAAAATCATTAAAACACAGTCCAGCTTAAACAATAATTAATGCACTGTCTGTTTTATCTCCTTAAATGACAGAAAAACAGCCTATGAACATCTACCCACCTTTCCCCTCATAAAAACATCATTCCCACCTTCTGACTCGGAATAAACCTCATTTCTGACATTCAATCTGGGGAAAATTGTCACTCATCTTCTGGGAGAAGAGGAGAAAGAAAATAATAATTTCAACATTTTAACTTACAGCTTTTAAAACAGATACTGAACAAAAACACTCAAAGTAAAATATTGCTGAACTTTATTACAATAAAACACAGTACTGACTGGACCATGGAAACCCACTGTTTTTTATTTTATTTTATTTATATATATATATATATATATATATATATATATATATATATATATATATATATATATATATATATATATATATATATATATAAAAAACAAACAAACATATATTACACACACACACGTTTATATTATATAATAGTATTTATGCATTATTTTATGGATAATTAAAATACAGTCCTAATTTAATAATAAAAA
This sequence comes from Ameiurus melas, assembly GCA_012411365.1. Lineage (NCBI taxonomy): Eukaryota > Metazoa > Chordata > Actinopteri > Siluriformes > Ictaluridae > Ameiurus > Ameiurus melas. The sequence continues at coordinate 24,440,106 of CM022765.1, forward strand.
CACTGGCTATGAATGTAACCGTGGTTCTGCGAATACCGGATGACTGCCAGAGACGGTGCAACAGTAGTGGATGACTCGTACCAGAAAAGTCACGAGGAGTAACTCACCAGAAAAGGCCAGGGGTCACTGGCGAAGCACAGCCGAGCTCACATCCTGGGATGAAACAACTGACACAGAATCTCACAAAGGTGCAGGGAGAGGACCATGTCACTGCAGCACAGATGTCACAGATGTTTAGACAGAGGGACACCCTTAATAACACTATAATAACCGTAACAATTGATCTGACTGTCTTAACTGCACCGTAGCCTCTACACAGCACCTCACGGCCTGTACGGGGGGCAGGAGGAGAGAACACTGCTCAAGGCCCATCAGCTGGGAGGAACACAGCTCAATGGACTGATCAATGAAGTGGTGTAAGAGCACTTTAGGAAGGAAAGCTGGAAAGTGCCAGAGGACGACTCCGGTACCCTCCGGTTTCCATCTCATGCATGACTGACTGACTCATGGACAGAGCATGAAGCTCACCGACCCTTTTTGTAGATGCCACAGCCAGAAGAAAAGCCACCTTCAATGACTTCCATCTATGACCGGCCCCCTCCAATGGGTCAAAGGGACTCCAAAACCAGGGGTAAACTCCACACCAGAGAACGAGCCAGATGGAGGTGCCTCGCACCCTTTAAGAAACTACGATCCAGGTTATGGTAGACAGTAGCCTCCTCATTAGAAGAATGTGAGCAAGTGTCCTCACTGGGAGCCATAGTAGAAGCAGGAACTGAGTCTGTTGGCTGCAGGGCCTGAAAAAAACGTTTCATCTCTGCTATGTCTGAAGAAAGACCAGCCACGTTCTTTGATAACAGGTGCCCTACCAAATTATTTTACCTTGAGCTAGATCTTTTAACTGAGGCAAGGCCAGTAGCTGCTAAGGCACGCTCGTGAAAATGACGCTGTTGACATCATTGAAGTCCCACCCACTGTTCACAGCTGTAGCTTGTTGTGACTCCAATTAGTGGCCTTGGAAAAGTGCTGTTTCAGTAGAACAGTTTACTCTGTTCTTGGTTTGCTGCTTAGGAATGTTCATGTGGTGTTGTGGCTGTGTACAAATGTAAATTATCCTCATTCAGATTTTTTTTTATATATTGTATCTGTTTATACATATTCCTTATGTATTTGCTTAGAAACTAGTCTGAAGCACCTATGGCATGATTATGTACTGGCCTTAGTGAAATAAAACTATAAAAATGGATGTTGCCTCAAGCTGTTTTAACTGACACCCCATTGTGATGCTCCTCCTGTGAAGCAGCAGTACTCTAAGAATCTTTTACACACCGTTTCTGAGATCTCTGCCTCAAACCCAAACTCACTTCCAAAATCTTAGCGTCCTGGTTGTGGTCCAGTCCAGATAAACACAGCTGTCTCTCAGACATTGGAAGCAAACTACACAGCAGACATGGGTCTGTAAGTGCTTCTTTCAGATTCTGAGCACCCAGGCATGATGGGTAGAGGTCATGTCCATCATCAGAAAAAAGCTCGTTAGGGTTTAATCCCTCGGCAAGAGGCTTGTAGCTCGACAGCGTGTAGAAGAGAAGCCTGTACTTATCAGTGTGAACATTCCGGAAAATAAACAAGTTACCAGTCTAAAGAGCAGTGCTAAATGTATCACCACAGCTTAGGAGGACGAATTATCGCTGCTCCGAGAAAGCTGCACTTGATGAGCTGATGAAAAACTTCGATCTAATCCGAAGGTGAGAAAGCGGAAGAGGTGGAGAGCTGAGCTGCAGTGATTTATATCAGGGGTTCCAAAACTTTTCCAGAGCAAGGCCAATATCGAGTGTATCAGTGAGTCAGTCTGGCTCCTTTGTGTCTGGGGGTGTTGTGGAGGGGGGTGCGTGGGGGGAATAGCCCCCCTCCCAACAAAAGTTGTTTATGTTAATGAGTTTGGCTTTTGGGGGGTTTTATACGTCTGAAAAGAAATAATGTTTTAATATGTGTATGTGTTTGTGTTACTGTGTTGCATTATTTCATTTGTGTAAACACTTTGTTAAAAAAACATGATGCTTGAATGTGTATATACAGGTGCTGGTCATAAAATTAGAATATCATCAAAAAGTTTATTTATTTCAGTAATTCCATTCAAAAAGTGAAACTAGTATAATGCATACATTCATTACAAACAGACTGATATATTTCAAGTGTTCATTCCTTTTCATTTTGATGATTATAACTGACAACTAATGAAAACCCCAAAATCAGTATCACAGAAAATTAGAATATTGTGAAAAGGTACAATATTAAAGACACCTGGTGCCACACTCTAATCAGCTAATTAACTCAAAACACCTGCAAAGGCCTTTAAATGGTCTCTCAGTCTAGTTCTGCAGGCTACACAATCATGGGGAAGACTGCTGACTTGACAGCTGTCCAAAAGATGACCATTGACACCTTGCACAAGGAGGGCAAGACACAAAAGGTCATTGCTAAAGAGGCTGGCTGTTCACATAGCTCTGTGTCCAAGCACATTAATAGAGGGCGAAGGGAAGGAAAAGTTGTGGTAGAAAAAAGTGTACAAGCAATATGGATAACCGCACCCTGGAGAGGATTGTGAAACAAAACCCATTCAAAAATGTGGGGAAGATTCACAAAGAGTGGACTGCAGCTGGAGTCAGTGCTTCAAGAATCACCTCGCACAGACGTATGCGAGACATGGATTTCAGCTGCCGCATTCCTTGTGTCAAGCCACTCTTGAACAAGACACAGCCTCAGAAGAGTCTAAAGACAACAAGGACTGGACTGCTGCTGAGTGGTCCAAAGTTATGTTCTCTGATGAAGGTAAATTTTGCATTTCCTTTGGAAATCAAGGTCCCAGAGTCTGGAGGAAGAGAGGAGAGGCACAGAATCCACTTTGCTTAAAGTCCAGTGTAAAGTTTCCACAGTCAGTGATGGTTTGGGGTTTGCCATGTCATCTGCTGGTGTTGGTCCACTGTGTTTTCTGAGGTCCAAGGTCAATGCAGCCGTCTACCAGGAAGATTTAGAACACTTCATGCTTCCTGTTGCTGACCAACTATATGGAGATGCAAATTTCATTTTCCAACAGGACTTGGCACCTGCACACAGTGCCAAAGCTACCAGTACCTGGTTTACGGACCATGGTATCCCTGTTCTTAATTGGCCAGCAAATTCGCCTGACCTTAACCCTATAGAATATCTATGGGGTATTGTGAAGAGGAAGATGCGATACTCCAGACCCAACAATGCAGAAGAGGTGAAGGCCACTATCAGAGCAACCTGGGCTGTCATAACACCTGAGCAGTTCCACAGACTGATCGACTCCATGCCACACCGCATTGCTGCAGTAATTCAGGCAAAAGGAGCCCCAACTAAGTATTGAGGGCTGTACATGTTCATCATTTTCATGTTCATACATTTCAGTTGGCCAACATTTCTAAAAATCCTTTTTTGATATTGGTCTTAAATAATATTCTAATTTTCTGAGATACTGATTTTGGGGTTTTCATTAGTTGTCAGTTATAATCATCAAAATGAAAAGGAATGAACACTTGAAATATATCAGTCTGTGTGTAATGAATGTATACAATATACTAGTTTCACTTTTTGAATGGAATTACTGAAATAAATCAACCTTTTGATGATATTCTAATTTTATGACCAGCACCTGTATATGAGTAGGAGATGTTTGTTATATTTATGGAAGGAGTTTTCACTGTCAGTGCTTTGTGGTCAAGCTGCATTTTATTATTATTATTATTATTATTATTATTATTATTATTATTATTATTATTATTATTATTGTCCTACTAAAAAGAGAAAAATGAGAGGTTGGTGACGGAGCTGCTGTAAAGTAAATGAAAATGTTCCACAATATTAAATGTAAAATGTGAAAAGTCTGGCATTTCACTCTTTAATACAAATTGGAATCATTGGCAATTTGCTGTGTTATAAGAGGAATAAAACACGTCTGTGCTGTAATTGGAGAATAATCAACTTTAGGCTAGTAATAGGAACTCCGCTTGAAACTAACACATATTTACATATATATAATTTTTTCAGTATTTGTTTATTATTGTTGTTATTGTTGTTGTTGTTGTTGTTTTGTGTTGTTATTATTTTAAACATATTAATACTTTGGATTATTATATATAACTGGAAAGCCATTTATCCACCCAGGATATACAAAAAGGATGTATTTTAAATCTGCTACTGTATTGATGTTTAGTTTCTTTTTGTGTCAGTGTGGGTTATTATTTGACCATATTTATTTTAACATTTAATATTAAGCTCTTTTCCAAAATATAATATACTTTTTTATAGTAGTACCAAATAATTGCAGTAGAGGGCAACAACAGCCTGTTTAACCTCTGCACCTACGACCTTTACACTTTATCCTTTTTCTTTATGCAGATATACTCCAATACTTTTTTTCCTTCTTTTTTTAACCTCAGGTACACATGCATGTAACTGATGTTTGCACTTTAAAAAACCTCCCTGTTTGTCCGTGAAGCTGTAATTCAATTGATGCCTAATGTGCTTGTTGATATAGTATGTAGTTCATGCACTGCCTTGTTCTGCAGGTTTTTATTATTTTTTAATCAATTATATATGAGTAGAATATTTGTTTTATGAAATAAATGAAAACAAAATGTTGATTACGTTTTTAGGGAATCCCGTTTCACATTTAAATAAACGTTAAGGAGGTGAAACGTTATTTTTGGTTTTTTTAAATAATCTGTTTAAAAGAATTGTGTGTATTACATACCTTCTAAACATAAACCTTTAGGAGGTAAAAATGATTAAAAGAGCTGTTTAAAAAGAATAGCGTGTATTACATGACTTCTAAACAAAGATCCTCACGAGGTAAAATGTTAAAGTGTTGTCTAAAAGAATCTCCGTGATGTTTAAACTAGGAGACGAGTTTTCCATTCGCTGTGTTAAACATCAATGAAGTTAAACTGAAACAACTTCTCTCGCTAAACCCCGCCCACACATACGTGTTTTCAGACACGCCTCTCTATCTCTCTCTCAACAAACCCATGCACGTGTTTTCATCGTAGCCAGTACGTCCTGTCAAGCTGTCAATCAGAGAGTTAGGAGCAGAGGCTCATTTATGATCTTTTATTTATGATCCTTTGTTTCTTCCTGACCTAGAGTTTTTATGACTGGGGGGTCATGGTGTGATCCTATCAGATTGTTTATGATAATAAGTGTCTGTGGGGGTGATAATGGGGTTTTAAATAGCGTCTTAAGACATTATGGTTAAAACACAGAAGACAGTGTGCAACTATCTGATACAATGGCTACTCCGAGTACTCCTAATATCTCTAGAAGACGGTCCTGCATCACACCTGTGAGAGACTCTGATTTGCTCCAAGAAAAAAACAACAATGTATTAGTTTGTCAGTAATTCTTTGTGGGGGCGACCTTGTAAAGGAGCTATTGTTTAACCCCGAGCAGGGCGTTACCAACTCTAGAGAAACTCTCTTAAGACCGCCCTCATGCTGCGATGGTTAAAACGGGTTGGTCTGTGTCACAGTCAAACACATATTAAGAAGATGCCTCAAGATTCTTCATCCGCCTGCTACAGTAACACCCCGGAGACAGGGCCGGCTCTGCCTGACGACAACGCTAGAATCCCCACCACAAACACACGACAACAGGTGGCTAGATAACTTCTGCAAAGAGTTAGGATATCACAACCTAAGTTTCCTCACAACTCCGTACGGAATCAGCGGCTCTTTAACTGGAGCCTCGGCCTACATCGGTGTTGATGACACAGACGGCTGTATTCCATCTGACGCGTTCAAGATTATAAAAGCGACAGTCAGATGTGATGTTGATCCGAGACGTCGAACAAATCTCATGAATCAGATGTGTCTTGTGCGAGGTACGGTGTGTGATTGGACTGCAATGTGATTAGCACATGTGGATGACAAAAATTGATGATGTGTATAAATTCCTACACTCCCTCGATGATGCTGTATGATAACTTTTATGATCTTTTACTGAAATAAATACCATGATGTTTAAGACCATCTGTGTTGTTCTTTTGTGTCGACATGTCGGAGGATATGAAAAAAAGTCTATTACACACCTTCAAACCTTCTGTTACACACAAATATGTGGTCTTTTGGTGGTTAAAAAAAAGTTTATAATACGGTGTTTTAAAAGAAACGGGTTCGTTTAACAGATACAGTTTCGGATTGGCGCGCGACCGAGGATACACAGAGAATGGAAGACATCTCTGGAAGAAACTCATCTCCTAGTTTAAACATTACGGAGATTATTTTAGACAGCACTTTAACTTTGTTTAGAAGTCATGTAATACACGCTTTTTTTTTTAAACAGCTGTGTGTCTCTGTGTGTGTGTGTGTGTGTGTGTGTGTGTGTGTGTGTGTGTGTGTGTGTGTGTGTGTGTGTGTGTGTGTGTGTGTGTGTGTGTTTTGATCTTTTCAGTGGATCAGACCTATGAACTCATGTTCTGTCTCAAACCAGAGCATCTAGCACAGCACTCTCACTACAACACTCTCTCTCTCTTTTCTCTCTCACACACACATACACACAACCTCTCTCTCTCTCTCTCTCTCTCTCTCTCTCTCTCTTCTCTGCATGCGCGGTGGAAGAATGATCGTGGTGGGTGGAGGACGCGAGAGTGTTTTGCGCGTCTTGCCAAAGTTTTTCGAGTTTAGCCTTTTTTTCTTTCTTTATTTTATTGAAGGTCTAGCTGTTGGAATAGCGGAGTTTTGTGAAAGTTGGGAGTGGGAAGGCGGTTGCGGGACGCCATGGCCTCCGAGGCCGGAGGGGAGACGCTGTTCTCCGCCATGGCGTCAGGTGTGTACCGGTGAATTGTGAACAGGTGGAGGAGATTCTGTTAGCGGTGGAAGAGCGGGTCTGGTGTGAGAACATCCACCCGCCCTCCCGAATGAACAAAGCTGTGGTGATTTTCCTGAAAAGAGAAACACTCCGACACGCTCGTACTGCAAAGTGGAGTTATGCTAAAAGGTGGGATGCTAAACATTACCCCTCTTTCTGCCCCCGCACAAAGGGTGGTGATTTCTAACGTCCCCCTTCATTAAAAACGAATCAATAATGACGGAGTTGGCCCGCTTTGGGAAGTTCACCGGCCCCCATGACTGATCTCCCGCTCGGCTGTAAAGACTCTACGGTGAGACACGTTCTGTCTTTCGGAGACAGGTGTACATGTTTCTTAACCGAGAACAAACGCTGGATGTTAACTTCAAGTGTAGACACGGCAACAGCAGCTACACCGCTCGCCACCACCGAGCCCGGTGCTTTGGGTGTGGGGAGATTCGGTCACAAACGCCTGAACTGCCCACGCAGAGCGGGCGCAACCGGGGAGCCCGGAGGGGACACGGCCAGGGTGCAACAGCAGCAGCGCGGGACGGCCAGCAGGGGGACACCGGAGAACGAATGCCGAGCGCTGAGGGGGTAACGACGCGCGGGGTCACAGAAGGGAGAGGTCAGAGAGGAACACACCACCGAGGTAATCACGGCACCCAGTGACGGCATTGACACTCATGCCCATACCAGCGACAATCCCGACACCTGTGCCCATACCAGCACTAACGTCAACACCCGTGCCCATACCAGCGACAATCCCGACACCCGTGCCCATACCAGCGATAACACCGATACCACAAAGCGTTCTCCGTCCGAACCCTACATAGCAGCTAACGGTGGAGAGGGCAACCCCACACAACTGCGGAAGAAGAGCCAAAAGGGCAAAAACGTTGCACATCATAATTCTAAACCGGAAATAACGGGGAGAAGATGGAAAAGGTGGGGAACCCGTCCAAACAAAACCAGCATAATGATGGGACGCTAGAAGACTCGGGCTCAGAGTCCGGTGAAGGATCTACAGGGGATGACTCCGCAAACATGGAGGAGGAGGAGGAGGAGGAGGTCTCCACGGAACAGCCGCCGTGTGTGTTTTTAACTGTCCAGAACAACCTGTAGAACTTTACACAGCAGAACAGATTAACCGTTTTCTTAGATTGACTAAAGGGAAACGTAACATCCTACTGGCAAATTACTTCCCGGACAAGAGGGCCTTCATCAAAACTGCACAGCACACCATGGGAGTATTGTCACCTAGGAGGCGGTACAGATTACGGAAATGGGCAGCAGTTGCAAGATCGGACATACACTGTACACAGAATGAACTGGTTAACCGTTTCCTAGCCATGACTAAAGCGAGAGAGGACTGAGCATGTGTTTATACTGTTCCGAATTTGAGGGGTTTTGTTGGGGGAGCTGTGTGAGGGTTTCTCCTTCCTTTCTCTTTCCTTCTTTCCTTTCTTTTTTTTTCCTTTTCTTATTTTCTTTTTTTCTTCTTCTCCTTCTATCTATCCTTATTTTTAAAGGGAAAACACTAATTTTTGAGTATGAACCTGTAAATATGTTATGAAGTGAATTTAATAAAGGTGTCTTAAAAGTCAAAAGTCTCTCTCTCTCGCGCACACACACACACACACACACACACACAGACACACACAAACATTCTTAAAATTCATACCATTTGCTTTTTTATCAGGATTTTCAGTTTTGATTGTGTAGTAAATCATTTATTTCACTCTTAATGTAATTTTCAGCACAAACTACAGTGTAAATGACGGGGCAGTGAGATGAAAAAGTAGTTTTCTGACACTTGAAGTCATTTTCACAGTGGATGATACGTGTTCATAGAAGATGGATGGATGGATGTTAGTTATACTATTCTCTTTCCTTACTCTTTCCCCTGTCCACTCACTGCAGTGAAGTAATAAACACCAGAATGGAGTGAAGGTATGCTGCACCAGCAGTAAAACTAACTTAATCCAAGGCTTCACTAACATTATTAGCCATCACCATGTTGCAGTACCAACAGATGCAGGACTCACTATGCGTGTGCATGGAAAACACACAGTGCACCACTGGAATAAAGTTGGTTTGATGTTGGATGTTCGATATTCGCGGATATGCAGAAATTAAGGGACCGTCTCTAAAGTTACATACTACATTTTTATACACGTTTCTAACTTCAACAGCATTTGAAAGGAATGGCTTACAGTCACCCAACTAACTGTGAAGTGTTCATCTAGGTGTCAGGTATGAGAAACACCTTTTAGATTTTTGATATTTATCAAAATAAGCTATTAAATCACATTTAAATTAGACATGGATTTCACTGGTGAGACAATTCCACCATATGTAGAAGGCATGTAGGGGAGCAGCAACACCAAGACTGTTTGTGGCAAATCTCCCTTCATACATTTATTCAATGGTGTTGTAGAGAAGACCAGGTGTACACATACAGAGAGTGGCAAAAAAGAATGAATTCTACTGCCCAGGGATCACTAATGTTCTCATGAACAACTACATGGGCAGTTTCCCCGTTTGGAGTGTCATATTGCTTGTTGACTTGAGCAGATTCTCCAGACAGAATACTAAAGAAATAAAAACAAGGGAAACAAATTGGCATGTGGAGCAGTGGTTCTCAATAGTGAAGAATCACATATTATGCAGAAAAATGTTCATGTGGCCTGCAGATTTCATTACAAATATGTTTAACTATCTGCAAGGAAGGTGCATACAGCATCAGATGATGCAGATGATGTATAATCTTGATAGTCTATCTCAAGGAACATCTCCAAAGCAACAGGCCGCTGACCAACAAAAAGAGCAATGGGCCAAGAGATCACAAACTCAAAGACCAGCAAAGCATCGTTCAAAGTATTTTGATCTACCAGAAGCAGAACCAAAAAGACACAAGACAAAGCAAACATCTGAGGATCATTCAGAGGATACATCGGCCCAGGAATTATGTAGTTCTCAATCATGTCATAAAGCTTTTGTTCACATTCATTCATACCACCATTTATATTATATTCAAATATCCCATCACAGATCCAAGCTCTGTGGTCTAAGAAAGCATGTGAGATAGTCATTGCCATCACACAGTCAAAGGACAAAAAAAGGTCTTACAGTATCTCACAAAAGTGAGTACACCCCTCACATTTTTTAAAATATTTGATATCTTTTCATTTGACAACACTGAAGAAATGACACTTTGATACAATGTAAAGTAGTGTGTGTACAGCTTGTCTAACAGTGTAAATCTGCTGTCCCCTCAAAATAACTCAATACACAGCCATTAATGTCTAAACCACTGGCAATAAAAGTGAGTGCATGCCTTTTCTAAATCTCTGGATATTGTAAAATCCACGTACACGGCCTGCACGAGACTCTGAGCGCCATGGAATCCGAATGAATAAACACAATCTAAAGTATGGAATTAACAGGAATGAATTAAATGTAAAAGATCAAAAGTATTTACAAAATTGTGATACACAAAGTAACTAGGAAATAAATACAACACTGAGGACTTTTTAATTTTTAAAATTTTTTTTACAGTTGTGGTCAGATTTAATTTAAGAGAATCAAACAGAAGTGGAATAACAAATGTAATAATCTAATTGTATCCACATCTCTTCGAAAAGACAGAAAAGTGCAGGAATCCTTCCACCACATCATTGGATACTGTCGTTGGACTAGTGAGTGGACTTCTACCAAATAAAGGCCTGTGTATACTGATGAGGGCTGGAGCTTTCCACACAGCTTCAGTATTTTTACTTTACAATACTTTAAATATTTTATGTTTTTATTCAGTCCTGTTATGGATTGGCACCATGTCCAGGGAGTATAAATATTTTTTAACACATTTCAGCATTTTAGAAATGCTTGAAGGATTTTTTACAGGGCACTCCAGTGTGGCGTGGCAACCCGGCTGGAAAACACTGGTCTACTGTATGAATTTTAGAAAGGTAATATCTTCTCAAATGGAAAAAATGGGAGAATTTCCCATTGTTCTCCCACCTTTGATACAGGGCCTCTTGAACTCTTTTAAAAAAAAAAAAAAAAAAAAAAAAAAAAAATTTGCATCCATGTTAGGGTCCTGATTTCTGTCACGGTTTAGAGGCAGAGATGGATGCAAGTGCAAATTAGGTTTAATAAAAATACAAACAAAACAGTAGCTATGGAACTTGTGGCAAAAAAACTAACATTAAGTGTGTTAACATGAATGTGATTCAGGTGGAAACTGTAGTCCAGAGTTCCTTCTCTGATCATGACAGTTTGACAAAAATTCATGTTAAATAGCACAAATAATAACAGCACAAATAATAACATAGTATTATATAATTATATTGTACTTATATATTCACTTAATATTCACTCAAAATATACTGTATTCGACTGATACAATTACGAAAAATATCAAAGTAGAGTATACTTAAGTAATAGAGATGGCACTGATCCCATACCCGGTATGATCAGCTGATACTAGCAAATTTAAAAAAAAAAACAGATTAGATCTGATCCTGGAAACAAAAGATCTACACTATATTAAACACCAACTAAAGGACAGAGTGATAAATGTGACTTGTGGTGAGTCTCCTAGGGGCTTCTTCACATGAACTCCTCAGATGCTAATCCTGTCAGGTGAGAATCCCACCAATGTCATGAAACTGTTCCTGTCCATTTCAGCTCCGTCTTCCACTGACAGTGTTCAGCTGGAGTTCCTGTGGTTTTTCACCTGCTGTTCCAAATAATCCCTCAGGTTTTCAGTGGGATTGAGAAAATTTTGTCCAGGGATCACAGGTCGTTCTACTCGGTGCAGAGATGTGTGTAGTCTATTAAAATCTAAAAGACAGATATCTGAATTAATAACCAAAATCTAGACTGTGGTACTTCATGATCAACAGCATGTAATCATCTCTGCTGCAAGAAAACATTATTATCTCCTGTTCATAATCATTCAACATTTCTTCATTCTTATAGAATACATTTGTTAGAACATTTAGCTAGAACAGATGAGAACTTCCACAAGATCTAACAGGAACATGAGCAGATATTTACCATCACATCACTGCTCTTATACAATCACAGGCTGTAGAGCTTTATGTTTAAAACAGTGATCACTGCTGTGTGTTTTATCTCTTGTTCTACACGTGTATTTAAGTGCAGACGTTAAGAACAAGCGGAGGGGAACTTTACAGGAACGACAGAAGACACGGTGTGGAGGTGGAGTGCTGGAAGGAGTGTCAGAGAAAAGTGACTCCTTAAATAAAAGATTTGTAGCAGTGTGGCATCAAAGATGATGATTTTAATTGGCTTTCATGAGAGTGGAGAAGAAAATCTGCTGCTGATCAGAAACAGGGAAAAGCCGAGATCATCTTATTCAGACAAAAGCAGCAGTATGAAGTCAGAGATAGCAGGGTGTCACAAGGAGACCAGGTGTTCATTTACAATCACTCTCATGCACTCAGTGCTGACATTTTGTAGACTCTGTCTGACTCCCTGTCTTCTGCTTTCACATCCATTTTAAATCAATACCAAACAGCATTAAAGCTCATTGTTAGAAAAAGTCTGATTCAATAGAATATAGTACAATTTTAACCCAGTATCTGATCATCTGATATTTACTGCAACTCAAATTAAATGTACAAAATAATACTAATGTACAAAATAATCTACAAAATAATCTACAAAATAATGCTTTCAGTCTTTTAATTTGTTTCAGTGTTTATCTAAAAAAGATCACTACTCACTCCAGTGTCTGTAGTTTGTAATGTTCATCATTCTTCAGAGCAGAGAGACATGCCACTTCTGAGTCTTCTAGATTATTCACAGACAGATCCAGTTCTCTCAGGTGTGAGGGGTTTGATCTCAGAGCTGAAGTCAGAGCAGCACAGCCTTCACCTGAGACACCACAACACTCCAACCTGCAGAGACACAATGACACTCTTCACTCTCTCAGGTTATGAACATCAAGACACGAATTGTGTATCTTGAAATGAGTGGTGTGTGTGTGTGTGTGTGTGTGTTTAAGTGTGTAAATGGGGCATTTTCTTATATAAACTATTTTAATTATATCGGAATATGCTTACAGTGGTTTTCTCTTGATCCTGTTCTCTACATTACCTCATTACATTAGTTAATATATGAATGTATTTGAGTCAGTGTGTTTACTCAGACATTCTGTATTTATGACAAAATGTGTAATAATACGAGACCATTTTAGGACTTTAGTGAAAGATACATACATGGTTTTCCTCAATATTAATACTGCTTGTCTATTCGGTTGCTTCTGTAACACAAATCTGGCAACCAAAATTCGTAGCAGCTAGACACAGACGTACTGAAAGAATCCTCACTAATTGAACAAAATTTCTCTTTAAGAATTTCAACCTGCATCACACACAGTGTATTTAGTTTGTGTCTGAGCTGCAGTTTGTGTGATTAGTTACAATGTTGTAGTAAATTTCACAGTAATTTTAGACACATTGCAGTCGCATCAAGTCACGTTTTGTGCTGCAGCTTCTCACATACGTACATCTGACCCAAAGACTCTGTGACAGATCATCAGTGTGCAGTGAAAAGAAACAATCTTCCTCCTCAGGACATTGATGATGAACCTAAAACCTCTGCTTCAGTCTCACTATTAGAGAATGTGTCTTACTGAGGAGCAGGTCATGTGACTCTCAGAGAGATGATCTTACGTCAGTATCTCCAGTTTACAGAGAGGATTCTCCAGTACAGCAGAGAGACACTTCACTCCTGAGTCTCCTAGTTTATTATCAGACAGATCCAGTTCTCTCAGGTGTGAGGGGTTTGATCTCAGAGCTGAAGTCAGAGCAGCACAGCCTTCATCTGAGACACCACAATACTGCAACCTGCAGAGACACAATGACAAACTCTTCATCAACACATTTTCATTACATTAAAGATGATGTGTGGGATTTTATTATTCAGAAGGACATGAGGATTTAATATCATCTGTTTATTCTAATTAACAATGTGCCTCATTTATAAAACTGGATATGAACGGGTTTGTGTGTAAATCGTTGTACGAGCGGGCGTACAAGAAATTTGGTCTTCATGAAAATCCTGTTCATCGTATTCTACTCGTGCTCCTGAGTGTGTGTACATTTATACATAAGAAGAAGTCTTTATTTATCACATATACATTACAGCACAGTCAAATTCTTTTCTTCACATTTCCCAGCTTGAGCCCCAGACTAACGAATGTAAACCTTGACTTGATCAACTTCAGATCATATCATTTGCAGGGATTTCTGCAATTTTATATAATATTCTGTTGAGTTTAAACTGTTTATGTTTAACATGTTTACAGCGTTTAGCAGACTCCTTTATCCAGAGAGACTTACAGAAGTTCTTTGGAGTTTCTATCAAAAACACATCCTCATGCTAGTTCACTAGATCAGGGACTAAGAGCACCACTGAGAACATTTGTGAAAATCAGATGTTTTATATTACTGGCATTTATTAAAAAAATATTTTAAAAGTGAGTCAATACAAACCCATAAATTAAGACAAATAAAACTAATCATTAAAGCGAGTACGAGTGAGGGATTTGACCATCTCCGTTTTCCCTGACTACACAGTCAAGATAGCCCGGGGCCGGGCTGTATTTAACGAGGTTCAGCATCAACGTCGTGGTATTGAGGGCGCTCGCTACGGAATACTTCATCCAGCTCGGCTTCGCATTACATATAACGGTGTTCAGAAGGACTTTATTTCAGCGGAGGAAGCAGAAGACTACGTTAAACTCTTAATACCGGGGTGACCTGCATCACCTATATAGTGGAGTGTGGTGTTTTTGTTTGTTTTTTATTTAATTTATTCTTAATTATTTTTTTGTATTCGGTCTTCCAGCTCTACAGAATTCTAATTCTTGTGCATTACTTCGTCTAGAATTTGTGGACTTACTCCTCTTGAATTCACTTCTGTATTGATGTTTATTAAATTTAATTAGTTATTTCCTCCCCTTTTTAAAATTTTTATTTATTTATTTATTTATTCATTTGTAATTTTTATGTGCTACAATGTGTAATATTATTAGTTATGAGTCTTTAAAAGGTAAGGACATTATATTTGTTAAAGTGCGCAGACTATTTATTAGATTTTAAGTCAGTAGGGGACTTTTCTCTTACGGGAATTTTTTTTTGTTTAGGTAATTTTGTTTAGCTTACTCTTTGTCCCCTTTGTGGACAACTCTAGACGGGAAACACTGCTGTCTCCCTTGTTTTATGGAGTCTTTGGGTGTGTGGTGGGGGGTTCCACTTCGGCTCTAATTGGCTATTTATATTCTTATGGTTTACTTTATTTAAATGGTTTGTAGTAATATGGATCAGGCACGCCTTTAAGATTTATTAGTCAGAGGTATGGGTCAAGAGATCTAAGGTTTTGACACATTTGAAACGTTTAAACTCCAATATAGTATTTTTTACAGGAGACGCACCTACGTATTAAAGATCATCAAAGGTTATACTGTAATTTCTGACCATGCGCCTCTACAATTAGATATTCATCTTTCTATTTATAAACGTAGCCAACTGCCTTGGAGATTTAATTCTCTTCTTTTAGCAGACAGTGAATTCTGTGAGTTCATTCCTATTTCTATTGATGACTTTCTTTCCTTCAATCAGAATGACTCCACCTCTTATTCATAGTTATGGGAGACACTTAAATCCTTGATCAGAATTGAGTAATCATGATGAGCCGGGGTGGGGGTGGGGGTACTTTTAAGTTTTTTTTCCTTTGTTTTTTTTGTTTTTCTTCTTCTCAATGAAAGATTTGGGATTTTGACTCACGCAAACATTTACACACAACTTTACTGAAAGATCGATAAATAACCCCCAAAGTCATTAAAATAATACTCTGGGTGTTGATGGGTCTAAAGGAGTGAAAACAACTGGAGAGGTTAGAGAACAACTGTGAAAGATGGTGGAAGGTCGTCAGTGGTCTGTGTTCCGCAGAGGGAAAAAAGGAAGTAAGTATGACACTGATAAATTTACACTGAAAAGGGTTGCCAGATCTGCTTTACATAATCATCCCATTGGACTTCATAGTGATTATATTTTTTATAAAAACTTATTTTCTGAAAGTCTTACACATAAAATGTATTGACGTGTTAAGTTGTATGACATTAACTTCTCATTTTAATTTATAAACTCTATATTTTGAGATCATTTGCACCATTTCCCTGCTGCATTTAAACCCTGCATCACACACAGTGTATTTAGTTTGTGTCTGAGCTGCAGTTTGTGTGATTAGTTACAATGTTGTAGTAAATTTCACAGTAATTTCAGACACATTGCAGTCGCATCAAGTCACGTTTTGTGCTGCAGCTTCTCACATACGTACATCTGACCCAAAGACTCTGTGACAGATCATCAGTGTGCAGTGAAAAGAAACAATCTTCCTCCTCAGGACATTGATGATGAACCTAAAACCTCTGCTTCAGTCTCACTATTAGAGAATGTGTCTTACTGAGGAGCAGGTCATGTGACTCTTAGAGAGATGATCTTACCTCAGTATCTTCAGTTTACAGAGAGGATTCTCCAGTACAGCAGAGAGACACTTCACTCCTGAGTCTCCTAGTTTATTCCCAGTCAGATCCAGTTCTCTCAGGTGTGAGGGGTTTGATCTCAGAGCTGAAGTCAGAGCAGCACAGCCTTCATCTGAGACACAACAACCACACAACCTGCAGAGACACAATGACACACTCTTCATCAACACATTTTCATTACTTTAAAGATGATGTGTGGGATTTTATTATTCAGAATGACATGAGGATTTAATATCATCTGTTTATTCTAATGAACAATGTGCCTCATTTATAAAACTGGATATGAACGGGTTTGTGTGTAAATCGTTTCTACGAGCGTTTACACAAGAAATTTGGTCTTTATGAAAATCCTGTTCATTCGTTTTCTACTCGTGCTCCTGAGAGTGTGTACATTTATACATAAGAAGTCTTTATTTATCACATATACATTACAGCACAGTCAAATTCTTTTCTTCACAATTTCCAGCTTGAGCCCCAGACTAACGAATGTAAACCTTGACTTGATCAACTTCAGATCATATCATTTGCAGGGATTTCTGCAATTTTATATAATATTCTGTTGAGTTTAAACTGTTTATTTTTAACATGTTTACAGCATTTAGCAGACTCCTTTATCCAGAGTGACTTCTAGAAGTTCTTTGGAGTTTCCATCAAAAACACATCCTCATGCTAGTTCACTAGATCAGGGACTAAGAGCACCACTGAGAACATTTGTGAAAATCAGATGTTTTATATTACTGGTATTCAATGTTCCCTCTAAGCTGCGCGCCTGCGCAATCACACACTGCTCGCACATTCTCAGCGCACAAGAAAATCTATGCAGCACATAAAATAAAATTCACCATAAATGTATTAATTAATATCTAATTTATACCTAATCTTAGACCCCTTATCATGGCAAAACGAACGGGCAGCGCCAGCGACACATCCACTCACCAAGCTAAAGTAAAAAAGAAGTGCGGTTCTTTTAGGATGGAATGGCTGTCGGAGTATGTGCAAATAGAAGAACAAGCGGTGAAACTGGGTGAGATTTTTTCTTTTTCGAGTGAGAAACGTCTACTCTGCAAAACATGCAGCGAAGCCAAAGTGGAAAGTGAGCTTTCGGCGGGAAAACGGTGGACTGAATGGAAGTTGGACTACCTCAAGCGTCACATTCAGCAGAAAAGTCATTTGAAAGCGGTTGGAATTGTACGAAGACTCAAGATGGGACAGGGGATTGGTACATTATTGAGGGAGAGCGCAAAAGACCGAGAGAAAAGGAACGAGCTGTCACGCAAAACAAAATCTGACTCCGAGCAAGTTAAAGTTCTCATTGACAAAGTCATCAACCTGGACAAAGTGTACAACCATTGGAGAAGTGAGAAGGACAGACGTGAAAAATAAGGTCAAATTAAAGTCGAATTTGTGCATATTCTAGTGACATTTATTAAGATTTTTTATTTATGGATATTAATCATTAAATGCTGTTCCTACTAGATAATTTATGGGTAGTAGAAATGCTAATAAAAAACTGTGTAATTAGATATTTTACAGACAGAGTTACAGGAATTTACACTGTATCAAAGCTACAGCACATGTCATTGAGCAAAATGTGAATGTTTTAATGTGAACAAAATGTTATGTCTGAAAGGTGAATATGTCTCATTTCTTCCAGAACAGGACCCTCAGCCAGGCCACAACTGGACCACACGCAGGACAAAGCAGGACTCTCACATATAACATACTACACATCTCATGAACTACAAGATTTTTGTCTTTTTCATTTTAGGTGGGCCAAATCGCTTATATTAAAAGTAAACTAATGAAAATTGCTGCTGTAATTTGATTCTTTTAATAAGCCATGTAACTTGCTATGATCCAAGGTTTTGAACAGGTGTGATACTGGTGTGTGGCCACAGCGTGCACATCTGATGTTGCTCACAGTGGTCCTCAGTGTGCTCAGGGAGCTTGTGTGTATGCCCAGACACATGAAAAATTTGAGGGAACATTGCTGGCATTTATTAAAAAATATTTTAAAAGTGGAACAATACAAACCCATAAATTAAGACAAATAAAACTAATCATTAAAGCTAGTACGAGTGAGGGATTTGACCATCTCTACACAGCCAAGATAGCCCGGGCCCGTGCTGTATTTAACGAGGTTCGGCATCAACTTCGTGGTATTGAGGGCGCTTTATAAACTCTATATTTTGAGATCATTTGCACCATTTCCCTGCTGCATTTAAACCCTGCATCACACACAGTGTATTTAGTTTGTGTCTGAGCTGCAGTTTGTGTGATTAGTTACAATGTTGTAGTAAATTTCACAGTAATTTTAGACACATTGCAGTCGCATCAAGTCACGTTTTGTGCTGCAGCTTCTCACATACGTACATCTGACCCAAAGACTCTGTGACAGATCATCAGTGTGCAGTGAAAAGAAACAATCTTCCTCCTCAGGACATTGATGATGAACCTAAAACCTCTGCTTCAGTCTCACTATTAGAGAATGTGTCTTACTGAGGAGCAGGTCATGTGACTCTCAGAGAGATGATCTTACTTCAGTATCTCCAGTTTACAGAGAGGATTCTCCAGTACAGCAGAGAGACACTTCACTCCTGAGTCTCCTAGTTTATTCTCAGACAGATCCAGTTCTCTCAGGTGTGAGGGGTTTGATCTCAGAGCTGAAGTCAGAGCATCACAGCCTTCACCTGAGACACCACAATCCCACAACCTGCAGAGACACAATGACACACTCTTCATCAACACATTTTCATCTTGGTTTAAAACTTACTGTAAAGATGATGTGTCTGTTATGTTGGACTGTCTCCCTTCTCTTGTCCAATCACAAGATATTATTAATACTGACCAATTATGGTGTAAAACTATTGCTGGTTTATGTTAAAAGTAATGAGTCAGGTTTTTTAAATCTCTGTAAAAAATATATTTTTATACACATATGTAATTGTATTTAATTATTACTTTAATAGACACGTGAGATGTTTAATGACTAATATATTTGTTATGTATGTTGTACTGATTTAACTGAAAAAACAGAACTGTACACAACTATTAACTGCAGCTTTTAGTGAGGTACTGTGTCTCTCAGAGAGATGATCTTACCTCAGATTTTTTACTTTACACTGAGGATTCTCCAGTAGAGCAGAGAGACGCTTCACTCCTGAGTCTCCTAGTTTACACTCAGTCAGATCCAGTGTATCCACAGTCAGATGCAGCTCTCTCAGATTGGAGGTTTCTGATCTGAGCACTGAGTCCAGAGCTCTCCAACCACGTTCTTGAATTGTATCACACCTGATACTGAAGGAAATAATACATAATGAACTAACAGTAATGCAAATGATCAAACAAGTCCTCAAAGCTTTCACTGCAACTTCTCAGTTTCAAAAGCACAAACATCAGTTAGACAAAAGTCCCACACAGTCAGAGCTGTTCAGATTCGGCTTGGTGGGAGTTTTCAGCTGCGTACATCATCACACACACATTGTAGAAACATGGAGTATAAGATCCGGGACACCAAATGGGAAAGCAAGAGTCTGATCTAAAATGTTATTAATAGGAGAAAAGAAAGAGTCTAAAGTGTGATGAAGAGTTAGATTGATCTGAACAGCTAAGACATTTGATTTGTTCTCTTAACACTGTAACAGTAGAACAGTTCTATTCAGATTTACTTACATTGCTTTTCTGGATGCTGCAATCACAGGCATCACCTTCACAAGAATCTCATCTCTTATTTTATCTGTAGAGATATATTTACTCAGGTCAAATTCCTCCAGCTCCTCTGCTGATGTCAGTAAGACAAACACCAGAGCAGACCACTGTGAAGAAGAGAGTTCACTTTGTTTTCCAGATTTCAGGTAGTGTTGGATTTCCTCCACTAGAGAATTGTCCCCCAGTTCATTCAGACAGTGGAACAGATTGATGGATTTCTCTGTAGGGGGATTTCCACTGATCTTCTCCTTGATGTACTGTACTGTGTCCCCCTTTCCTGTCTGGGAGCTACTTCCTGTATGTGTTACTAAGTCATGTAAGAGTTTCTGATTGGACTCCAGTGAGAGACCCAGAAGAAAGCGGAGGAAAAGATCCAGATGTCCAGTCTTACTCTTTAAGGCCTGATATACAGCACTCTTGTGGACATCTGAAATTGTCTTAAAGACCCGTCTCTGTACAAGAACATTTCTCTTTTCCTTCATGAATGTCAGGTGCACATACAGAGCTGCGAGATGCTCCTGAATGCTCAGATGAACAAAGCAGTACACTTGACTCTGGTGAAGTCCAAACTCTTCTCTGAAGATCTGAGTACACACACCTGAGTACACTGCTGCTTCTCTCACATCAATGCCACACTCTCTCAGGTCTTCCTCATAGAAGATCAGGTTGCCTTTCATCAGCTGCTGAAAAGCCAGGTGTCCCAGTTTGAGAAGCATTTCTTCATCACTCTCCTGCTTCTTTGAGTACTTTTCTCTTATGATGTTTGTCTGAATGATGAGGAAGTGTGTGTACATTTGAGTCAGAGTCTTGGGGATCTCTCCACTCTCTGCTTCATCCAACATTCTCTCTAGAACAGTGGCTGAAATCCAGCAGAAGACTGGGATGTGGCACATGATGTAGAGGCTTCTTAATGACTTCAGGTGTGTGATGATGTTATTGGCCAGGTTCTGATCACTGATCCTCTTCCTGAAGTACTCCTCCTTCTGTGGTTTATTGAACCCTCGTACCTCTGTGACTCGATGGACACACTCAGAGGGGATTTGATCAGCTGCTGCTGGTCGGGAGGTGATCCAGATGAGAGCAGAGGGAAGCAGATTCCCTTTGATCAGGTTTATCAGCAGCACATGCACTGATGCTGATTCAGTTACATCACACACTCTCTCTGTGTTCTGGAAATCCAGAGGAAAACGATACTCGTCCAATCCATCAAAAATGAACAGAACCATTTCCAAACTGGACATTTCTGTTTCTTTTGTCTCCTTAAAACAGACATGAAGGAGATCCATCAGACTCAGTTTCTGGTCCTTCATCAAATTCAGCTCTCTGAAAGGAAGTGGAAACACGAGCTGGACATCCTGATTAACTTCCCCTTCAGCCCAGTCCAGAATGAACTTCTGCACAGAAACTGTTTTTCCGATGCCAGCGACTCCCTTTGTCAGCACAGTTCTGATGGGTTTGTCTTGATCAGATAAGGGCTTAAAGATGTCATTGCATTTGATTGGTGTTTCCTCTGTTGTTGTTCTCCTGGATGCTGCCTCGATCTGTCTCACCTCATGTTCTTTATTGACGTCTCCACTGTCTCCCTCTGTGATGTAGAGCTCTGTGTAGATCTCATTCAGGAGTGTTCGCTTTTCCAGGTTTATCATCACTCCATTTAAACACTGAAACTTCTTCACCAGATTTAATTTTAACTTTTTCTGGAATTCATTTACAGCAGCAGGTTCTGGGTCGTGTCTGTGACAGGGTGAAGGAGGAAGACATGGTGAGACATGGGGTCTAATGATTAGAGTTTAAGATCACACTCTTTTCTGACTGTTACCACAGATAACCATTCTTTATGATGTTCTCACTGTGTATTTGCCTTATTCTACAGTATGTTTTCTATAATCTAATCACTCTGCAGGAAATAACAGCAGAGATGTTTATAATACCAGCGCGTCAGTGTCACAGTCATGTTGTTGGGTTTGATCTTACCCTGTAGCTGTGATGATGTTCTTTTCTCTTCTGTCTCCTGACTTCTGTAGAACACTGGGAATAAAAACTGTAGCTGTTAAGGACAATAACTTTCACCAATTTGATACTGGAGTCTAAAATTTAGCCCTAATTTTAGTCAAATAATTGTAGTAAGGGCATTAATATTTAGAAAACACACTGCTAAATACAACACCAACATTGTGGACCTGGAGAAAAAATGTGTCCGTTTTAATTTGAGGATTTCTAGATTTTTTTTCTTTAATTACATCTAGATATGTTAAATAACTTAGAACATGGCACCTTATCATGCAGGAAATGAAAGCTGAAATTCTGGTCTATTGTCTCGTTCATCTTTTATCTCCAAACCAAATGTCTTCAGTGTATAGGAAAAGTGAAACAATTGGCCTCGCTGTTCCAATACTTGTGGAGGGGACTGTATATGGTCATTATGGTTGTAACAGAACATGAGGACATCATTCAGAATGAACAGATAATGTGTCCTGAATGGATGTAAATACAGATCATTATTATTTTAAAAACCTGCTAGAAAGGTTCACAGGTATAAAAATCTGTAACTCTATCCAGAATTATACGACACTGTGGATGAGATTCAGTCCGTCACCTGTAGGGACAATTTAGTTATCAGTAGACCTACTGACATGATTTTGGGAGGTGAGATGTTTAAATTGAGGAAAATGCTGATTGTGATTATTATTATTATTAATAAACACTGTAATGTCAGTTATATGATTTATGGTAAATAATCAGTGCCTGTGTTCATATAAAGAGTCTCCATTTTCTATTAGATTTTACAGAAATACTCAGACACATCACTCTTCATGGAGACACGTCCAAGTAACCGTGATCTCAATGGTGCCTGGATTTTAGCACAAAACAACAATGTTGTTACTTTGCACTTCCTGTTCATTTTAGAATCAGTGTTGAATACTTCTTTCTGTTTTATGAAATTTTATAGTCTGGTGTTTATGTACATTATATTATTTTCATAATTTATTATTTCCTATTAAATGTTTATTATTATTATTATCATTATTATTATTATTATTATTATTATTAACAGTAGTAGTGTCATTACATATTGTAATCTGTAGTTTGTTTTGCTTATATTAGCATTTGCTTATATTTAAGACCAAGAAACTAAAATATAAATCAAAATAGCTGCTAATGATTGTGTAGGACAGACATTACTGTGACTTTAACTATGAGAATTA
Source organism: Ameiurus melas (assembly GCA_012411365.1). NCBI lineage: Eukaryota > Metazoa > Chordata > Actinopteri > Siluriformes > Ictaluridae > Ameiurus > Ameiurus melas. Next base: position 24,463,464 of record CM022765.1, read on the forward strand.
TGGGATGTTACCTGTGTACAGACGAGGAGTCTTTATTTCTAAAGCGCAGAGGAAGATCCATAGACCCATCACTCTTCATGGAGACACAGCTGGGTTCTGGTGAGTCTGATCTCTTTCTCTGTAGTTCACTGTACAATATTATAGTGTACACATGAGACAGAATTTACTTAATTAATGATTATTTTATAGTCCACAGCCTTGTTTCATTTGGCCTGCGTGAACTTGGAAAAAAAACACAGAAACGGCTCGTAGTACACTACTGCTCAACATTTTCACACTGTCCAGAATTCACAGCAGATATCCAAAGTGTAGCCATCTGAAGGTAGTTACCATAAACCTTTGTATGAGTGCACTGGAGTTTCTATCACGGTTTGGCTTGACCACAGTCTGAAATGAGGGTTAAATAAACACCTGTGTGCTGCACTTGATGTAAGTCTCACTCACGTCTAAAACCATTCAGAAGCACGTGGTGTAAGGAACGTAAGTGTAAGTGTAAGACACAATCTACAATCTTTCTACATTAATAATGGAGCCATGAAACAGCTTTATGACAGCTCCACTGAAAAAGATAAAGATTACATGGTAATAACAGAGAAAAATGACCCCTTATATTATAAATCCTGATCTACTTTTCTTCTGCAGTAAACTCCAGCAGCTACTTCACCGGCTCTCACCTCCATATCTCTGTGCTTCTAGTGTAGATATCTGACTAGTAACTTTCTAACAGAAACAGGAACGATGCATCGTCCCAATAGACTAATCCTGTTTCTCACCACAGCAGCTGATATCAACAGAATCTAGCAGTTTTTTCAAGTGATGACTGATAACTTCTCATGCTTAGTATAAATATTTGTTATTATTTTCATATAAACTCATTATATAGTTCAGATATTAATATTTAATGACTAAAACACTAGGACATGGACGCTTACCGTTTTTTTGTGGGCGGGGTCATATTATCTGTGTCCAGGTCAGGGGTCTCCATGTTTGAATATTAGTGTAAACACAGACAGCTCATGGACACACAGCTGAGTCCTGAAGATGCTGATCTCTTCTGCTGGAATTACTCACACTCCTAGAAAACACAAAACAAACACACAGTATAATCATCAAAATTAAAAGGAATGAACACTTGGAATATATCAGTCTGTGTGTAATGAATGTATACATTATACTAGTTTTACTTTTTGAATGGAATTACTGAAATAAATCTACTTTTTGATGATATTCTAATTATATGACCAGCACTTGTATATTTATAGTTAGATTTATAACAAAAAATAACAATAACAAGTTTCTTAAAAGATGTTTTAGTAAATGTATATTTATTACTAATTTACAGTGTCTCTTTAAACTTGATTTAAATGTAAAGGGTATAAAACGTGTTTCCTGTACACTCAAACACTGTCAGTTGTTGTGTTTGTTGTGCTCCTTATTTATTTCCACTGATGGTTTAGTATAAAAGTGAAGGAGCTTTTTCTGCTGCTGTTTATGATCATCTAGATGAAGCGAGATTTCACGAAGAGCTGCTGCTTAACCGCAGTGTGAAAACCTTCAACTAACCACAGACTTGGACTACGTTTAGATGGACAGCAGTAATCTAATTATTGAACCTACTCTGAGTAAGACAATATTCTGATTAAGGTGTTTACATGAGTTACTTTTAGAATACTCCCGTCATGTTCATGTTTTATAGAACAGAGATAGATTAACGGCACACGTCATTACGTCCCCGCGCCACGCCCCCTCCAGAATTTCACGTACATACAGTACGTCTTCGTTATGGGACCGTATACAGTTTTGGGTGTTTTTATTTTTAATTTTACAAAAGCTTCAAGTGCAGTTAATTATTTGTCATGCTGTACGTGCTAATATACGACTGCTTGAAGCCGTGGGGTGCGTCTCAAACCGCGTACTTACCAACTGTATAGTAGATAAGATACATGTATTTCTCCTTCTACAGGCCTGTAGTTATAGTAGTCATGTACGCGGTTTGGGACGCAGCCGAACTCTCTGTGTTGCCCGAAGCGGGTTGCGCTCGTGGTGTGATCGTGTCCTGCGCGCAAATGCGGTGAAAACTCTCACGACGTTAATCATGTGATTAAGTGTACGTCTGTAATATCACGTCCATAATGCGACTAAAACAGGAATACTCCACACGTCTTAATTCCATTAGTGTTTACTTCGAGTGTGACTTTAATCAGATTAAAGTAATTAATAATTGGGGTTTACATTAGTAGTTTCACACAATTGTATTTATCGGGTTAAAATTGGTATTATTGTCCATGTAAACGCACTGTTTATTTCTTTATACTCGAGTCCAAGCTGAAAATAACCCTCTCTGAACCGCTCCATTGTGAAGGTGTTCTGTCTGAACCACGGCCCTGCTACAGGGAAGACGACGTTAGTTCCGGAAGTGGCGCAGTTTTCTTACTGCTGTTTTTACACGAGTAAAATAAAATATCAAGTCGTTTCTGTTAAAGAAATAACTTACTTTTATTCAGCAGTCCATGTTGTGTGACATTAATATCACCGTTTCTGCCTGCTGTTGAGGTTTTTCTGCTTTTCCAACAGAGACAAAATGGAGTCGAGTCTGAGAGAGAAACTCTTTCACTTTTACCTGTGACGTGTAGCTCCGCCCCCTACCTGCTGAAACCTGTAGAACTGGGCGAGAACTACAAACGACGAGAACTACACTTCCCGGCCATGCACGCGCTCAAGTTCGCCGGAGTACAGAGTGCTTAAACCTGTGCTTCATCATAGGTTATAAAGGGCCTCGTTAACTTCAGCGCCTCGAGAAGTAAACGCTCATCAGCCTTACCTCTGACGTTCACCAAGCCTTTGTCTGTGTTTCGGAATTCTACGCTTTTTGGATTTATCGCCTGTATTTGGATGACATTTCCCTGTCCCAGCCCAGTCTGGATTGTGTGTAACAGTGTAAATCTGCTGTCCCCTCAAAATAACTCAACACACAGCCATTAATGTCTAAACCGCTGGCAACAAAAGAGAGTACATCACTGAAAACATCACTATTACCATGTTGTAATTACAGTATTTAATATTCTCGAACACTCCTGCGTTAATCACAGTGTAGATGAACACATGACTGACTTGTCTCTCTTGTTCACAGACTAAACGTATAATGTTGACCAGACTATAGTTTGTCTCTCGCACTACCTCCACCAGGTAGTTAAGGGTTTGGTCATGACACAGTATATCTCTCTTCCAGTGTCCGTGTGTTACACCTCTACTCTGTGCACTTTCACTAGAACTCAATTAGAAATCTTGTGTAGTGCCACTACTTGTATTGTTCACTTGATACATCACTTTGCTTGTATTTCCTCATTTGTACATCGTCTGCTCAAATGAATGAATGTAAATGTACATCACATTATTTTAATAATTATTTCTTATTAGAACACCTCAATGGTTAATTATTAACCTTAATGGTTATTATTAATGAGTAGTAGTTTTAATATCATTACATATTGTTTCCTACAGTTGGTTTTGCTTACATTAGCTTTTTTATATTACTGAGAAAGCGCATAGCATAAACTTCTCTGTCCTGAAAACTTAAAGTTACACATTTATCTCTGACACTGGAGACTCCTTCCATGAATGTCAAACAAACATCTCCTTACAGAAATCTTCACCATCATCAATGATTTATATTTTCTTTGTTGTCTTTTTCTGTGTGTGTGCAGGATAATAACTTGGGCATGATGGGAGCCAGACTGAGTGAGATCTTTGAGCAGAAGTTCCACATCGTCTTTAAGATCCAGTAGTAATTCTCCTGTTTCACAAACCCGATCGTCCAGTTTACAAGTAAAACCCAAAGATTTCAGAATTGTTTTGGGGGAGGGGGGAGGGGTCAGACTAGTCAAATGTCAAAGTATAAGTGGTTTTCCCACAGGAAAATATGAGTAGTGTGACTATGTCACAAAACGTACGAGCCAATCAGATTCCAGCATGCAGATTTGGGAAGGGGCGGGCATTTAGTGTAGGGGGACATCTCAAATTTGTACATTCACAGTGCCTGGATTTTCGAGCACAACGAGTACTTCATCAGTGTTACGAGAAAAGTGTTTGTTTGTTTTTTCATTTATTAATATATTCAGTATGAGATATAGCATTATAGCACAGTTACTGCATAAAGCAATGTAATTTAATGCTTATATCTTTTGAACTCTGTGTGTGTGTGTTATGTTAAACACACACCTTTGGGTAGAATACCTGTCTCCTGGAGTATTTGAGGATTTTGGAGTCATTTTAAGGAGCATTGTGCAGGTTAGGACATTTTTCAGAGAGAGGAAAATCATGTCTACTGCATGAGAAGTCAATAAGAGTTGAAAACACACAGCGGTGTGACAGAACTGTAGATATATCATCATATTTCACCTGTCTGTGTGTCCAGACTAAACTTTCTTCACTCTACATTCAGCTACTTTTATTTTTTTATTATTTTCACAGTCGTTACTGTATGACTCATGGTAGATACTGAACAACATACCTCAGTGTTTAAGAATCACTGGCACACAGATGATCTCGCTCATCTCTCACACCGGACCTCTCTCTGATCAGCTCGCTCCTGATGTGCTCTTTCAATGATACTCAGAGCATGGATCTTTGCAAGGCTCTTTGAGCTGTTACCAGCCTCTGCTCCTCTCTATTCATTGTGGCCCAAGTTTAGCTTCCGTATAAAATCGCAGGCAAAACTGTGCCATTGAAAAGATTGGCGCGAGTGGTCTTATCCAGTCTTCCCTTTAGCACATCCCTTATGCTGTTAAAGGCTTTCCATCCGGCCCTTACTCTACACGAGATCACCTTTTCCATGTCTCGGCACATGTTCATTCCTGCCCCAGGTAGACGTATTTCTCCACCTCATCTATTTCATCACCGCTAACCACCATTCGGCCTCCTGGCAAATTTGCCGTTCATCTTGAGGCCTATAGCAGGGCTTTTGATGTCGAGATCCGTCAGCATGGTCTGCAGCTGATCTGTGGTTTCGGCGATGAGCACGATGTCATCAGTAAAACGGAGGTGGGACAGTAGCTCACCGTTGATGTTCTCGCCAGTCAACGTCTCTGATGATCTGCTCGAGACAGGTGGTGAATAGTTTCGGAGAGATGGAGTCTCCTTGCTTCACGCCTTTTTCGACTGGTTCTTTTACGCGTGAAGATAGCGGAGCGAGGTCGGTCGTATTTGCCTCTTGGAGAATTTGGAGGTACTGCACCTCGACCCCTTGCCTCTCCAGTGAGTTCAGCGCTGCATTTATCTCGTCACTGCCAAGGCCTTCTCGTAGTCTAACGAATCCGACGCACAAAGGCATCCTGTACTCTTTCATTCGCTCAAGCAATCAGGTCAGAATGAATATGTGATCTATCATGCTATAGTTCTTCTGAAAAGCCTGCTTGCTCTCTTGGTTGCTGTTCATCTAGATGTTGTGGTAATCTGTTCAGGATTACCTTCGGTAACAGCTTGTACACATGAGACAGGAAGCACATGGGCCGATAGTTCTTCAGATCTTCTCTATCGCCCTTTTTGTATAGCAGGACTCTTTCCATTGTGAGGGTTTTTTTGCCTCATCCAGATAGCTTGGTGAGGATTTTCCAAAGCGGCTCTTCGCCTGACCTTTACCGTCTCAGATGTTACGCCATCTTTCCTGGCATTTTTCCAATATTTATCAAATGAATTCATCAATTTCCAGTTAATACAAGTAATTAAATACCGAGGGTAATACAGTACATAATCATATAATAGGACATCGCTATGATCTATACAAGGAATAGAACACCCTGTGTCATGATCTTACAGAACAATAATCAGCAGCTGGGTGGTGTGAACTGATTATTTTCCAATAACAGCTCATCCTGAAGTGTTTTATTCATCTTTATTACAAAAATTTGTCAATGAGTACAATTCTTATTTATTAAATAGCGCTCATAGTGCTTTTTAAATAAAAAAATTATTAATCCTTAGTTACTCTTAATAGTTGTGGAATGTCTTGGTTAATGTTCCCGCTTACATTATAGCGGGTATAAACGGCTATATATATATATATATATATATATATATATATATAATATGTCTGTGTGTGTGTATATATAACCAACGCCTTCTGACCAATCAGGTTTGAGATCCAAACAGCGCTGTGGATTTATTTATTTATTTATTTAGATCATGTCCACACTTTAAGGTGTAACCTTTAGCTCCCGTGTTTTAGAGACATGTGGAAAATGCATCAGGACGCAGGACGCCTGGCTCACCTTCAGGGATTTCCTCAACCTGTACAAAGCCGACGGAAACTGGAGACGGGACATCATATGCCAGGGGGTCTCTCTTGGAAAGCTCATAATGGTGAGGATCGATCTGGAATTCACCCAAACACCAGAATTTAAGACTTCAAACCTGAACGTATATTTCACATCTAAACGAAACATGGCCTCCGTTAATCGTACTAGGCATGGCCAATAAAGTTGTAACCCCTTCCTGGTGCCGGAAGTGTAATATTAGAGAAGGTTACTACAGTAAATGGTTATAATTAACAGGAGTATTTAGTATCCTGAGTATTTAGCAGTTGATGGTGAATTGGCTAACCTCCATTTACCAGATGTTGTTATACTATAACAGGCAGAAATGTATGTAAATGATTAAATCCCGAATAGCACGGTGCCTCCACTGAAGAATTACCCCACTCACAACCCTATGAGCGATACGGTTATTCCCCAGAAACATATATCAAATATAACTAGGACAAATATATACATACCTTATTAAACAAAAAAAAGAAAAGTTCAGTAAATCCAGGTAGTATGTATTACAAAAATAAAAACATTTATTATGCTAAACAAAAAATCTTCAAACTGTATACATGTATTAGAAACTAAATTTAGACCAGTAACTCAAACACTCCTTTCTAATTATTAAACACCAGGAACAGTACAGTTTGGATTTGACCACTTAAACCCTTTTTTAACTGTTCAGAACCTTCACCAAGCGCTTGGGTTTTCTGTTGGGGCCCGTGAGTTGGTGCACATACAAACACCAATCCTCCTCGGTTCCTTTAGTGAACGGCGAATAAAACCTCTCCGTTACTCACGCCTCTGGAACAGAAGAATTAGCCGACTTGGACACGAGCTGAGAGAATGAATCCGCTGCATGCGAGGTTCCAGAAGGTTAATTCAGCGACGCAGGTTCAGCGATGAAGTCCCTCCTTAAACACGCGTAGTAGCTACCATGCTGTCTAGCACAGTTTAGCACAGTTCTCCACAGTCCTCGTCCTTCAGTTTCACAGCGAAACTGCGACTGGCAGTTACAGCTGTCCGTCCCTCAAGAAGACATCCACGTCCACGAGTTACACATTAACGTCCACGAGTTACAGTTTGTACTTAACTTTGTTTTCCCCAAGCTAGTGCAAAACAAACAAACGCAGATAAGCTAGCTGCACTTCACCTAAACTTACAGTTCACCAATTTACCGAGCTGATAGTTGCTCTCCTTTTCACTGAATAAAATGATATTTGTGCCACTACTTTAATAGAAGTTTAGTCTACAAACATCACCTCTGCGTTAAAACTCGGGTTCTCTCTTTCCCGCTCTCGTCCCGTGTGTCACTCCCTCTCCTCTTCGCTACTTCTCCCCTCCCCAACAAAGGTGACCTCTGATTGGCTAGGAGTTTAATTAAACAGGCAACCCATTGGCTTGAACTACTCCAAGGGAAACAAATTGCAACGCATCCAGAAACAAAGGACCATGGGAAATGTAGTCTCAATTAAATCCACCCAAAAATGCAGCAAGCACACCATTTATTCATGTACATTTTTGGGAGGTACCTACAAAGTCTTTTATTAAGAAAAGGCACCCTGTTTTTAATTAAAGTTGACCTCTTACTTTTTTTTAACTTCCTGTTCAGGGCTACGTATATAATGGTGAATCTAAAAGCTTTACGTTCATGATTATGTTTGTCACTGTCGTGTTTGATGTTTATTCCAGGAGGAGAAGTTGAAGCCTCATATGGTGAACTGTAAGTGTCCCATCTGCACGAGAGACCATCTACATATGGTACGTCCTTCTGTTAGTCTTTTTAGAACACCCAAAGCAGTTGACTAAATTTCTAGAGCAGCAGCTCTGACTGTAGTGCAGCTGCCAATCACAGGTTTATATCCGTGCGCTTGATCCGACATGTTAGCGTTTCAACGGTAACAACTTCCACGGGGGTTTGCTGGGCGGACGCTCCACATAAATGAGTTATAAAACGTGCGTAATTGTTGATGCGTTCGTGGTTTCTGTGAGGAGACGTTTAGTATTCGTTAACTTTAAAAGAGAGAGAAAATAAAGGGATGGCAGGATTGTAAGGGTATTATATCATTTCATATCGACCGTAAATAAAACACAGTAGATGCTGTATTGTTGTGATCGTCTGCTTATAGGAAGCCTATGGTATAAATAAACTGGGGCGGGGTTAACGTTATTAAACAGTTAAGATCTTTTTCTCTTGTTTTTTTTGCCTTACCATGCCTTTTTCTTAGCGTGTTCAATGCTTTTTTTCCCCGTGTCATTCCACTTTATTACACATAACTTTATTTATGGACTTTAATGTTGTGAATTCTTTATATTTCTGGATTTCTTGAGTTAATTCTGACGTCTGGTGAAAATTTCATGTGAATAACCTCATTGGAAATGTATTTACTCAATACTTATTTCCTCCACTCTGTGTGTGTGTGTGTGTGTGTGTGTGTGTGTGTGTGTGTGTTTTTAACCCTAGCTGGATCAGAACAATGATGACGTCTGCTTTAAGTGCAAACACGAAGGAGATCTGGTGTGTTGTGCCAAATGTCCACGTGCCTTCCATCATCACTGCCACGAACCAGCTTTAAGAGACGACATGATCAGGTGAGAGAATCACACCGAGAAACAGGAGAGAGAGTAATATTATAATGTTTAGAATGACATCGTTATAAAAGCTTTCATCTTTAATGAATCTGTCGGTGTGTGTGCAGTGATTACTGGACCTGTTCCTTCTGCAAGAAGTCTCTTCCAGCTGCTCGTAATAACAGCTTATGACCCGTCCTGAATGTTTAAACACGGGTCTCACAGTAACAGCAATGTGAAGTATATACATTTTCTTTCAAATCATTTTTGTAGGAAACGTGTTGTTGGTGACGGTTGTGTGTTATTTACAAACATAATAAAGATTTTATTTTTTATTTTTACATTCTGCCTATTTTGTAGCCGTTTTGTTTTTCATGACGTCGTTCATGTTACGTTCCTTAGGGATGGCATCATGGGGGGAAAATATACATTGTCCCAGAGGATGTCGTGTGTGTGTGTGTGTGTGTGTGAGATGCGCTCCTGTAAACATTCGAGATGTCCTGGATTCGTTATGGCTTGGTGGATTAGCAAATGTTAAGCAGGACAAAGATAAAAAAATACTCATCAGGTTTTATATCTTACATTTTATATAGTACATAATGAACAAGAATACTCCATACAGGTCATTTGGAGCACTATGAAGTCAATCACACAACAAAATCAGACACTGTACACAACCAAGCAAACAAACATCCACAATATATATATACATATATCTATATAATTTATTTTAACGAGTATACTTCAACCACAAAAATGAAGCCCGGAGTGGACGGGAGTCATCTGTGACACGACTCCTGGGTTGTTTTGCGAATCCTTTATCCGGGTGTAAATCCATCTCATAAGCGACGTGTTTAGAAACATAGATCTTATCTGACTTATCTTTAAAACCTGCTGGGGGTGGGGCATTCAGTTCGACTGGTTGAGGTCGTTCTCACACGTCCTGCTTATTACAGAACGACTACGGCACTGCACGCTTTCGAAAAAAGGCCTCGTACAACTACCGTGGGTCTTTTTCTTTTTCCCCTTAGAACGTTCGAAAATCATCCATTTGCAGACATGTAAGCAGCCATCAATAACACACTGCAACACCTTGTTTATTTTCTGTTCAATCCCGTGTGCACGAATGACCCTAGAGGTCTCCACGTGTATCCGTCTTCATTTTGTTCATTTAGTAAAATGGTGCGGTTAATGTACTGCAATGCTTAATGGGCTTAGAGAAAGCACACACACACACACACACACACACACACACACACACACACACACACACAATACCTTTGATACAAAGTCTACCAAAACTCCCAACCTCACTAAGAAGCACATTCAACGCGACGAGAGAACCGTGTAGCGCCACACTAGCGCCTACTTGTGGAGCATCTTCAGTCTGTTGAACATGAGTATCTGAGCACATACAGACATGCTGAGACATGCTTTATGTATAAAATCAAATCATACAGTGTATACTATAAACAACATTTAACATACAGCGCTCTCTCTCTCTCTCTCACTCTCTTTAGAATGGAGATTTCCATTTCCAACACTTGACATACAGCTGTTATTTTCGTCCACACGTGATCGTTATCGAAGCATGATGCGTGATTTAACTCCGTGTATCAGTTGGCTTGAATGAATTGGTGTTACAAAAGCAAGTGGAGAGGCATCGCGTCTGCGGTTCTCGAAACGGAGGGTCCGTTAAAGGGTCTGCGATTTTCTAGTTTTGTTACGAATCACAACTCGAAGTTCTATATAAATAATGCCAGTGTGGAAATGAACTCTCAGGCGGGAAACTGCAGTAGCTAATCACTTATTCCACTGAAACAATGATCTAACGTTGTGCAAATTTCGATATAAGAACGATTAAGTGGAAAATTTCATGTTCTAATTCTCACCTGTCCTCGTGTCTCGCACGCAAACCGGCGGTTTAGCGGACCACGTTCTCTAACGCTCCATGAGCTAAACTGTGTGTAAGAGCGGGGAGATCACGAAACTGGGTTTTGACTGAATACTCAATTGTCCGTCCCATTTTTTGGGATTAGTAGTGTGTGTGTGTGTGTGTGTGTGTGTGTGTGTGTGTGTGTGTTGTATAAGCTACAGGTAAGCGCTGGGGTCAGTCAGGTGCAGGTACTGGGGAAGCCGCGCTGCCGCTGCGTCTCTGGCCTCCTGCGTTGGCGTGTGAGAGTCTTTCTTATCTCGTTCCCTCGTTTAGCGAGCGTGGAGACAATCAGATCGGCCAAGTCCTGCTGCAGGCGCTGGAAGTTCTCTCTGAGAAACAGAACACACAGGTCGTGTGTGTGTGTGTGTGTGTGTGTGTGTGTGTGTGTGTGTGTGTGTGTGTGCTGCTACTCTTTCTGATTATGAACGTGTTTGTTGTAAATTCCACACACAGATTTGCATGGGCCTTTTTTCCCACCGCACAAAGCACCAGACCAGACTACATGTAATCCCCATATTCAGATGGATTTACTAAGATATTTTTAATTGCATTAATAACCTACACATACTATATATTTAGTCACGTTTTTGTCAAGCGTTTGAAATGAAATTGGAACTGAAATGAAGACAGATTTTTCATGATCTTGTCGTTATCGCTGATCGTATACTAGCAATGTTAACATGTAGACGAAATCCCGCTGATGCTCTGTACCGAAGCTTGTATCACGTGATCGATGATAAATGACGCCTCACTTTCTGACCAATCAGGTAACAGTTTCATGTGGCCTGTCGGAAGGGTCGAAACCCCAGTTTACTTCATGTGCAGTATGTGGCACACACTGATTGGTTTTATCGGTTGAGTTTGCTACGCTGAACCACTAGTTACCTCTGTCTGTATCACCGTGACAATAATAATGACTCATATTGGTATTTATTGTCACGTTAATATGTAAATGAGATTATAAGAAGATAATCGAGTAGCGTTGTAGGAATTGTATTGGTGCTCATCAGACTGAAAGCCTACATCAACAAAGGTGGGGATTTATCCGAAGCGTCTTGAGTTTATCTTTGCTATATTTTTTTTCCACAAGATGTCGCTGTTTTTGACACACTGAGGATTCAGAGTGTTTCCTGGCACAATCAGGAGAAACACTCAAACCTGTGTGAGGCTTCATCATCATTAGCTGGTTAACGATTCGGCCAATTTCACAAAGCAACAACGCCCGTTCAAGCATTTTCTTCATGGTAAACGTAACAATGACGTGACCGTGAACTGTATTTAGGACAATCACGTTAACTCTGTCTCTGTGACTGGTTCAGTTGTTTCTCAAGCTGGTCGAAAACAAACGGTCGCTAGAACCCCAGGTCCAGTTTGGTTCTGTTTGTAGCAAGTCTATTTATGTGCTTGTTATATGTACAGGTGCATCTCAAAAAATTTGAATAATAGAATTACTGCATCAGTGCGGCGTGGCATGGGGGCGATCATGCTGAGGCACTGCTGAGGTGTTTGTTCTGGAAGCCCAGGTTTCTTTGATAGAGGCCTTCAGCTCGTCTGTATCGCTATGTGCAACTTTGGATTCTGTTCCTCTCCCCTCTTCCTCCAGACTCTGGAACCTTGATTTCCAAATGAAACGCAACATTGACTTTCATCTTCTCCATGATTGTGGTTGTGTACTGAATCAGACTGAGAAGCCTCAGGAAACCTTCACAAATGTTTTGAGTTAATTATCTGATTAGAGATCTTCTCATTTCTGTATCATCCATCCATCCATCCATCTTCTACCGCTTTCTCCTTTTCAGGGTCATGAGGAACCTGGAGCCCATCCCAGCGAGCATCGGGCACAAGGCAGGGTACACCCTGGACATGGTGCTAGTCCATCACAGCGCCATTTCTGTATTCTAAATTATTTATTCTAATATTCTGAGAGGCTTGAAATATTTCACTTTATGTGTAACGAATCTAGAAAATATAAAATTTCCCCTTTTTGAATTAAATTACGGGAAAAAATTAACTCTTCCGCGATATTCTAATATTTTGAGACGCACCTGTACGTTTCAACACACATATACAAGAGTTATAGTAAATGTTAGAGCTGCACGATACGGACATAAACATGATATGCATGAAACTTCTTAGCTACCTGCGACGTAATGTCTTACGATGCGATAAATTAGTATCAAGTGCTGATTGTTTCCAGCATTTGACCACGTATTGCTTCTTTTCTAATCTTTTCGATCTGAGAGAGGTTTTCTACGCTGTCGGTGGAGCGGGGCAGGTTGTACTTCTGTCCTGTTACACCTTTCATCCAGTACGTCATCTCCTTTCCTTTACCCTTAAAGGAAACACACTTCCCTTACAAACATTTCTGCGCACGGTAAATACTTCTTGTAGAACTGACCCGCTTGTAGTTCTACGCCATCCCGACGCTCACCTTGAGGAAGGTCTCTCCTCATGTCTCGTACTCAAACTGGCAGTCTGTCTTCTGGAGGATGTTGATTGTGGACTGGCTCACGTGGATCCTCAGAGCTGTGTGGGGAACAAATGTAGCAAATGACGACAGAATGAAACCGAATGACATTTATTAAAAACAATGTGGACCGGATATTCCAACACGTATATCTCTGGGTGGGTTTGACTTCGGTTATGATTGGCTTGTGTTTAGCGAGGTTTGAGGAGACCCTTTCTTAAGCGTGTATGTGACTGTGTGTGTGTCTTACGCAGTCCTGTCGACTCCATTTGTGACGCCGTGTTCACCGTGTCTCCAAATAAGCAGTAACGTGGCATTTTATTCCCCACAACACCTGCTGCACAGGGTCCTACACACATCGTGATCGTAACACAGCATTGCTCAAAACGTGACACAAAATGGTTTAAACTGCACACACGGATCTTACATCATACCCTCTGTGCTTGACTATTAAGTATTTTGGATTTTCAGAGGATAGGATTTTTTGCTGTACTTAGGATCAGCGAAGGTGTGAAGTACCTCAGTGGACGCCTATACGGATCCACAGCGGTATTCCTGGTAGGTGACGGAGCTGAAATGTCCCTATGAACTCCAATATGTCCAGAGCCATGTGACAGATGTCCACCGCATGCCGGTTCCCATTCCGCCTGGGCAAACCGGACGCCACCATATACGCGTCGCCTATAGTCTCCACCTCGAGAAAGAGAGATGGTAAAAGTGCACCTTTTGAAAAACCCTGATACAGGGGGAAATATCTGTATCTTGTCAACATAACGTGTGTGTGTGGTTACCTTATAGACGTCATGGCTGTCGAGGATGCTGTTGAAGTTTTTTGTACATGTTGTTGAGCATGTCCACCACCTCCATGGGCGTGCGTGTATTGGCAGAGGGTGGTGAAGCCCACGATACCGCCTGAAGTAAATGGTGACCTCGTCGAACAACTCCGCGCCCACACGACCCGTCTCCTTCAGCGAGCGCACCACAGGCCTGTGAGTGTGTGGGTGAAGAAGAAAAAAACTTCAGAATACACGAGTTACAAACGTTTCAAGCTTTTTAGAAAGTTAAAATAGCTCAGGTATGAAACAACCACCCTGCTGTTTCCTAACTTCAACATAAATAAATAAATAAATTCATTCTAATTCTCCCCTCACCTCAAATGTAGTTTGTACAATGCTTAGCTAGCCTAGAAATGGCCATCGTTTGCATTGTTTCTTCATGGTGACGTTCCTAAAAAGATTCACGAGTGATTACATTTATTACGCACGTGTGCGTCATCAAGCCAGGACCTTTGTCCTTAGAACGCATTTATACTTGATTTATTACGATTTATCCCACAGTGACGCTGAGTTCGCTGAAGGTGTGTGATACATTTTCTCTACCATCTTTAAGTTTATCTTTAAGTTGAGAGAGAGAGAGAGAGAGAGAGAGAGAGGGACTTTGTGTTTAAACAGTTTTGTTTTTTAGCAGTAAGTGTGTAAATGAATAAGCTGTGCACATCTATCAAGCACGGTGCTTGTCTTAAGCCTGAAGTCTTTGCTTTAAGTTTGTGGGAAAGAACGGGTTCTCTTGAGTCTGGTTCCTCTCAAGGTTTCTTCCTCAAATCATCTCAGGGAGTTTTTCCTCACCACCGTCACCACCTGCTCACTCAATAGGGATAAATCCACACAATTAAAATCTGTATCCTGTGTTTATGTTTCTGTGAAGCTGCTTTGAGACAATGGCCATTGTAAAAAGCACTAAACAACTAAAATTGCATTGAATTGAATTAATAAGCAATCTTCTTTACAATACGTATTTCCTTTTGAAGTGGATGTCTTAAATTCTTGCATCATTTGTTTTTTTTATTCTAGTCTTCAGAATAAAAAATCTTGTGAAAGATGCAAAAGGTTAAAAAATGAAAAGATGACGCTAACTGTCACACTCAACTTGAAAGTGTTTCCTTCCTGGTCTTAACGTCTCTTCACGGCAATATCCGAGACGAACCGGTACAGACTTAATAGATTTATTCAACACAGTTCAGAGGTCTTGTGGGATGATTTTTTAAAGGGTAATGTATAATTTATATAATTAAGCAACCGCTGCAAGGTTGTGGTGAGATAATATTTCATTTAAATTGAATGGTTTGCCCTGTGCTTATATTAAATGCTTTGCATAGTGCGGGTGGGGGGGCGGGTTCTTATTTTACCACCACTAGTGTGTATCACACACCTGGATGATCCAGCTATTAGAAGCGAGGAGAGAGTGATGTAGCCAATTCAGAAATAGGGATTATTAGGGGGTCAATAAGAGTTAATAGAAGTCAATAAGAGTTGAAAACACACAGCGGTGTGACAGAACTTTGGGTATATCATCATATTTCACCTGTCTGTGTGTCCACACTAAACATTCTTCACATTTTTTTATTATTTTCACAGTCGTTACTGTATGACTCATGGTAGGTACTGAACAACATACCTCAGTGTTTAAGAATCACTGGCACACAGATGTTCTCGTTCATCTCAGTGCCTTCGGCTAGTGTTGCTGCAGCATGTTGATGCAGTTCAGGATAAGTCATTTGGTTTACCAGTGTGTATCATGTTTGACTGAAACCCCATTCGAACCCTCCCCGCCCTGCCTTTTTTCTGTGTTTTCTTCTTGGTCTGTCATCTTATTAATCATGTGATGAGGTTAATAAGGTTTCTTGAAAAACTCATTGGTTCATGAAAAATCCAACTACAAAATAAGAGTCCCACACACTTTGGTCTTTGAACAAGAGTTTGCTAGATTTTTTCCTTTTCAGTTCTGTTCGAATATTTTTAAAGACCACATCACTTGATACAAATTGTTTGTCAATAGTCATTCAACATCGTGTTTTCCACAGCTTAGATTTAATCAAACACATGATATACCATAAGAAGTCATACTCACTTTTGGATACTTTCTCTTTGAAAATACCATAAAAAACTGAAACCATGTTAATTTCTAACTTTAAACCCATCGTTTTCATCGTTTTGTCCCACACCTCTTTTGAGCGGTAACACTCTAACACATGGGTGTCAAACGTACGGCCCGCGGGCCAAGACTGGTCCGCTACAGGGTTCAATCCGACCCGCAGGACGAATTTTGAAAGTGAAAAAAATATGCATAAAAGACACGAACTTGTCGTTTTTAATAAAATGCTATTTTATATCTATTTTCACCAGTTTGAAAGGCCTTCCAGTTCTCTTCTCTTAAAAAGCAGCTCACGTTTAGTAACCTCATGAGTTGTATCCCATATGAAATTACAACATATTTTATGAAGTCTTTTTATCCATACATCTGTCGGAGGTAAGATACATGATAAAAACACTATTTTTGATAATAAAAAAGTTTTATAATATTTATTCTAGTTTTATACTTAGATTACATGATTTCCATTTTTCAATTTCATCTTGTATTATTTCTTCTTTTTTTTTTACCAGTTATGGTCGACACAACCATTATTATCTATCTATCTATCTATCTATCTATCTATCTATCTATCTATCTATCTATCTATCTATCTATCTATCTATCTATCTATCTATCTATCTATCTATCTATCTATCTATCTATCTATCTATCTATCTATCTATCTATCTATCTATCTATCTATCTATCTATCTATCTATCTATCTATCTATCTATCTATCTATCTATCTATCTATCTACAGTGCCTTGCGAAAGTATTCGGCCCCCTTGAACTTTTCAACCTTTTGCCACATTTCAGGCTTCAAACATAAAGATATAAAATTTTATTTTTTTGTGAAGAATCACCAAGAAGTGGGACACAATTGTGAAGTGGAACAAAATCTATTGGATATTTTAAACTTTTTTAGCAAATAAAAAACTGAAAAGTGATGCGTGCAAAATTATTTGGCTCCTTTACTTTCAGTGCAGCAAACTCACTCCAGAAGTTCAGCGAGGATCTCTGAATGATCCAATGTTGTCCTAAATGACTGATGGTGATAAATAGAATCCACCTGTGTGTAATCTTTTTTAACGTTTCATTTTTATTGAACATTTCTGCTGAACATTTCTACAGAACATTTCTACTGCTAAACATTTCTGCTATACATTTCTGCATACTACATTACTGTTGTGGAGAAGTTTAAAGCCGGATTTGGATACAAAAAGATTTCCCAAGCTTTAAACATCCCAAGGAGCATTGTGCAAGCGATCATTTTGAAATGGAAGGAGTATCAGACCACTGCAAATCTACCAAGACCTGGCAGTCCCTCTAAACATTCAGCTCAGACAAGGAGAAGACTGATCAGAGATGCAGCCAAGAGGCCCATGATCACTCTGGATGAACTGCAGAGAACTACAGCTGAGGTGGGAGAGTCTGTCAATAGGACAACAATCAGTCGTACACTGCACAAATCTGGCCTTTATGGAAGAGTGGCAAGAAGAAAGCCATTTCTCAAAGATATCCATAAAAGTCTCGTCTAAAGTTTGCCACAAGCCACCTGGGAGACACACCAAACGTCACACCAAACGTTGAGAAATGGCTTTCTTCTTACCACTCTTCCATAAAGGCCAGATTTGTGCAGTGTACGAAAACTAGTTTAGTCTAGTTTTATCAAAAACTAGTTCTCTTAAGATGTTCAAGTTATCACACATAAATCTTCCCTTTATTGCACGTTTGTTGTTTAGCTATTATTAAGTCCAAATCACTCATCCTGTTCATAATGATCTTTGCAAAAATTTTATAGTCAACATTCATTAGGGTGAAATGTGTCCAGTTGTTGATATCACACGTTTCACCATTTTTATACAACAAGGATAAACGCCTTCATAGAACGAGCCATGCATGTAACCTCTAGCGATCCCATTATTGAAAGCTTGTGTTAATAATTTAGCCAAATCTATGGCACATGCATGATAAAAATCAGACGGGAAACCATCTTTCCCTGGGGACTTTTTTAAATTTAATTGTTTAATGGCATCCACAACCTCAGCTTCTTTGATTTCCTCACCTAAGCTCTTGGAAGGCGGGTCGACACTGTTTAACGTTCAAAAAAGTTTTTAAAAAATTATCATCTATTTCAATTGAGTTATACATGTTTGAACAAAGGATCCGAACAGTATCTTTAACGTCTTTAGGATTTTTTACTATAGCTCCATTATCTGTTTTAATGGTGATACGTTGGCTTTTCGTCTCTTTTATTAAATAATGAAATTGCTTTTGTCTGATTTAAAAATTCGCTGGGAATTATTCCTGCTCGGACTTGAATGTTCAGTAAAAACTCATTATTAAAAGTTTCTATCTCTTTTTTCAAATCGTTTAAGTTGTTTCCTTCACTTTCATCTTTTGTATTTTTCAGGTTTAGGTTTATATATTGTGTCATAATTTTATTGTACTTCTCTTTTTTTTTCTTTATTAAAACATAGACATTTGTATTTAAGAATTTTTTTAATCTGAATCTTAAAAACGTCCCACAAATCACAATAATTGGTAGTGATGATATCTAAAATTTTAATCCTATTAATTTCTTCTTTTAACTCTAAAATCAATAAAGGACTTTTCAAAATTTATGTGCTTAATTTCCAATAGTTTCTTCTTTCGTCATTTTTAAATCTAATGCCACATATAACTGTCAAGTGGTAAGACTCAACCAAGAGTTTTGTTGTATAAAATTTTGCCTCAAAATTATTATTAATATATATCCTGTCAATTCTAGTTGTACATGTTTTATCAAACCTTGTAAAGTCCACTTTCTGTGGATATAATGTCCTAAATACGTCGGTGAAGTGCTGATCATTCATTATAGATTTAAGGACACCACCTTCTCTCCTAATTTTACATATCTTGGAAGAAATTTTGAAACATAGGAGAAGAAAATCTGCTGCTGATCAGAAACAGGGAAAAGCCGAGATCATCTTATTCAGACAAAAGCAGCAGTATGAAGTCAGAGATAGCAGGGTGTCACAAGGAGACCAGGTGTTCATTTACAATCTCTCATGCACTCAGTGCTGACATTTTGTAGACTCTGTCTGACTCCCTGTCTTCTGCTTTCACATCCATTTTAAATCAATACCAAACAGCATTAAAGCTCATTGTTAGAAAAAGTCTGATGAAATAGAATATAGTACAATTTTAACCCAGTATCTGATCATCTGATATTTACTGCAAATCAAATTAAATGTACAAAATAATACTAATGTACAAAATAATGTACAAAATAATGCTGTCAGTCTTTTAATTTGTTTCAGTGTTTATCTAAAAAAAGATCATTACTCACTCCACTGTCTGTAGTTTGTAATGTTCATCATTCTTCAGAGCAAAGAGACTCTTCACTCCTGAGTCTCCTATTTCATTCCCAGACAGATCCAGTTCTCTCAGGTGTGAGGGGTTTGATCTCAGAGCTGAAGTCAGAGCAGCACAGCCTTCATCTGAGACACCACAATACTCCAACCTGCAGAGACACAATGACACTCTTCACTCTCTCAGTTTATGAACATCAAGACATACTTTGTGTATCTTGAAATGAGTGGTTGGTGTGTGTGTGAGTGTGTGTGAGAGAGAGAGAGAGCGTGTGAGAGTGTGAATGTTTAAATGGTTTATTCAGTACTGACAAGAACAAGTCTGACTGTTTTATTTATGCAGAATGTGTTTGTCTGTTATTTTACACACATTCCATTGACTTGGAAGAACATTAGACCCTGTTTTATTATTATCAAAGTGAAATCATTTTAAAAATCACTCGTTATTTATGATGAAACACTTAATGTTCTGATGCATTTGTAATGAATTTTAGTCCATAGTGTATGTGTGTGTGTGTGTGTGTGTGTGTGTGTGTGTATTTTCACTACTGAGGAAAACTGCAGAAGTTTAATACTGCTTCTTCTATTCGGCTGCTTCTGTAACACAGATCTGGCAACCCGGTTCATAGCAGATAGACACAGACGTACTAAAATAATCCTCACTAACAGAACAAAATTTCTCTTTAAGAATTTCACCCTGCATCACACACAGTGTATTTAGTTTGTGTCTGAGCTGCAGTTTGTGTGATTAGTTACAATGTTGTAGTAAATTTCACAGTAATTTTAGACACATTGCAGTCGCATGAAGTCACGTTTTGTGCTGCAGCTTCTCCCATACGTACATCTGACCCAAAGACTCTGTGACAGATCATCAGTGTGGAGTGAAAAGAAACAATCTTCCTCCTCAGGACATTGATGATGAACCTAAAACCTCTGCTTCAGTCTCACTATTAGAGAATGTGTCTTACTGAGGAGCAGGTCATGTGACTCTCAGAGAGATGATCTTACCACAGTATCTCCAGTGTACAGTGAGGATTCTCCAGTACAGTAGAGAGACACTTCACTCCTGAGTCTCCTAGTTTATTAAAGGACAGATCTAGTTCTCTCAGGTGTGAGGGGTTTGATCTCAGAGCTGAAGTCAGAGCAGCACAGCCTTCACCTGAGATATCACAATCCCACAACCTGCAGAGACACAATGACACACTCTTCATCAACACATTTTCATTACATTAAAGATGATGTGTGGGATTTTATTATTCAGAATGACATGAGGATTTAATATCATCTGTTTATTCTAATGAACAATGTGCCTCATTTATAAAACTGGATATGAACGGGTTTGTGTGTAAATCGTTTGTACGAGCGTTTACACAAGAAATTTGGTCTTCATGAAAATCCTGTTCATTCGTATTCTACTCGTGCTCCTGAGTGTGTGTACATTTATACATAAGAAGTCTTTATTTATCACATATACATTACAGCAGTCAAATTATTTTCCTCACATTTCCCAGCTTGAGCCCCAGACTAACGAATGATAACATTGACTTGATCAACTTCAAATCATATCATTTGCAGGGATTTCTGCAATTTTATATAATATTCTGTTGAGTTTAAATAGTTTATTTTTAACATGTTTACAGCGTTTAGCAGACTCCTTTATCCAGAGAGACTTCTAGAAGTGCTTTGGAGTTTCTATCAAAAACACATCCTCATGCTATTTCACTAGATCAGGGACTAAGAGCACCACTGAGAACATTTGTGAAAATCAGATGTTTTATATTACTGGTATTCAATGTTCCCTTTAAGCTGCACGCCTGCACAATCGCACACTGCTCGCACATTCTTAGCGCACAAGAAAATCTATGCAGCGTATAAAATAAAATTCATCATAAACGTATTAATTAATATTGTAGCGGGATGGGCGATGCACAGAGACACGGAGGCGAAGGTAGCGCAAAAACTCAGGCTTTATTCTTGGTTTGGTAGAGTGTATGTCCCGGGGGTGTGTGTGTAGGTCCGCGGGGTCGGGCTGACGCCGTGACGCTTAGTGGGGCGTGTCGGGGGAATCCCGGAAGGCACGTCCGGGGCTCTCGGGCAGTCCCTCAGCGCTGCGCGTCGTCTCGGCCGGCGCGGTCCTCGTCCGTGTCGGTGCCTTCCGCTGAAGTACAGAGAGAGAGAGGGAGAGAGAGAGAGAGAGAGATTAGTCATCCACAATAAAAAGGGGAGCACGAGTGAATACCTGCACGAGGGTCTGCTCGGACGCCAACCGTTTCGGTAAGTCGGTACTCAATCTTCCTGGGGCGGAAGGGCGTCCTTTTATCTCCGCCATCCGGGTAGCGAGTGGTGGAATTCTTCCGTCCGATCCTCCAATCCCCGGACGGTACGGCATCGGTGGGTCCTCCCCGGCATGGCGTCCCTTTTCGGTTACTGCCAGGTCCGGCCGGGGGCTGCCTGCTGCCGTGCCGGGCGGCAGTTGGCAAAGGAGCGATCCCCTTTCTCCTCGCGCCGGAGTGCCAGTCCGTCGCGACAGTACCCCCCAGCTCCGAGCCTACTGCCTACTGTGGTGGGCCGATAGCGCGTCCCTCCGTGAGAGCCCGTCATGCGTTCCGTGTAGGGTCCCCGCGGTGTTGGACCTGGAAGCAGAAGTCCTGCAGGGCGAGAAACCACCGAGTTACCCTGGCATTAGTGTCCTTGGCCTTGGCCATCCACTGGAGGGAGCATGGTCCGTCACCAGAATGAAGGGTCGGCCCGCCAGGTAGTACCTCAGCTCCTCGATGGCCCATTTTATTGCCAGGGCCTCCCTTTCTACTGCGGCGTACTTTCTCTCTGCCGGGGACAGCTTCCGGCTGATGTAGAGTACCGGTGTTCTTCTCCTCCGAAGGCTTGTGAAGGACTGCGCCCAGCCCGGTTTCGAGGCGTCGGTGTGCACCGAGAAAGGGGAGTGCGAAGTCGGGTTGCGCAGCACCGGCTCACTGGCGAGGGCCTCCTTCAGCGCCCGGAAGGCCCGCTCGGCGTCGGCGGTCCACCTCACTTGGTCCGGCTGGCCCTTCTTTGTCAGGTCTGAAAGAGGAGAGGCTATCGCCGAGAAGTTAGGGACAAACCTCCGATAGTATCCCGCCAACCCCATGAAGGCACGCACCTGTTTCTTCGACGAGGGCCGAGGGTAGCCTTTCGACTTTCTTTGCCTGGGGCTTTAGCATCCCGCGCCCGATGCGGTATCCCAGGTACTGCGCCTCCGTTAGCCCAAGGTGACATTTCTTGGGGTTGGCAGTCAAGCCAGCGTCCCTTGGGCCCTCCCAAGGCGCTCCACCAGGTCGTCCACTCGGGGGAGGGGGTAGCTGTCAAACTCCGAGACCTGGTTGAGTCGCGAAAGTCATTGCAGAGCCGAATACCCCGCCGGGTTTCGGCACTAACAACGACGGGGCTGGACCAGGGGCTGTTGGACTCCTCGATGACTCCGTCTCGTAGCATGCTCTCTACCTCTTTCCGATGGCCTACGCCGGGCCTCCGGGACACGGTAGGGCCTCTGCCTCACCACTACCCCTGGAGGTGTTTTTTATGTGGTGGCGCACCACTTGGGTCCTTCCTGGGGAGGAGGAGAATACGTCCGTGAATTGGTCCACGAACTCGCGGGAGCTCCTGTCTCTGGGCGGGTGTGAGGTCCTCCCCGAGGTCGACCAAAGCACGCTTGTTCTGATCTGTGTCTAGGGCGGCGTATGCTGAAATGACCGGGCGGGTTCCACCCACTTCTTCAACAGGTTAATGTGATAGAGTTTGCCGTCCGTTCTCCTACCGGGCTGTTGCAGGCGGTAGTTGACGGCGCCTGACGCTCTAGAACGGTGTATGCGGCCCCAAGGCTTTATTCTTGGTTTGGTAGAGTGTATGTCCCGGGGTGTGTGTGGGGTCCGCGGGGTCGGGCTGACGCCGCGTGACGCTAGTGGGGGCGGTTCGGGGAATCGGAAGACGCCTCGGGGCTCTCGGGCAGTCCCTCAGCGCTGCGCGGCGTCGTCTGCCGGCGCGGTCCTCGTCCGTGTCGGTGCCTTCCGCTGAAGTACAGAGAGAGAGAGAGAGAGAGAGAGAGAGAGATTAGTCATCCACAATAAAAAGGGAGACGCAATTGAATACCTGCACGAGGGTCTGCTCGGACGTCAACCGTTTCGGTAAGTCGGTACTCAATCTTCCGGGCGGAAGGGCGTCCTTTATCTCCGCCATCCGGGTAGCGAGTGGTGGAATTCTTCCGTCCGATCCTCCAATCCCCGGACGGTACAGCATCGTCGATGGGTCCTCCCCGGCATGGCGCCTTCCCGGTTACTGCCAGGTCCGACGCGGGGCTGCCTGCGTTGCCGGTACGGCAGTTGGCAAAGGAGCGATCCCCTTTCTCCTCGCCCCGAGTGCCAGTCCGTCGCAACAATATCTATTTAGACCTAATCTTAGACCCCTTATCATGGTGACAAACGGGCAGCGCCAGCGACACATCCACTCACCAAGCTAAAGTAAAAAAAATGCGGTTCTTTTAGGATGGAATGGCTGTCGGAGTATGTGCAAATAGAAGAACAAGCGGTGAAACTGGGTGAGATTTTTTCTTTTTCGAGTGAGAAAGGTCTACTCTGCAAAACATGCAGCGAAGCCAAAGTGGAAAGTGAGGCTTTGGCAGGAAAAGGTGGACTGACTGGAAGTTGGACTACCTCAAGCGTCACATTCAGCA
Source organism: Ameiurus melas (assembly GCA_012411365.1). Lineage (NCBI taxonomy): Eukaryota > Metazoa > Chordata > Actinopteri > Siluriformes > Ictaluridae > Ameiurus > Ameiurus melas. Next base: position 24,487,706 of record CM022765.1, read on the forward strand.
GAAAAGTCATTTGAAAGCTGTTGGAATTGTACGAAGACTCAAGATGGGACAGGGATTGGTACATTATTGCGGGGAGCAGCGCAAAGAACCGCGAGAAAAGGAACGAGCTGTCACGCAAAAACAAAATCTGACTCAGAGCAAGTTAAAGTTCTCATTGACAAAGCCATCAACCTGGACAAAGTGTACAACCATTGGAGAAGTGAGAAGGACAGACGTGAAAAATAAGGTCAAATTAAAGTCAAATTTGTGCACGTTCTAGTGACATTTATTAAGATTTTTTATTTATGGATATTAATCATTAGATGCTGTTCCTACTAGATAATTTATGGGTAGTAGAAATGCTAATTAAAAAACTGTGTAATTAGATATTTTACAGACAGAGTTACAGGAATTTACACTGTATCAAAGCTACAGCACATGTCATTGAGCAAAATGTGAATGTTTTAATGTGAACAAAATGTTATGTCTGAAAGGTGTATATGTCTCATTTCTTCCAGAACAGGACCCTCAGCCAGGCCACAACTGGACCACACGCAGGACAAAGCAGGACTCTCACATATAACATACTACACATCTCATGAACTACAAGATTTTTGTCTTTTTCATTTTAGGTGGGCCAAATCGCTTATATTAAAAGTATATTAATGAAAATTGCTGCTGTAATTTGATTCTTTTAATAAGCCATGTAACTTGCTATGATCCAAGGTTTTGAACAGGTGTGATACTGGTGTGTGGCCACAGAGTGCACATCTGATGTTGCTCACAGTGGTCCTCAGTGTGCTCAGGGAGCTTGTGTGTATGCCCAGACACATGAAAAATTTGAGGGAACATTGCTGGCATTTATTAAAAAATATTTTAAAGGTGAGCCAATACAAACCCATAAATTAAGACAAATAAAACTAATCATTAAAGCTAGTACGAGTGAGGGATTTGACCATCTCTACACAGCCAAGATAGCCCGGGCCCGTGCTGTATTTAACGAGGTTCGGCATCAACTTCGTGGTATTGAGGGCGCTTTATAAATTCTATATTGTGAGATCATTTGCACCATTTCCCTGCTGCATTTAAACCCTGCATCACACACAGTGCATTTAGTTTGTGTCTGAGCTGCAGTTTGTGTGATTAGTTACAATGTTGTAGTAAATTTCACAGTAATTTTAGACACATTGCAGTCGCATCAAGTCACATTTTGTGCTGCAGCTTCTCACATACGTACATCTGACCCAAAGACTCTGTGACAGATCATCAGTGAGCAGTGAAAAAGAAACAATCTTCCTCCTCAGGACATTGATGATGAACCTAAAACCTCTGCTTCAGTCTCACTATTAGAGAATGTGTCTTACTGAGGAGCAGGTCATGTGACTCTCAGAGAGATGATCTTACGTCAGTGTCTCCAGTTTACAGAGAGGATTCTCCAGTACAGCAGAGAGACTCTTCACTCCTGAGTCTCCTAGTTTATTCAGAGACAGATCCAGTTTTCTCAGGTGTGAGGGGTTTGATCTCAGAGCTGAAGTCAGAGCAGCACATCGTTTACCTGAGACACCACACCTACAGTGCCTTGCAAAAAGTATTCGGCCCCCTTGAACTTTTCAACCTTTTGCCACATTTCAGGCTTCAAACATAAAGATATAAAATTTTTATTTTTTGTGAAGAATCACCAACAAGTGGGACACAATTGTGAAGTGGAACGAAATCTATTGGATTTTTGAAACTTTTTAACTAATAAAAAATTAAAAGTGGGCGTGCAAAATTATTCGCCCCCTTGCGTTAATACTTTGTAGAGCCACCTTTTGCTGCGATTACAGCTGCAAGTCGCTTGGGGTATGTCTCTATCAGTTTTGCACATCGAGAGACTGAAATTCTTGCCCATTCTTCCTTGCAAAACAGCTCGAGCTCAGTGAGGTTGGATGGAGAGCGTTTGTGAACAGCAGTTTTCAGCTCTTTCCACAGATTCTCGATTGGATTCAGGTCTGGACTTTGACTTGGCCATTCTAACACCTGGATACGTTTATTTGTGAACCATTCCTTTGTAGATTTTGCTGTATGTTTGGGATCATTGTCTTGTTGGACGATAAATCTCCGTCCCAGTTTCAGGTCTTTTGCAGACTCCAACAGGTTTTCATCCAGAATGGTCTTGTATTTGGCTGCATCCATCTTCCCCTCAATTTTAACCATCTTCCCTGTCTCTGCTGAAGAAAAGCAGGCCCAAACCATGATGCTGCCACCACCATGTTTGAAAGTGGGGATGGTGTGTTGAGGGTGATGAGCTGTGTTGCTTTAACGCCAAACATATCATTTTGCATTGTGGGCAGAAAGCTCGATTTTGGTTTCATCTGACCAGAGCACCTTCTTCCACATGTTTGGTGTGTCTCCCAGGTGGCTTGTGGCAAACTTTAGACGAGACTTTTTATGGATATCTTTGAGAAATGGCTTTCTTCTTGCCACTCTTCCATAAAGGCCAGATTTGTGCAGTGTACGACTGATTGTTGTCCTATGGACAGACTCTCCCACCTCAGCTGTAGTTCTCTGCAGTTCATCCAGAGTGATCATGGGCCTCTTGGCTGCATCTCTGATCAGTCTTCTCCTTGTCTGAGCTGAAAGTTTAGAGGGATGGCCAGGTCTTGGTAGATTTGCAGTGGTCTGATACTCCTTCCATTTCAAAATGATCGCTTGCACAGTGCTCCTTGGGATGTTTAAAGCTTGGGAAATCTTTTTGTATCCAAATCCGGCTTTAAACTTCTCCACAACAGTAGTACGGACCTGCCTGGTTTGTTCCTTGGTCTTCATGATGCTCTCTGCGCTTTCAACAGAACCCTGAGACTATCACAGAGCAGGTGCATTTATACAGAGACTTGATTACACACAGGTGTTTTTCTTCTGCCCTGAACTCCATGGTTTTTGGTCTGGCTTTTTTACCATCATGTCCACTATTCTCAGGGTAGATTTAAAGCCTTGTCCATTGATTGCGATATTTGGGATTCCTCAAGCTTCAATTCCTTTGAGCTCGATACAAAAGGATGTTATTGCTTTCACATCCCTTATAGCAAGACGTTATAGCAATAGCAATGTATAGCAATGTAACCTACTGTTACATTAGAAGTCTGCTAAATACCCATCTATCTCCCAGTGGATAAAGGACGTGATGTTTTTTCTGAAACTCGAGAAAATACGATATATGATGAATGGATGTACAGATATGTTTTTTCATAAATGGCATCCCTTTATTGCCTACTTTATGGAGTTACAGACACTACCCACTTAAAGGTTGGTGCCTGTTGTTGAATTTTATAATATCTCTATAACCAGCGACAGTTAATGGGTAGCCATGATGAGCCGGAGGGGTGGGTTGTGGGTTCAATTTTGTTTTTCTTTGTATAAAAAGAAAAAAATCTGTGAATATTTACTGCTGTTGCTAATTTTGTATTTTTGGGAAATGGTGGGGAGGACAGAACAGAAAAGGCGATTTAGATAGGCTTAGCAGTTCAACAGAAATGTTCATCAGAAATGTTTAATAAAAAAGAAAGGTAGAAATTTTATGCAGAAATGTTCAGCAGAAATGTTCAGCAGAAATGTTCAATAAAAATTAAACGTTAAAAAGATTACACACAGGTGGATTCTATTTATCACCATCGGTCATTTAGGACAACATTGGATCATTCAGAGATCCTCGCTGAACTTCTGGAGTGAGTTAATTTTAACTTAATAATTTTGCACGCACCACTTTTCAGTTTTTTATTTACTAAAAAGTTTAAAATATCCAATAGATTTTGTTCCACTTCACAATTGTGTCCCACTTGTTGGTGATTCTTCACAAAAAATAAAAATTTTATATCTTTATGTTTGAAGCCTGAAATGTGGCAAAAGGTTGAAAAGTTCAAGGGGGCCGAATACTTTCGCAAGGCACTGTATACAACCTGCAGAGACACAATGGCACACTCTTCATCAACACATTTTCATCTAGGTTTAAAACTTACTGTAAAGATGATGTGTCTGTTATGTTGGACTGTCTCCCTTCTCTTGTCCAATCACAAGATATCATTAATACTGACCAATTATGGTGTAAAACTATTGCAGGTTTATGTTAAAAGTCTTTTTTTTTTATCTCTGTTTAAATGTATTTTTATACACATATCTAAGTGCATTTAATTATTACTTTAATGCACAAGTGAGATGTTTAATGACTAATATATTTGTTCTGTATGTTGTACTGATTTAACTGTGTCTCTCAGAGAGATGATCTTACTTCAGATTTTGTACTTTACACTGAGGATTCTCCAGTAGAGCAGAGAGACGCTTCACTCCTGAGGCTCCTAGTTTACACTCAGTCAGATGCAGTGTATCCACAGTCAGGTGCAGTTCTCTCAGATTGGAGGTTTCTGAGCTGAGCACTGAGTCCAGAGCTGACCAACCACGTTCTTGAATTGTATCACAGCTGATACTGAAGGAAATAATACATAATGAACTAACAGTAATGCAGATGATCAAACAAGTCCTCAAAGCTTTCACTGCAACTTCTCAGTTTCAAAAGCACAAACATCAGTTAGACAAAAGTCCCACACAGTCAGAGCTGTTCAGATTCGGCTTGGTGGGAGTTTTCAGCTGCGTACATCATCACACACACATTGTATAAACATGGAGTATAAGATCCCGGACACCAAATGGGAACGCAAGAGTCTGATCTAAAATGTTATTAATAGGAGAAAAGAAAGAGTCTAAAGTGTCATGAAGAGTTAGATTGATCTGAACAGCTAAGACATTTGATTTGTTCTCTTAACACTGTAACAGTAGAACAGTTCTATTCAGATTTACTTACATTGCTTTTCTGGATGCTGCAATCACAGGCATCACCTTCACAAGAATCTCTTCTGTTATTTTATCTGTAGAGATATATTTACTCAGGTCAAACTCCTCCAGCTCCTCTGCTGATGTCAGTAAGACAAACACCAGAGCAGACCACTGTGAAGAAGAGAGTTCACTTTGTTTTCCAGATTTCAGGTAGTGTTGGATTTCCTCCACTAGAGAATTGTCCCCCAGTTCATTCAGACAGTGGAACAGATTGATGGATGTCTCTGTAGGGGGATCTCCACTGATCTTCTCCTTGATGTACTGTACTGTGTCCCCCTTTCCTGTCTGGGAGCTACTTCCTGTATGTGTTACTAAGTCATGTAAGAGTTTCTGATTGGACTCCAGTGAGAGACCCAGAAGAAAGCGGAGGAAAAGATCCAGATGTCCAGTCTCACTGTTTAAGGCCTGATATACAGCACTCTTGTGGACATCTGCCATTGTAATTTCTTTAATCACCTGGTTAGAAGACATCTCAGATTCGTCAGATAAAATCTCTAGTTCAGACGTCCGAGTCTGTATAAGAACATTTCTCTTTTCCTTCATGAATGTCAGGTGCACATACAGAGCTGTGAGATGCTCCTGAATGCTCAGATGAACAAAGCTGTACACTTTACTCTGGTGAAGTCCAAACTCTTCTCTGAAGATCTGAGTACACACACCAGAGTACACTGCTGCTTCTCTCACATCAATGCCACACTCTCTCAGGTCTTCCTCATAGAAGATCAGGTTGCCTTTCTTCAGCTGCTGAAAAGCCAGTTGTCCCAGTTTGAGAAGCATTTCTTCATCACTCTCCTGCTTCTTTGAGTACTTTTCTCTTATGATGTTTGTCTGAATGATGAGGAAGTGTGTGTACATTTGAGTCAAAGTCTTGGGCATCTCTCCAGTCTCTGCTTCACCCAACATTCTCTCTAGAACAGTGGCTGAAATCCAGCAGAAGACTGGGATGTGGCACATGATGTAGAGGCTTCTTAATGACTTCAGGTGTGTGATGATGTTATTGGCCAGGTTCTGATCACTGATCCTCTTCCTGAAGTACTCCTCCTTCTGTGGGTCATTGAACCCTCGTACCTCTGTGACTCGATGGACACACTCAGAGGGGATTTGATCAGCTGCTGCTGGTCGGGAGGTGATCCAGATGAGAGCAGAGGGAAGCAGATTCCCTTTGATCAGGTTTATCAGCAGCACATGCACTGATGCTGATTCAGTTACATCACACACTCTCTCTGTGTTCTGGAAATCCAGAGGAAAACGATACTCGTCCAATCCATCAAAAATGAACAGAACCTTTTCCAAACTGGACATTTCTGTTTCTTTTGTCTCCTTAAAACAGACATGAAGGAGATCCATCAGACTCAGTTTCTGGTTCTTCATCAAATTCAGCTCTCTGAAAGGAAGTGGAAATATGAGCTGGACGTCCTGATTTACTTCCCCTTCAGCCCAGTCCAGAATGAACTTCTGCACAGAAACTGTTTTTCCGATGCCAGCAACTCCCTTTGTCAGCACCGTTCTGATGGGTTTGTCTTGATCAGATACAAGGTCCTCAAGTATAGTTCTGATGGGTTCGTCTTGATCAGATACAGGGTCCTCAAGTATAGTTATGATGGGTTCGTCTTGATCAGATACAGGGTCCTCAAGTATAGTTCTGATGGGTTCGTCTTGATCAGATACAAGGTCCTCAAGTATAGTTCTGATGGGTTCGTCTTGATCAGATACAGGGTCCTCAAGTATAGTTCTGATGGGTTTGTCTTGATCAGATAAGGGCTTAAAGATGTCATTGCATTTGATTGGTGTTTCCTCTGTTGTTGTTCTCCTGGATGCTGCCTCGATCTGTCTCACCTCATGTTCTTTATTGACGTCTCCACTGTCTCCCTCTGTGATGTAGAGCTCTGTGTAGATCTCATTCAGGAGTGTTCGCTTTTCCAGGTTTATCATCACTCCATTTAAACACTGAAACTTCTTCACCAGATTTAATTTGAACTTTTTCTGGAATTCATTTACAGCAGCAGGTTCTGGGTCGTGTCTGTGACAGTGTGAAGAAGGAAGACATGGTGAGACATGGGGTCTAATTATTAGACTTTAAGATCACACTTTTTTCTGACTGGTTACCACAGATAACCATTCTTTATGATGTTCTCACTGTGTATTTGCCTTATTCTACAGTATGTTTTCTATAATCTAATCACTTTGCAGGAAATAACAGCAGAGATGTTTATAATACCAGCGCGTCAGTGTCACAGTCATGTTGTTGGGTTTGATCTTACCCTGTAGCTGTGATGATGTTCTTTTCTCTTCTGTCTCCTGACTTCTGGACAAGACTGGGAATAAAAACTGTAGCTGTTAAAGACAATAACTTTCATCACTTTAATACTGGAGTCTAAAATTTAGACCTAATTTTAGTCAAATAATTGTAGTAAGGATATAAATATTTAGAAAACACACTGCTAAATACACCAACACCGACATTGTGGAGAAAAAATGTGTCCGTTTTAATTTGAGGTTTTCTAGATCTAGATGTGATAAATAACTTAGAACATGGCACCCTGTCATGCAGGAAATGGGGGGGGAGTGAAAGATTTGGCCTCGCTGTTCCAATACTTGTGGAGGGGACTGTATATGGTCATTATGGTTGTAACAGAACATGAGGACATCATTCAGAATGAACAGATAATGTGTCCTGAATGGATGTAAAAACAGGTCATTATTATTTTAAAAACCTGCTAGAAAGGTTCACAGGTATAAAAATCTGTAACTCTATCCAGAATTATACGACACTGTGGATGAGATTCAGTCCGTCACCTGTAGGGACAATTTAGTTATCAGTAGACCTACTGACATGTTTTGGGAGGTGAGATGTTTAAATTGAGGAAAATGCTGATTGTGATTATTATTATTAATAAACACTGTAATGTCAGTTATATGATTTATGGTAAATAATCAGTGCCTGTGTTCATATAAAGAGTCTCCATTTTCTATTAGATTTGACAGAAATACTCAGACACATCATTCTTCATGGAGACACGTCCAAGTAACCGTGATCTCAATGGTGCCTGGATTTTAGCACAAAACAACAATGTTGTTACTTTGCACTTCCTGTTCATTTTAGAATCAGTGTTGAATACTTCTTTCTGTTTTATGAAATTTTATAGTCTGGTGTTTATGTACATTATATTATTTTCATAATTTATTATTTCCTATTAAATGTTTATTATTATTAGTAGTAGTAGTAGTAGTGTCATTACATACTGTTATCTGTAGTTTGTTTTGCTTACATTAGGATTTGCTTATATTTAAGACATTACCTGTAAGACATTTGATCTTCATAAAGTTCTGTAGTATCACTAAAGACCAAGAAACTAAAATCAAAATAGCTGCTAATGATTGTGTAGCACAGACATTACTGTGACTTTAACTATGAGAATTATGGGATGTTACCTGTGTACAGATGAGGAGTCTTTATTTCTAAAGTTCAGAGGAGGAACCATAGACTCATCACTCTTCATGGAGACACAGCTGAGTTCTGGGGAGTCTGATCTCTTTCTCTGTAGTTTACTGTACAACATTATAGAAAGTTCTTTATATACACTATTTACAGATTTTGACTGACTTGTTAATTTGCTCTAATAATGAACAGTGGAATGTACAGTCTTTATTGGTTGTTTTAATTATGTTGTTAGACATTACTACTACTCTTATTGTCACATCAAGTTACATTTAGCATAAACCGATAAATATCAGAATGCTGCTAATGACCCTGGACTGGATAAAAGAATGTGGAACACGGCCTTTCTCTCTGCAGTGACTTTAACTTTGAGAATTATGGGATGTTACCTGTGTACAGATGAGGAGTCTTTATTTCTAAAGGTCTGAGGAGGATCCATAGACGCATCACTCTTCATGGAGACACAGCTGGGTTCTGGTGAGTCTGATCTCTTTCTCTGTAGTTTACTGTACAACATTATAGAGAGGACATGAGACAGAATTTACTTAATTAATGCTTACTTTATAGTCCACAGCCTTGTTTCATTTGGCCTGCATGAACTTATAGTCTGAAATGAGGGTTAAATAAACACCTGTGTGCTGCACTTGATGTAAGTCTCACTCACGTCTAAAACCATTCAGAAGCACGTGGTGTTTTGTGCTGGCAGTGGCGTAACCACAGATTAATAGTTTGTGATGAAGAAATATACAAAATAAAATCAGGACTGTTTTCCTCATCTGTACAGTTAAACAGTTTAGTGATGCGCTCGTGTATTTCAGGTGGATGTCAGACAGCAGAAGGAGCACTGATGACACTAGTTTGTTATTTTAATCATTTAAGGCACAATCTACAATCTTTCTACATTAATAACGGTGCCATGAAACAGCTTTATGACAGCTCCACTGAAAAAGATAAAGATTACATGTTAATAACAGAGAAAAATGACCCCTTATATTATAAATCCTGATCTACTTTTCTTCTGCAGTAAACTCCAGCAGCTACTTCACCAGCTCTCACCTCCATATCTCTGTGCTTCTAGTGTAGATATCTGACTAGTAACTTTCTAACAGAAACAGGAACAATGCATCGTCCCAATAGACTAATCCTGTTTCTCATTATTACTAAAATACTAGGACGTGGAAGCTTACCGTTTTTTTGTGGGCGGGGTCACATTATCTGTGTCCAGGTCAGGAGTCTTCATGTTTGAATATTAGTGTAAACACAAACAGCTCATGGACACACAGCGGAGTCCTGAAGATGCTGATATCCTCTGCTGGAATTACTCACACTCCTAGAAAACATAAAATAAACAGTTAAAATTGTGGGGAAAAATCTTTGACATGTCTCAACTAAACAAAATGTTGCTCCTTTGATAAAAAAAAAACAAAACAAAAAAACAACAATGTTGTGTATGTATGTGTGTGCGCGCAGAGGTGAGGTGAACAGTTCAATAATCAGGGGAGGGAGCCCTCTGCTGGAAGGGAGGAGACACAGTTTGAAGTGTAAGTGTAACGCTTTAAATAAAAAGTCCGAACCAGAAGGCAGCTAAAATGATTAGTAGTTAATAGAAGTGCTACTTTAAGTCTAATACACTTCCTCTTTAACAGCATTACATGGGTTTTAGTGTAAATAAATGTAGTGTAAATTCTGAGCCAGAAGTCAGTAAGTCTGAAATCAGTTGTACTAAACAGAGATGATTTCTGTGAGCCTAAAGAAAGGGTGTTCCATATGACTGTTTTAGACCGTGAACGATCCATGATCTGTATTTACAGAGGGATCACACGTACCATAATACTAAATCTATTTTGTTCGCTGTGCTGAAAATGCTTAGACGCGTCATCTTGTTTTATGATCCAGACTTTATTCACTAGTTCTCATGTTCTCACTGACACACACGTGGACAAACCAATAATAACCAGTGTTTCACATTAATCACCTAGTAGTCGAATAGTTTTACACATCCCATAATAACAATAAAGATCTCTGTGCCGTTGCTGGAAACGGCATCTCACACACGAGTCGTCATTCATAGTTCATAGACAAATCTTATTTACAAGATAGCAATATGACTTCTATCTAAATCTTTCACTAAAATGAGTATTTCATCCTCTTTAAGTAATGTTGGAATCAGTGGCTTCAAGTCACAACAGTAACGTCACAACCCTCTGTTACTAAACCAGTGATTTATTATCATTTATTATCACAATTCATTCTGAAGAGTCTTACTACATGAATGATTATCAATAGGACTTTATTTCTTTATACTCGAGTCCAAGCTGAAAATAACCCTCTCTGAACCGCTCCATTGTGAAGGTGTTCTGTCTGAACCACGGCCCTGCTGCAGAGAGAAATGAAACCGGAAGTACTGTTTGTACAAACACAACGACGGGGGATTATTAGACATCATCATGGCCTTTTCTGGACTTCCGTAGAAGACAGATCTTAAAACAGATTATGTTTGTTCCACACTAATAAATCTAAATCCCCCAAACACTGAATGTTCGTCCAAGAGAGAAACTTCTATATAAAATATATAACACCGCTGATAAACAGCAGCTTTACAGGGAAGATGACGTCAGTTCCGGGAAGTGACGCCGTTTTCTTACTGCTGTTTTTACACGAGTAAAATCAAATATCAAGTCGTTTCTGTTAAAGAAATAACTTACTTTTATTCAGCAGTCCATGTTGTGTGACATTAATATCACCGTTTCTGCCTGCTGTTGAGGTTTTTCTGCTTTTCCAAAAGAGACAAAATGGAGTCGAGTCTGAGAGAGAAACTCTTCCACTTTTACCTGTGACGTGTAGCTCCGCCCCCTACCTGCTGAAACCTGCAGAACGGGGCGGGGCATCGCGCCGCTGAAAAAGAGAGTTGCAACACGCCCACAGAATTCTACAGGACTCGGAGAATGTGGAAGTGACAGGTATGCTGAAACCACTCGCTCTTCTACTAACATTTTGGTAATATTAGCAGCATTTGAGATGTTTATCGCCGGTAGTTTTCAGATGGATTGAGAGGGAATGTGTTGTAAGTACTAGCTACTCAAGTTCGGTACATTTCCAGACATGCACGTGACCTTGTTATATTATATGTATGTTATATAGTCAGTAAAGGCACGAGGCCAAACAGACAGATTCGTAATTGTAAAGGCAAAGTAGCTCCAAATGATGGGCGGGTCTCCAGATTTGCCATAATCAAGCGCATGCGCAGTACGTGCGTGTAGCATATTCTGAGAGGTAGGACAGATTACCAGAACAGCAGCAGAACATTAAAGAAGAACTGAAGGAGGCAGAGAAAGGGACAGATTCCTTATCAACATGGCAGATAAAAGGTAAACTAATAGGAGAGATATTTACAAAAGAGTCATAATATCTGCGATACTGTCATTTTTGCTTTGTTTTATTTCATAATGTTTACAATATCTTATGATAGCACATTGTTCTCTCTCTTTTAGGAGGTGATGGAGAAGTCTAAAGCAAGAAATATCCCTATAGTCACTGATGCAGTAAATCTCAAGTTCCAGCTGTTGAACAGATGGGTTCTTTTTTTGTTGTTTTTCTTTATTTGTTTAATACGGGCTAATAAAACAACATAACCACAAACATCATACTGGTCTGGTATTATACACAGAAATTTAGCTGTTTATGAAGGACATTACCTACCACACACCCTCAACATTGAACATTCGGGGGAAATAAATAATGAGGCGCATATATATATATATATATATATATATATATATAAAGAGCGCACCATCGTTTTATTGATCAATTTAACTCATTAATTTCAGCCTAATCACTTGCCAGGAATTTCACAGAAGTGGCCTGCTTTCTGCCATTTTTCTCTCCCTGTAGGAGGTCGAATGAGTTTCTATGAAGACCGCCCATTCAAGTGATCTTCTCTTTCCCTGGATATATTATATAATAAAATGTTTTATAATAAAATTACATTGACTTGTTTATTTTGCACTAATAACCAAACTTCTTTCATGGGTTAAATTGAGCAGTTGCTTGCATTCATTGATCTTCACTTGTTGTGCATGTTTATGTGAATGTCTTAAAATGAACCACATCCTAATGTTATCTTATGTTAACCATAGAAGCAAAATAAATATTAATGCATATATACTGTAAATGTATTCCATGTTATGAGGGAAATCCCCTTTTCCTCCAAAAGTGAAGAGGAAAACTGATTAATGCCGTCTCTCCATCACTCCCCAGAAACAAGTGCTACTGTAAATGTAGTCAGTGAAGTAAACAAGGCACATTGTGTTACTATTTACAGAAAAATGCTGCAGATATAGTCGCTGCATTCGGTTAAAACTGATTCACTGTGAGTGATGTGCAGTTCAGAAAATGAACCGAGTCTTAGTTGGATAATTTAAATTCTTTAAAAAAAAAATTATTTAAAAATGTAAATAAATAGTGTTTAAGAATCGAACTCACTTCACTTTGCTGTAAAAGAGACTATTTCTGCATGCAGCTGGAGAGATCACATGTTGGAACCACATACTGTACAGGACACACACGGGCAGTCTTGTATTTAAATCTTTTTTTACATTCATTAATTCAGTCTCAGTGATGAGAACAAAACAATAACATTATTGGCTTGTGTTTTAAACACACAACCTGTATACAGTCCACACACACACTTCTATAACCAGTCACATTACACTGATTAATTAAATTAAACTCGTCCCTTTCTCACAGAATTGTATTCAACTTAAACCTTTAATAGAATGTAAAGTAACCCGAAGAGTTTGATTTTAAAATCATTAAAACACAGTCCAGGTTAAACAATAATTAATGCACTGTGTGTTTTATCTCCTTAAGAAATAACAGAAAAACAGCCTATGAACATCTACCCACCTTTCCCCTCATAAAAACATAATTCCCACCTTTGGACTCAGAATAAACCTCATTTCTGACATTCCAGCTGGGGAAAATTGTCACTCATCTTCTGGGAGAAGAGGAGAAAGAAAAAAATTATTTCTACATTTTAACTTACAGCTTTTAAAACAGATACTGAACAAAAACACTCAAAGTAAAATATTGCTGAACTTTATTACAATAAAACACAGTACTGACTGTACCATGGAAACATACTGTTACATATGCATACATACACACATTTATATTATATAATAGTATTATATACTCGACAGCGTGTAGAAGAGAAGCCTGTACTTATCAGTGTGAACATTCCGGAAAATAAACAAGTTACCAGTCTAAAGAGCAGTGCTAAATGTATCATCACAGCTTAGGAGGACGAATTATCGCTGCTCCGAGAAAGCTGCACTTGATGTGATGATGAAAAACTTCGATCTAATCCGAAGGTGAGAAAGCGGAAGAGGTGGAGAGCTGAGCTGCAGTGATTTATATCAGGGCTTCCAAAACTTTTACAGAGCAAGGCCCCCCAAATGGCGTTAACATTTGACCGAGGCCGCCCCCTTGCGCCCTCACTTTGAACACCACTGGGTTATATCACCTCAGCTCAGCTCACGTCACCACGTGACCTCGTTGGTATTTATTTTCTCGACCTATCTGTCTGGCGCTGGGATCATCCACTACTGTTGCACTGCCTCTGGCGGTCAGGAGGAATGAAACAGAACTCACTTTCACTGCACCAGCAGGATGGCAGAGTGATGGCACTTCCGGTTAGTTTGAATGAGGGAGAATGGATACAAAAAATAAAAAATATGAAAAATAAATAAATGAATAGTTGCCAACACTTACAAAATGAGCGTACAATAAATAATAAATGCATTCAATGAAAGTAAAGGTCCATGTTTAATACAAATCTTAATGAAGTTAATAAAAAAAATTGAGATTGTTCAGTTTTATACATGTTCTCAAATTTATATCTTTATTTTGTTGTAAAGTGGCAAGTAATAATCTCAAGGTTTACTGGGTTTTATAAGATTCTTTGCTCATTTTTAATACTGTGTTTTTTAGTGAAGTGTATTGAAAACAAACATCATCAACAACAAACACAACAATTCCTCATATATAAAGTTCTGTGAAATAAATAATTGTCACGTAGCAAATACCCACACAAGCACATTACATCAAGGAAAAACAAACTTGACTGCACAAATGGAAAACTTTAATTATTGTTAAGGGTTCAAAATGTAAGCCACGAAACAGAAATGCAGAATGACCAAAAAAAAAAAAAAAAAACATCATTTAAACTGACACACTGTTGGTCAGGCTGCAACATAAGAAGATTTTATTTCAACCAAAATAATAATCATAATTATTAATAATAACAGTCTCATGCATAATAATGGATGGAAATATAATATTCCCATGAAAATATTTTCAGAATAATCTGTAAGCCCAAATTTCTTTTCTTCTCAAAAAGGATAAAGATATAATAATACAAGCTTGATAAAATGTAAATAAATGAGACTATAAATATGGACAAAACTACAAACATGTAACCGAATATTGTCACTACAGACACAAATTGTTTGGCATACGTCACAGAAAAGGGTTGAAATGTTTATGAGGTCAAACACCAAAAATACTGATGTGAAAGCACAATTAAAGTACAGTTGTCCCAATAATTACATTTCTCTCTTCATTCACCCTCATGTCTTACCGCACTGGTCTGACTTGCATTGTGCTGCTGAATACAAATCATTTCAGAAGAGTATCTCAGCTCTGTAGGTCCAAAGTGACCAGAATTTAAAATGCAGCACAATCAATAACTCCAGTGAATCCAAGTCTTCTGAAATGTTTTATTTATTTGGAGAAACAGACCAAGATCACTTTAAAATATTGTAATGTCACTTAAATATTTGAAAATTCTGATTGAAAATGTTATGCTTACACTAAATTATATATATATATATACAGTTTTGTATATACTAAAACTTGTGTTAAATTCGTGTTCTGTACTGAACACCTCATATCCATTTGGTTCACACGGATACATGTACCACTGCAGCCCTAACCAATATGCTATTACAATACCAAGGAAGGATTTAAAAACTAATTTGATAAGTTTTCAGGTAGTGGTGTGTCAGTAGTTATATCATACAGTTTTTGTCAAACTGTCAATCAAAGTAGTGTGTTGATCATTTATGGCCCTGCCTTCTCAGGCCGACAGGTTTGTAGGTACACTTTAATGACAGGGTGGGGGGGTTCCAATATCGAGTGTATCATGGAGTCAATCTGGCTCCTTTGTGTCCGGGGGTGTTGTGGAGGGGGGTGGGGGGAGAATAGCCCCCTCCCAACAAAAGTTGTTTATGTTAATGAGTTTGGCTTTTGGGGGTGAAATACTGTACGTCTGAAAAAAAATTTTTTAATATGTGCATGTGTTTGTGTTACAGTGTGGCGTTATTTCATTTGTGTAAACACTTTGTTAGAAAAGCATGATGCTTGAATGTGTACATATATGAGTAGGAGATGTTTGTTATATTTATGGAAGGAGTTTTCACTGTCAGTGCTTTGTGGTCAAGCTGCATTTTATTATTATTATTATTATTATCCTACTAAAAAGAGAAAAACGAGAGGTTGGTGACGGAGCTGCTGGAAGGTAAATGAAAATGTTCCACAATATTAAATGTAAAGTGTGAAAAGTCTGGCATGTCACTCTTTAATTAATACAAATTGGAATCATTGACAATTTGCTGTGTTATAAGAGGAATAAAACACATCTGTGCTGTAATTGGAGAATAATCAACTTTAAGCTGGTAATAGGAACTCCGCTTGAAACTGACACATATTTACATATATATATATATATATATATATATATATATATATATATATATATATAATTTTTCAGTATTTGTTTATTATTGTTGTTATTGTTGTTGTTTTGTTTTGTTATTATTTTAAACATATTAATACTTTGGATTATTATATATAACTGGAAAGCCATTTATCCACCCAGGATATACAAAGAGGATGTATTTTAAATCTGCTACTGTATTGATGTTTAGTTTCTTTATTTTGTGTCAGTGTGGGTTAGTATTTGACCAAATTTATTTTAACATTTAATATTAAGCTCTTTTTCCAAAATATAATATGATAATTTTTTATAGTAGTACCAAATAATTGCACTAGAGGGCAACAACAGCCTGTTTAACCTCTGCACCTACTACCTTTACACTTTATCCTTTATCTTTATGCAGATATACTCCAATACTTTTTTTCCTTCTTTTTTTAACCTCAGGTACACATGCATGTAACTGATGTTTGCACTTTAAAAAAAAAACTCCCTGTTTGTCCGTGAAGCTGTAATTCAATCGATGCCTAATGTGCTTGTTGATTTAGTATGTAGTCCATACACTGCCTTGTTCTGCAGGTTTTTATTATTTTTTTAATCACTTATATATAAGTAGAATATTTGTTTTCTGAAATAAATGAAAACAAAATGTTGATTACGTTTAGGGAATCCCGTTTCACCTTTGAATAAAAGTTAAGGAGGTGAAACGTTTAAAAAAAAAAGAATCTGTTTAAAAGAATTGTGTGTATTACATACCTTCTAAACATGAACCTTTAGGATGTAAAAATGATTAAAAGAGCTGTTTAAAAAGAATAGCGTGTATTACATGACTTCTAAACAAAGATCCTCACGAGGTAAAATGTTAAAGTGTTGTCTAAAAGAATCTCCGTGATGTTTAAACTAGGAGACGAGTTTTCCATTCGCTGTGTTAAACATCAATGAAGTTAAACTGAAACAACTTCTCTCGCTAAACCCCGCCCACACATACGTGTTTTCAGACACGCCTCTCTATCTCTCTCAACAAACCCATGCACGTGTTTTCATCGTAGCCAGTACGTCCTGTCAAGCTGTCAATCAGAGAGTTAGGAGTAGAGGCTCATTTATGATCCTTTGTTTCTTCCTGATCTAGAGTTTTTATGACCGGGGGGTCGTGGTGTGATCCTATCAGCTTGTTTATGATAATAAGTGTCTGTGGGGGTGATAATGGGGTTTTAAATAGATTTCAGACATTATGGTTAAAACACAGAAGACAGTGTGCAACTATCTGATACAATGGCTACTCCGAGTACTCCTAATATCTCTAGAAGACGGTCCTGCATCACATCTGTGAGAGACTCTGATTTGCTCCAAGTATAAAACAACAATGTATTAGTTTGTCAGTAATTCTTTGTGGGGGCGACCTTGTAAAGGAGCTATTGTTTAACCCCGAGCAGGGCGTTACCAACTCTAGAGAAACTCTCTTAAGACCGCCCTCATGCTGCGATGGTTAAAACGGGTTGGTCTGTGTCACAGTCAAACACATATTAAGAAGATGCCTCAAGATTTTTCATCCGCCTGCTACAGTAACACCCCGGAGACGCGCGCCGCTCTGCCTGACGACAACGCTAGAATCCCCACCACAAACACACACGACAACAGGTGGCTAGAGAACTTCTGCAAAGAGTTAGGATATCACAACCTAAGTTTCCTCACAACTCCATACGGAATCAGCGGCTCTTTAACTGGAGCCTCGGCCTACATCGGTGTTGATGACACAGACGGCTGTATTCCATCTGACGCGCTCAAGATTTATAAAGCGACAGTCGTGGTCCTTCTTGAACATATTTATCATACAGGATTAGCAAAGAGTCTGCTTAAACGTTGTATAAGGTGTGAGATGTCCAGTCTATTGTATAAACACCTTACTGACTGTGTTGGTGTGTCCGTAGCTGTAAACGGATGTGATGTTGACCCGAGACGTCGAACAAATCTCATGAATCAGATGTGTCTTGTGCGAGGTACGGTGTGTGATTGGACTGCAATGTGATTAGCACATGTGGATGACAAAAATTGATGGTGTGTATAAATTCCTACACTCCCTCGATGATGCTGTATGATAACTTTTATGATCTTTTACTGAAATAAATACCATGACGTTTAAGACCATCTGTGTTGTTCTTTTGTGTCGACATGTCGGAGGATATGAAAAAAAGTCTATTACACACCTTCAAACCTTCTGTTACACACAAATACGTGGTCTGTTGGTGGTTAAAAAAAACGTTTATAATACGGTGTTTTAAAAGAAACGGGTTCGTTTAACAGATACAGTTCGGATTGACTCGCCGGCGAGGATACACAGAGAATGGAATACATCTCTGGAAGAAACTCATCTCCTAGTTTAAACTTTACGGAGATTCTTTTAGACAGCACTTTAACATTTTACCTCGTGAGGATCTTTGTTTAGAAGTCATGTAATACACACTATTCTTTTTAAACAGCTCTTTTAACCATTTTATCTCATAAAGGTTTATATTTAGAAGGTATGTAATACACACGATTCTTTTAAACAAATTCTTTTCTAACAATGTGTTCACACAAACGATATAACGCCACAAAGTAACACAAACACATGCACATATTAAAACATTATTTATTTTCAGAAGTATTTCACCCCCCAAAAGCCAAACTCATTAACATAAACAACTTTTATATTTAAACAACATCCCCAGACACAAAGGAGCCAGATTGACCCCCTGATACACTCGATGGGGTTACACCCCCCTAATGACTCCTAACAGCTCAGGAACACCATGTCTGAGGATTTATTCTTCCTAATGAAAATAATTGTACACACTGCAGATTCTAATGCTAATCTGTCTCAGTTGATCTCTGGTGCAGTGGAACTGCGTGAAACACTGGACAATGGAGTCTTTCCTGTCTTCTCACTTTATTTCCAGGGTGATGTTCACATGTATATGGAATTATAATCCCTCGCATGGGGTGTGTGTGTGTGTGTGTGTGTGTGTGATCTTTTCAGTGGATCAGACCTATGAACTCATGTTCTGTCTCAAACCAGAGCATCTAGCACAGGTACAACTCTCTCTCTCTCTCTCTCTCTCTCTCTCTCTCTCTCTCTCTGTACATGCGCGGTGGAAGAGAGCGTGGTGGGTGGAGGACGCGAGAGTGTTTTGGCGTCTTTCCAAAGTTTTTCGAGTTTAGTCTTTTTTCTTTATTTATTTTATCGAAGGTCTAGCTGTTGGAATAGCGGAGTTTTGTGAAAGTTGGGAGTGGGAAGCGGTGTGCGGGACGCCATGGCCTCCGAGGCCGGAGGGGAGACGCTGTCTCTCCGCCATGGCGTCAGGTGTGTGCCGGTGAATGGAGAACAGGTGGAGGAGATTCTGTTAGCGGTGGGAGAGCGGGTCGGGTGTGAGAACATCCACTCCGCCTCCCGAATGAACAAAGCTGTGGTGATTTTCCTGAAAAGAGAAACACTCGACGACACGCTGTGTACGAGTGGAATTATGCTAAAAGGTGGGATGCTAAACATCACCCGTCTTTCTGCTCCTGCGACAAGGGTGGTGATTTCTAACGTGCCCCCCTTCATTAAAAACGAATCAATAATGACGGAGTTGGCCCGCTTTGGGAAGTTCACCGGCCCCATGACTGATCTCCCGCTCGGCTGTAAAGACTCTACGGTGAGACACGTTCTGTCTTTCCGGAGACAGGTGTACATGTTTCTTAACCGAGAACAAACGCTGGATGTTAACTTCAAGTGTAGACACGGCAACAGCAGCTACACCGTCTTCGCCACCACCGAGCGCCTGAGGTGCTTTGGGTGTGGGGAGATCGGTCACAAACGGCTGAGCTGCCCACGCAGAGCAGCGCAACCGTTGCAACAGCAGCAGCGCGGGGACGGCCAGCAGGGGAACACCGGAGAACGAATGCCGAGAGCTGAGGGGGGTAACGATGCAGCGAGGTCACAGCAGGGAGAGGTCAGAGAGGAACACACCACCGGCACCCAGTGACTGCATTGACACTCATGCCCATACCAGCGACAATCCTGACACCCGTGCCCATACCGGCACTAACGTCAACACCCGTGCCCATACCAGCACTAACGTCAACACCTGCGTCGCCCATACCAGCACTAACGTCAACACCGCGTGCATACCAGCACCAACGCCCCACCCGCGTGCCCATACCAGCACTAACGTCAACACCCGTGCCCATACCAGCACTAACGTCAACACCCGTGCCCATACAAGCACTAACGTCAACACCCGTGCCCATACCAGCACTAACGTCAACACCCGTGCCCATACCAGCACTAACGTCAACACCCGTGCCCATACCAGCGACAATCCCGACACCCGTGCCCATACCAGCGATAACACCGATACCACAAAGCGTTCTCGGTCCGAACCCTACATAGCAGCTAACGGTGGAGAGAGCAACCCCACAACACAACTGCGGAAGAAGAGCCAAAAGGGCAAAAACGTTGTACATAATAATTCTAAACCGGAAATAACGGGGGGAAGATGGAAAAGGTGGGGAACCCGTCCAAACAAAACCAGCATAATGATGGGATGCTAGAAGACTCGGGCTCAGAGTCCGGTGAAGGATCTACAGGGGATGACTCCCTCGCAAACATGGAGGAGGAGGAGGAGGAGGAGGTCTCCACGGAACAGCCATGTGTTTTTAACTGTCCAGAACAACCTGTAGAACTTTACACAGCAGAACAGATTAACGGTTTTCTTAGATTGACTAAAGGGAAACGTAACATCCTACTGACAAATTACTTCCCGGACAAGAGGGCCTTCATCAAAACTGCACAGCACACGATGGGAGTATTGTCACCTAGGAGGCGGTACAGATTACGGAAATATGCAGCAGTTGCAAGATCGGACATACACTGTACACAGAATGAACTGGTTAACCGTTTCCTAGCCATGACTAAAGCGAGAGAGGACTGAGCATGTGTTTATACTGTCTGCGAATTTGAGGGGTTTTGTTGGGGGGTGAGGGTTTTCTCCTTCCTTTCTCTTTCCTTCTTTCCTTTATTTTTTTCTTTCCTTCTTATTTTCTTTTTTTCTTCTTCTCCTTCTATCTATCCTTATTTTTAAAGGGAAAACAATCATTTTTGAGTATGAACCTGTAAATATGTTATGAAGTGAATTTAATAAAGGTGTCTTAAAAGTCAAAAGTCTCTCTCTCTCTCGCGCACACACACACAAACATTCTTAAAATTCATACCATTTGCTTTTTTATCAGGATTTTCAGTTTTGATTGTGTAGTAAATCATTTATTTCACTCTTAATGTAATTTTCAGCACAAACTACAGTGTAAATGACGGGGCAGTGAGATGAAAAAGTCGTTTTCTGACACTTGAAGTCATTTTCACAGTGGATATGTGTTCATAGAAGATGGATGGATGGATGTTAGTTATACTATTCTCTTTCCTTACTCTTTCCCATCTCCACTCACTGCAGTGAAGTAATAAACACCAGAATGGAGTGAAGGTATGCTGCACCAGTGCATCCTGTGGTTTTTCCACCTGCTGTTCCAAATAATCCCCCAGGTTTTCTTTGGGATTGAGGAAATTTTGTCCAGGGATCACAGGTCGTTCTACTCAGTGCAGAGATGCGTGCAGTCTATTAAATACTAAAAGACAAACATGAGCAGATATTTACCATCACATCACTGCTCTTATACAATCACAGGCTGTAGAGCTTTATGTTTAAAACAGTGATCACTGCTGTGTGTTTTATCTCTTGTTCTACATGTGTATTTAAGTGCAGACGTTAAGAACAAGCGGAGGGGAACTTTACAGGAATGACAGAAGACACGGTGTGGAGGTGGAGTGCTGGAAGGAGTGTCAGAGTAAAGTGACTCCTTAAATAAAAGATTTGTAGCAGTGTGGCATCAAAGATGATGATTTTAATTGGCTTTGATGAGAGTGGAGAAGAAAATCTGCTGCTGATCAGAAACAGGGAAAAGCCGAGATCATCTTATTCAGACAAAAGCAGCAGTATGAAGTCAGAGATAGCAGGGTGTCACAAGGAGACCAGGTGTTCATTTACAATCACTCTCATGCACTCAGTGCTGACATTTTGTAGACTCTGTCTGACTCCCTGTCTTCTGCTTTCACATCCATTTTAAAATCAATACCAAACAGCATTAAAGCTCATTGTTAGAAAAAGTCTGATTCAATAGAATATAGTACAATTTTAACCCAGTATCTGATCATCTGATATTTACTGCAACTCAAATTAAATGTACAAAATAATACTAATGTACAAAATAATCTACAAAATAATGCTGTCAGTCTTTTAATTTGTTTCAGTGTTTATCTAAAAAATATCATTACTCACATCAGTGTCTGTAGTTTGTAATGTTCATCATTCTTCAGAGCAGAGAGACTCATCACTCCTGAGTCTCCTAGTTTATTCTCAGACAGATTCAGTTCTCTCAGGTGTGAGGGGTTTGATCTCAGAGCTGAAGTCAGAGCAGCACAGCCTTCATCTGAGATATCACGACCACACAACCTGCAGAGACACAATGACTCTCTTCACTCTCTCAGTTTATGAAAATCAAGACATACTTTGTGTATCTTGAAATGAGTGGCGTGTGTGTGTGTGTGTGTTTAAGTGTGTAAATGGGGCATTTTCTTATATAAACTATTTTAATTATATCGGAATATGCTTACAGTAGTTTTCTCTTGATTCTGTTCTCTACATTACCTCATTACATTAGTTAATATAGGAATGTATTGAGTCAGTGTGTTTACTCAGACATTCTGTATTTATGACAAAATGTGTAATAATACGAGACCATTTTAGGACTTTAGTGAAAGATACATATGTGGTTTTCCTCAATAGGTAATACTGCTTGTCTATTCGGTTGCTTTTGTAACACAGATCTGGCAACCCGGTTCTAGACACAGATGTACTGAAAGAATCCTCACTAACAGAACAAAATTTCTCTTTAAGAGTTTCACCCTGCATCACACACAGTGTATTTAGTTTGTGTCTGAGCTGCAGTTTGTGTGATTAGTTACAATGTTGTAGTAAATTTCACAGTAATTTTAGACACATTGCAGTCGCATCAAGTCACGTTTTGTGCTGCAGCTTCTCACATACGTACATCTGACCCAAAGACTCTGTGACAGATCATCAGTGTGCAGTGAAAAGAAACAATCTTCCTCCTCAGGACATTGATGATGAACCTAAAACCTCTGCTTCAGTCTCACTATTAGAGAATGTGTCTTACTGAGGAGCAGGTCATGTGACTCTCAGAGAGATGATCTTACCTCAGTATCTTCAGTTTACAGAGAGGATTCTCCAGTACAGCAGAGAGACGCTTCACTCCTGAGTCTCCTAGATTATTCCCAGACAGATTCAGTACTCTCAGGTGTGAGGGGTTTGATCTCGGAGCTGAAATCAGAGCAGCACAGCCTTCATCTGAGACACCACAACACTCCAACCTGCAGAATCACAATGACACACTCTTCATCAACACATTTTCTTTACTTTAAAGATGATGTGTGGGATTTTATTATTCAGAATGACATGAGGATTTAATATCATCTGTTTATTCTAATGAACAATGTGCCTCATTTATAAAACTGGATATGAACGGGTTTGTGTGTAAATCGTTTGTACGAGCGTTTACACAAGAAATTTGGTCTTCATGAAAATCCTGTTCATTCGTATTCTACTTGTGCTCCTGAGTGTGTGTACATTTATACATAAGAAGAAGTCTTTATTTATCACATATACATTACAGCACAGTCAAATTCTTTTCTTCACATTTCCCAGCTTGAGCCCCAGACTAACGAATGTAAACCTTGACTTGATCAACTTCAAATCATATCATTTGCATAGATTAATGAAAATGTATAAACTATATATTGTACTTTTATATAATATCCAGTTGAGACAGTCACATAGTCATGGACGAAAGTATTGGCACCCCTGGCACTTTTCCAGAAAATGCACCATTTCTCCCAGAAAAGTGTTGCAATGACAAATGTTTTGGTATACACGTTTGTTACCTTTAAGTGAATTGGAACAGCACAAAAAAAAGCAGAAGAAAAAAGGCAAATTTGACCTCATTTTACACAAAACTCAAAAATTAGGTCGGACAAAATTGTTGGCACCCTCAACTTAATATTTGGTTGCACACCCCTTGGAGAAAATAACTGAAACCAGTCGCTTCCTATAACCACCAACAAGCTTCCTACACCTCTCAACTGGAATTTTGGACCACTCTTCTTTTGAAAACTGCTCCAGATTTGAAGGGTGCCTTCTCGCAACAACAATTTTGAGATCTCTCCATAAGTGTTCTATGGGATTTAGATCCGGACTCATTGATGGCCACTTCAGAATTCTCCAGCGCTTTGTCTACAACCATTTCTGGATGCTTTTTGAGGTATGTTTCGGGTCATTGTCCTGCTGAAACACCCATGACCGCTGACGCAGACCCAGCTTTCTGACACTAGGCCCTACATTATGGGCCAAAATCTTTTGTCTCCAGATTTCATGATTCCTTTCACACAGTCAATGCACCCAGTGCCAGAGGCAGTAAAACAATCCCAAAACATCCTTGAACCTCCACCATGTTTGACTGTAGGTACTGTGTAGACGTCTTTTTGTTTTCTGTAAACAGTAGAATGACGTGCTTTGCCAAAAAGCTCTACCTTAGTCTCATCTGTCCACAAAACTTTCTCCCAGAAGGATTGAGGCTTACTCAGGTACATTTTTGCAAACTGCAGTCTGGCTTTTTTATGCCTCTGTGTCAGAAGTGGGGTTCTCCTCGGTCTCCTGCCGTAGCGCTTCTTCTCATTCAGATGACGACGTATGGTTTGAGCTGACACTGATGCACCCTGAGTCTGCAGGACAGCCTGAATTTGCGTGGAAGTTGACTGAGGTTGTTTATCCACCATTCAAACTATCCTGCATTGCATTCTTTCATCAATTTTTCTCTTCCGTGCACGTCCAGGGAGATTTGCCACAGTTCCATGGGTTATAAACATCTTGATAATATTGCGTACAGTGGACAAAGGAACTGTAATATCTCTGGAGATTGACTTGTAACCTTGAGATTGTTGATATTTTTCCACAATTTTGCTTCTTAAGTCCTCAGACAATTCTCGGCTCTTCTTTCTCTTCTCCATGCTTGGTGTGGCGCACACACAGGCACACAACACAAAGGCTGAGCCAACTTTTATACACTCTAACTGGCTTCAGTTTTGATTTCTATATTGCCAGCACCTGCCACAGGTGAGTTTAAATGAACATCACATGCTTGAAACGAAATTATTTACCCACAGTTTTAATAGGGTGCCAATGATGTTGTCCAGTCCATTTTGGGAGTTTTGTGTAAAATGATGTCAAATTTGCCTTTTTTCTTCTGCTTTTTTGTGCTGTTCCAATGCACTTAAAGGTAGTAAACATGTGTATACCAAAACATTTGTCATTGCAACACTTTTCTGGGAGAAATGGTGCATTTTCTGGAAAAGTTCCAGGGGTGCCAATACTTTCGTCCATGACTGTACGTACATCTTACCCAAAGACTCTGTGACAGATCATCAGTGTGCAGTGAAAAGAAACAATCTTCCTCCTCAGGACATTGATGATGAACCTAAAACCTCTGCTTCAGTCTCACTATTAGAGAATGTGTCTTACTGAGGAGCAGGTCATGTGACTCTCAGAGAGATGATCTTACCTCAGTATCTCCAGTTTACAGAGAGGATTCTCCAGTACAGCAGAGAGACGCTTCACTCCTGAGTCTCCTAGTTTATTCTCAGCCAGATGCAGTTCTCTCAGGTGTGAGGGGTTTGATCTCAGAGCTGAAGTCAGAGCAGCACAGCCTTCATCTGAGATATCACAATAACACAACCTGCAGAGACACAATGACACACTCTTCATCAACACATTTTCATCTTGGTTTAAAACTTACTGTAAAGATGATGTGTCTGTTATGTTGGACTGTCTCCCTTCTCTTGTCCAATCACAAGATATTATTAATACTGACCAATTATGGTGTAAAACTATTGCTGGTTTATTTTAAAAATAATGAGTCAGGGATTTTTTTTTTAAATCTCTGTTTAAATGTATTTTATACACGTATCTAAGTGCATTTAATTATTACTTTAATGCACAAGTGAGATGTTTAATGACTAATATATTTGTTCTGTATGTTGTACAGATTTAACTGAAAAAACAGAACTGTACACAACTATTAACTGCAGCTTTTAGTGAGGTACTGTGTCTCTCAGAGAGATGATCTTACTTCAGATTTTTTACTTTACACTGAGGATTCTCCAGTACAGCAGAGAGACGCTTCACTCCTGAGGCTCCTAGATCACTCTCGGTCAGATCCAGTGTATCCACAGTCAGATGCAGTTCTCTCAGATTGGAGGTTTCTGATCTGAGCACTGAGTCCAGAGCTCTCCCACCACGTTTTTGAATTGCATCACACCTGATACTGAAGGAAATAATACATAATGAACTAACAGTAATGCAAATGTGCAAATGATCAAACAAGTCCTCAAAGCTTTCACTGCAACTTCTCAGTTTCAAAAGCACAAACATCAGTTAGACAAAAGTCCCACACAGTCAGAGCTGTTCAGATTCGGCTTGGTGGGAGTTTTCAGCTGCGTACATCATCACACACACATTGTAGAAACATGGAGTATAAGATCCGGGACACCAAATGGGAAAGCAAGAGTCTGATCGAAATTTTTTAATAGGAGAAAAGAAAGAGTCTAAAGTGTCATGAAGAGTTAGATTGATCTGAACAGCTAAGACATTTGATTTGTTCTCTTAACACTGTAACAGTAGAACAGTTCTATTCAGATTTACTTACATTGCTTTTCTGGATGCTGCAATCAGAGGCATCACCTTCACAAGAATCTCATCTCTTATTTTATCTGTAGAGATATATTTACTCTGGTCAAATTCCTCCAGCTCCTCTGCTGATGTCAGTAAGACAAACACCAGAGCAGACCACTGTGAAGAAGAGAGTTCACTTTGTTTTCCAGATTTCAGGTAGTGTTGGAGTTCCTCCACTAGAGAATTGTCCCCAGTTCATTCAGACAGTGGAACAGATTGATGCACTTCTCTGGAGGGATTTTTCCACTGATCTTCTCCTTAATGTACTGTACTGTGTTCCTCTTTCCTGTCTGGGAGATACTTCCTGTATGTGTTACTAAGGCATGTAAGAGTTTCTGATTGGACTCCAGTGAGAGACCCAGAAGAAAGCGGAGGAAAAGATCCAGATGTCCAGTCTTACTCTTTAAGGCCTGATATACAGCACTCTTGTGGACATCTGAAATTGTCTTAAAGACCCGTCTCTGTACAAGAACATTTCTCTTTTCCTTCATGAATGTCAGGTGCACATACAGAGCTGCGAGATGCTCCTGAATGCTCAGATGAACAAAGCAGTACACTTTACTCTGGTGAAGTCCAAACTCTTCTCTGAAGATCTGAGTACACACACCTGAGTACACTGCTGCTTCTCTCACATCAATGCCACACTCTCTCAGGTCTTCCTCATAGAAGATCAGGTTGCCTTTCATCAGCTGCTGAAAAGCCAGTTGTCCCAGTTTGAGAAGCATTTCTTCATCACTCTCCTGCTTCTTTGAGTACTTTTCTCTTATGATGTTTGTCTGAATGATGAGAAAGTGTGTGTACATTTGAGTCAGAGTCTTGGGCATCTCTCCACTCTCTGCTTCATCCAACATTCTCTCTAGAACAGTGGCTGAAATCCAGCAGAAGACTGGGATGTGGCACATGATGTAGAGGCTTCTTAATGACTTCAGGTGTGTGATGATCTTATTGGCCAGGCTCTGATCACTGATCCTCTTCCTGAAGTACTCCTCCTTCTGTGGGTCGTTGAACCCTCGTACCTCTGTGACTCGATGGACACACTCAGAGGGGATCTGATCAGCTGCTGGTGGTCGGGAGGTGATCCAGATGAGAGCAGAGGGAAGCAGATTCCCTTTGATCAGGTTTATCAGCAGCACATGCACTGATGCTGATTCAGTTACATCACACACTCTCTCTGTGTTCTGGAAATCCAGAGGAAGACGATACTCGTCCAATCCATCAAAAATGAACAGAACCTTTTCCAAACTGGACATTTCTGTTTCTTTTGTCTCCTTAAAACAGAGATGAAGGAGATCCATCAGACTCAGTTTCTGGTCCTTCATCAAATTCAGCTCTCTGAAAGGAAGTGGAAATATGAGCTGGACGTCCTGATTTACTTCCCCTTCAGCCCAGTCCAGAATGAACTTCTGCACAGAAACTGTTTTTCCGATGCCAGCGACTCCCTTTGTCAGCACAGTTCTGATGGGTTTGTCTCGATCAGATAAAGGCTTAAAGATGTCATTGCATTTGATTGGTGTTTCCTCTGTTGTTGTTCTCCTGGATGCTGCCTCGATCTGTCTCACCTCATGCTCTTTATTGACGTCTCCACTGTCTCCCTCTGTGATGTAGAGCTCTGTGTAGATCTCATTCAGGAGTGTTCGGTTTTCCAGGTTTATCATCACTCCATTTAAACACTGAAACTTCTTCACCAGATTTAATTTGAACTTTTTCTGGAATTCATTTACAGCAGCAGGTTCTGGGTCGTGTCTGTGACAGGGTGAAGTAGGAAGACATGGTGAGACATGGGGTCTAATTATTAGAGTTTAAGATCACATTTTTTTCTGACTGTTTCCACAGATAACCATTCTTTATGATGTTCTCACTGTGAATTTGCCTTATTCTACAGTATGTTCTCTATAATCTAATCACTCTGCAGGAAATAACAGCAGAGATGTTTATAATACCAGCGCGTCAGTGTCACAGTCATGTTGTTGGGTTTGATCTTACCCTGTGGCTGTGATGATGTTCTTTTCTCTTCTGTCTCCTGACTTCACACTGCTAAATACAACAACGTGGAGAAAAAATGTGTCCATTTTAATTTGAGGTTTTCTAGATCTAGATGTGATAAATAACTTAGAACATGGCACCTTGTCATGCAGGAAATGGGGGAAAAAGTGAAATAATTGGCCTCGCTGATCCAATACTTGTGGAGGGGACTGTATATGGTCATTATGGTTGTAACAGAACATGAGGACATCATTCAGAATGAACAGATAATGTGTCCTGAATGGATGTAAATACAAATCATTATTATTTTAAAAACCTGCTAGAAAGGTTCACAGGTATAAAAATCTGTAACTCTATCCAGAATTATACGACACTGTGGATGAGATTCAGTCCGTCACCTGTAGGGACAATTTAGTTATCAGTAGACCTACTGACATGAATTTGGGATGTGAGATGTTTAAATTGAGGAAAATGCTGATTGTGATTATTATTATTAATAAACACTGTAATGTCAGTTATATGATTTATGGTAAATAATCAGTGCCTGTGTTCATATAAAGAGTCTCCATTTTCTATTAGATTTGACAGAAATACTCAGACACATCACTCTTCATGGAGACACGTCCAAGTAACCGTGATCTCAATGGTGCCTGGATTTTAGCACAAAACAACAATGTTGTTACTTTGCACTTCCTGTTCATTTTAGAATCAGTGTTGAATAATTGTTTCTGTTTTATGAAATTTTATAGTCTAGTGTTTATGTACATTATAATATTTTCATAATTCTAATTTCCTAGTAAATGTTTATTATTATTATTATTATTATTATTATTATTATTATTAATAGTAGTAGTAGCGTCATTACATATTGTAATCTGTAGTTTGTTTTGCTTACATTAGCATCTGCTTATATTTAAGACATTACCTGTAAGACATTTTGATCTTCATAAAGTTCTGTAGAATTATGAGAATTCTTATGAGAATTATGGGATGTTACCTGTGTACAGATGAGGAGTCTTTATTTCTAAAGTTCTGAGGAGGAACCATAGACTCATCACTCTTCATGGAGACACAGCTGGGTTCTGGGGAGTCTGATCTCTTTCTCTGTAGTTTACTGTACAACATTATAGAAAGTCCTTTATATACACTATTTACAGATTTTGACTGACTTGTTAATTTGCTCTAATAATGAACAGTGGAATGTACAGTCTTTATTGGTTGTTTTAATTATGTTGTTAGCCGTTACTACTACTCTTATTGTCACATCAAGATACATTTAGCATAAACCGATAAATATCAGAATGCTGCTAATGGCCCTGGACTGGATAAAAGAATGTGGAACACGGCCTTTCTCTCTGCAGTGACTTTAACTATGAGAATTATGGGATGTTACCTGAGTTCAGACGAGGAGTCTATATTTCTTAAGTTATGAGGAGGAACCATAGACGCATCACTCTTCATGGAGACACAGCTGGGTTCTGGGGAGTCTGATCTCTTTGTCTGTAGTTTACTGTACAACATTATAGAGAGGACATGAGACAGAATTACTTAATTAATGATTACTTTATAGTCCACAGCCTTGTTTCATTTGGCCTGCATGAACTTGGATAAAATAACACTGAAACGGCTCGTAGTACACTACTGCTCAACATTTTCACACTGTCCAGAATTCACAGCAGATATCCAAAGTGTAGCCATCTGAAGGTAGTTACCATAAACCTTTGTATGAGTGCACTGGAGTTTTTATCACGGTTTGGCTTGACCACAGTCTGAAATGAGGGTTAAATAAACACCTGTGTGCTGCACTTGATGTAAGTCTCACTCACGTCTAAAACCATTCAGAAGCACGTGGTGTTTTGTGCTGGCAGTGGCGGAACCACAGATTAATAGTTTGTGATGAGGAAATATACAAAATATAATCAGGACTGTTTTCCTCATCTGTACAGTTAAACTGTTTAGTGATGTGCTCGTGTATTTCAGGTGGATGTCAGACAGCAGAAGGAGCGCTGATGACACTAGTTTGTTATTTTAATCATTTAAGACACAATCTACAATCTTTCTACATTAATAACGGTGCCATGAAACAGCTTTATGACAGCTCCACTGAAAAAGATAAAGATTACATGTTAATAACAGAGAAAAATGACCCCTTATATTATAAATCCTGATCTACTTTTCTTCTGCAGTAAACTCCAGCAGCTACTTCACCGGCTCTCACCTCCATATCTCTGTGCTTCTAGTGTAGATATCTGACTAGTAACTTTCTAACAGAAACAGGAACAATGCATCGTCCCAATAGACTAATCCTGTTTCTCATTACAGCAGCTGATAAACAGAATCTAGCAGTTTTTTTTTTATTTACAAAATAATCTACAAAATAATGCTGTCAGTCTTTTAATTTGTTTCAGTGTTTATCTAAAAAAGATCGTTACTCACCTCAGTGTCTGTAGTTTGTAATGTTCATCATTCTTCAGAGCAGAGAGACTCTTCCTTCCTGAGACTCCTATTTTATTCCCAAACAGATCCAGTTCTCTCAGGTGTGAGGGGTTTAATCTCAGAGCTGAAGTCACAGCAGCACAGCCTTCATCTGAGACACCACAATAACCCAAACTGCAGAGACACAATGACACTCTTCACTCTCTCAGTTTATGAACATCAAGACGTACTTTGTGTATCTTGAAATTAGTGTGAGTGAGTGTGTGTGTGGGAGAGAGAGAGTGAGAGAGAGAGAGAGCGTGTGAGACTGTGAATGTTTAAATGGATTATTCAGTACTGACAAGAACAGATCTGACCGTTTTATTTATGCAGAATGTGTTTGTCTGTTATTTTACACACATTCCATTGACTTGGAAGAACATTAGACCCTGTTTTATTATTATCAAAGTGAAGTCATTTCAAAAATCACTCGTTATTTATGACGAAACAATGTTTTCATGTGTTTTTAATGCATTTTAGTGGTTTTAGTGCATAGTGTGTGTGTGTGTGTGTGTGTTTCATTTATGAGGAAAACAGCATAAGTTTAATACTGCTTGTCTATTCGGCTGCTTCTGTAACACAGATCTGGCAACCCGGTTCATAGTAGCTAGACCAGTGGTTCTTAACCTTGTTGGAGGTACTGAACCCCACCAGTTTCATATGCGCATTCACCGAATCGTTCTTAATTGGAAAAATAAAATATGATTTTTTCTAATTCAAAACATAGGTATATATTTTACTAGTGGACAAAATGAACCATGCATCAACATCACTGTGTTCAAAGAACAAAACCATCAAAACATGATTTTCACACAAAAACATAATAATGAATATTCACTGCAAATCAGTGGGACTTCTGCTGTTGCCTTTCAGAGACCAGTTCAGAAATGCGCGGCTTCACCTTGGCAAGTGCCACTCTCATGTCTTTTTCACAACAAAGTCTGTTCCTTTTCTTCGTGCTTATGTCCAGCATCTTCGAAAAGGTTTACTCACGAAGATATGTTGTAACAAACGGTATGAAAATCTCCAGAGCTTTCTTAGCAATAACAGGGTACGTTACCATTTGTTGACACTAAAATGTTGTGAGCATTGTTGTTCTGAAGAGTTGCTGTTGAACCTGGCTCTGCTGAATTTCAATGATTTCATCGAGGTATTCATCACATTCCTACATCTGTTGTCTCAACACTAAACGTGAACGGCTGTCTCACCGAGCTCCGTCTGAACAAACTGCAGAAACCATATCCCACGAAAGATTGTTGTCTTTGAAGAAGTAATCCACAAGTTTCTTCACATCGGCTGCCTTAGTTGTTGTTGTAAGAGGCTTACAAAATGAAAAATCTTCCTTTATCACGTCGTCTTTCACATAGCGCACGAATACAGCGAGCTGGCTTAGATTGGAAACGTCTGTGGTCTCGTCGAGTTGAAGGCTGAATTTTGCCGGGCTTGAAATCAGATCTGCAACTACTTGAGCCAAGATGACTTTGCTCATATCCTCTATTCTTTCGCGCTGATGGTGTCATTTGAAAGAGGAGTTTGGGATAACTTCACTTCAGCCTCTTTTCCCAGCATGATATTCGCCATCTTCAACACAGCTGGTTTTATGAGTGTTTCACCAATGGTGTGTGGTTTGCCCTGCTTTGCGATCAGGTAAGCAATTTCGTCCGTGATGTTAGCCTTTTCATCGAATCTGGCTCTCTTCACCTTGAACTCAGCGAGCGTTGTGTTCTTGTATGTTCCATCTCCATGCAGCTTAAGGAAGTGTTCTCTTAGTTTTGCCGGTGCCAGACTAGAATTACTCAACTTGGCATTGCAAATCATGCAGTTAGGACGCTGACCGCATCACGTTCTGTTATACATGTGAATCCATATTGTACATATTCGTCCGACCACTTTCCTTTTTGCTCAACATAGTTAGTATGAAGGGATTCAAATATTAAGAAAGAAATCACACGACGTACCATCACGACAGTCACAAGTGGACTACTGAGCGGCACCAAATTCCCTGCAGCACAGATAGGCCAAGCGATGTAGCGTGATCACCTGCAGCCAATCGCGGCGCCGATGTAGCGTGATCACCTGCAGCCAATGACGGCCAAGCGGGGCGTGTCATCACTAATCATATGAGTCGGATGTTGTGTCTCGACCTCCGAACCCCTGACACTGACTCGCCGAACCCACTACGTACTTACGCTTACGTAGCCAATCATAGCATTGATAGTGCTTGCACATGCGCCCTGCCCATACGGCTCCGGCAGGTTAGCTAACTAACAACAGTGCGGCGGAGTGAAGAGATGCAACCCCTTATCATGGTGAAACGAACGGCAGCGCCAGCGACACATCCCCTCACCAAGCTAAAGTAAAAAAAAATGCGGTTCTTTTAGGATGGAATGTCTGTCGGAGTATGTGCAAATAGAAGAACAAGCGGTGAAACTGGGTGAGATTTTTTCTTTTCGGTAAAGAAAGGTTTACTCTGTAAAACATGCAGCGAAGCCAAAGTGGAAAGTGAGCTTGCGGGAAAAGGTGGACTGAATGGAAGTTGGACTACCTCAAGCGTCACATTCAGCAGAAAAGTCATTTGAAAGCTGTTGGAATTGTACGAAGACTCAAGATGGGACAGGGGATTGGTACATTATTGCGGGAGAGCACAAAAGACCGAGAGAAAAGGAACGAGCTGTCACGCAAAACAATATTTTACTTGCCATCAAAATGAATACATCAATGCTGTCAGTTCAACAAATCCACAATCACATGGCGAAGTATGTGAGTATACCAGAAAGCTGGCGAAGTAAAAACTATGCCTTTGAATTTGTGAACTCAATCAATGAGAGTGCAGAATGAGACTGTGCAGTGTTAAAAAGTGGCACATTTGGATATATTATAACATTTTTGACATGCGTTTTTCTGGATTTTCTTGTTGTTATTCTGTCCCTCACTGTTCAAATAAACCTACCATTAAAATTATAGACTGATCATTTCTTTGTCAGTGGGCAAACGTACAAAATCAGCAGGGGATCAAATACTTCTTTCCCTCACTGTAATACCAGTGTGTCAGTGTCACAGTCATGTTATTGGTTGTGATCTTAGCTGTGATGATGTTCTTTTCTCTTCTGTCTCCTGACTTCTGTAAAACACTGAATAAAAACTGTAGCTGTTAATGACAATAACTTTCAGCACTTTAATACTGTAGTCTAAAATGTAGATAATTGTAGTAAGGGCATTAATATTTAGAAAACACACTGCTAAATACAACACCACTAACATTGTGGACCTGGAGAAAAAATGTGTCAGTTTTAATTTGAGGTATTCTAGATAGTTTTTATTTATTTACATCTAGATGTGTTAAATAACAGAAAAGAGGTAACTAAATGATTACATTCATCATATATTTGAGAGCAGTTCATAATATAAGAGGGTACATAAAATAATATAAAAAAATAAAAAAAAAAAAATTATTTTCTTTTTATTTTTTTTTTAATATAACAACAAAACAACAATCAAAAAAAAAAAAAAATATTTTCTTTTTTTTTTAAAAAAAAAAAAAAAATTTTTTTTTAAAACCCTTCTAAAAAATTCCACATATAAAAAAATCTTAAACTTTCTCAAAATTAAAACACACTTTTTAAAATTCTTTTCCCAAAAAACAAAAAAATGGATACAGAGTGTAGAGTTTGCCAATGGAAAATGGACCGCTTCCTATTTATTCACAGAGATTAATGGGTAATAGTTAAAAAAGTGCAATTTAATGTTAGTCAACAGCTTCAGTACAAAAGAGTTTGGTTTGGTGGAATCCTATTCATGCAATGCCATAAATTTTAAAGTGAAATACTATATTTTTCAGTTCCAAATACCTGTGAAGTTTTTTTTGCATTTGTACAAACACTGAGCAGTTGTAACGCACATATATGTGAATGATAATCAGAAGCAAATTGCACATGTTTGCAGAAATCTGAGGTTGCTCATGATATAAAAAAAAAAAAAAAAAAAAAAAAAAAATTTTTTTAAAAAAAAAAAAAAAAAAAAAAAAAAAAAATTTATAAATAAAAAGGAAAAAAAAAAAAAATATAAAGTGGCCGCCCCCCCTGACATCTAATTAGGCTTTTAATATATCCTCTAAACTAAAATTACTGCTCTAACAATAAATTTTTGAAATAGTGGTTCCTCTTCATCACAGTTAGGCATCGGGCATTTACTGGTTTTTACAAAGCAGCTACATTTTAAAACCGCTCTTGCTGCGAGCCTTCTTACAGCGACTAACCAAGTTATATTTCTCAGATGTTCAGATAGGATTTAATTCTGTAAATTTTAGAGACATTCTTTATTTTGGTCTTCCTCCAAATTTCTGAAAGCCACGGGGTTACTATAAACTCGATCAGTAATTAAAAGATATATTTCTTTAAATGTGTTAATGAAGTCGGAAAACATCAGCTTATAAAATGGAATAGCTTTTCGCGATGGTCCTTTTTAGATTTCCAGTTGGAGATGTTCCCTATCCATTCGGTTTGCCTGGAAATACCACTCACAATGATTTGCACACTGCTATTTTAGTCTTTAGGATATATCGACAGCCCCAAGGCCTCCCAGTTCTCTTCTCTTAAAAAGCAGCTCACGTTTAGTAACCTCACGAGTTGTATCCCATATGAAATTACAGCATATTTTATGAAGTCTTTTTATCCATACATCTGTCGGAGGTAAGATACATGATAAAAACAGTATTTTTGATAATAAAAAGTTTTTATAATATTTATTCTAGTTGTATAACTTAGATTACATGATTTCCATTTTTCAATTTCATCTTGTATTATTTCTTCTTTTTTGACCAGTTATGGTCGACACAACCATTATCTATCTATCTATCTATCTATCTATCTATCTATCTATCTATCTATCTATCTCTCTCTCTCTCTCTCTTTCTCTCTCTCTATATATATATATAACACACATATAAAAAAATAACATAACATTTAATTGATTTAATTGCTGAACTTCTGGGACATCTATGGTAAATTAGTATTTTTCATTTCCAATCCAGACACATTCCGTTTTAGCTTTATTTAAGGAGGCTCCAGAGACTTGCTCGTACTCGTTAAAATATTAAAAGATAGTGTCTAGTTCTTGTTTAGATTTCACAAATAAAGTTATATCATCAGCATAAGCAGAGATCACGACTCTGCTCTTTCCTAGTTTGAGGCCCTTAAGTCTATGGTCATTTTGGATTTTTTGGACGAGTGGGTTTAGAGATAGAATATATAGGGCTGCCCTCAGAAGGCACCCTTGCTTACCCCCCCGCATAACTTCAAATGGTTCAGTCAAAGAACGGTTAAAATTTATTTCAACCGTCGATTTAACATAAATACATTTAATCATATTTATAAAATTTTCATGGAATTGATATAGTTTTAAAATCTCCCACAAATAATCTATTGAAATAATAATAATAATAATAATAATAAACTTTATTTTTATAAAGTGCCTTTAAAGCAGCTTCTCAAAGCGCTGTACATAAAAAAACACACATCACAGAATTAATAAAAGTTAATTAAAATGAATAAAACAACCGTGATAAAAAACACATATAAAAATCAAAAAGATATCAGGAATTAATGCGAGTCTAAAAAGTGTGTCTTTAAAAGATCTTTAAAAATGCCAAAGGACTGAGCTTTCCCTGAGTTCAGGGGGAAGAGAGTTCCAAAGTGAAGGAGCGTAGACAGAAAAAGCCCTGTCACCCATAGACTTAAGGTGAGTTGCTGGAACCGTTAGAAGATTACGGTGTGGGGTGTACGGGATTAATAAGTGAGTTAAATATTGTGGAGCCAATCCATGCAATGCCTTGTAGGTTAACATCATAATCTTACAATCCACCCGGAACCTGACCGGGAGCCAGTGTAAGGACTTCAAATCAGGAGTGATATGGTCATATCTCCTGCTTCCCGTCAGGATCCGGGCGGCAGAGTTCTGAACATACTGCAATTTGTTAATTGCGGTTTTAGAAACTCCGGCTAAAACGGCATTGCAGTAATCCAACTGTGTGACAACAAATGAATTGATCAGCTTTTCAGCGACAGATAAGTTTAGCATTGGTCTTAATCTGGCTATATTTCTGAGGTGAAAAAAGGAGGTCTTCACAGTGCTCTGTACAAAAAAATCAAAAGTGAGGTTAGTGTCAAAAATTACACCAAGGTTCCTCATCTTACTTTGGAACTCTAGAACAGAGCCATCAACAGATAGAGACAGTGGAGCCGTTTTGCGAATCTGATGACGGGAACCTATGAGCATGACCTCAGTTTTCCCGCTGTTCAGGCACAGAAAGTTATTATTTATCCATATTTTTATCTCAGAAATACAGCCAGAAAGATAACAAACATCAATGCTTTCACCAGATCTTGAGTGAATGTAGATTTGGGTATCGTCAGCATAAAAGTGATAATGGAGGCCAAGCGATCGCAGCAGATGCCCAAGTGGAGATAGATAAATATTGAACAGTAGAGGGCCTAGAACTGAACCCTGAGGAACACCAGTGAGCACCGAGCAAGTGTCAGATCTAAAGCCACCCATAGAAATAAACTGGGAACGGTCAGTAAATTAGGATTTAAACCAGTTTAAAACTTTCCCGTAAAAGTAAAAGACCATGATCCACAGTATCGAAGGTGGCTCTAAGGTCAAGAAGAATAAGAAGTGAGGTAGCTCCAGAATCAGGTTTTTTTTTATGAAAACCTGATTGAAGTGGTTCAAAGAGGTTATTGGTTGTAAGATGAGTACAGAGCTGAGAGGCAACAACACGCTCAAGTATTTTTGCAAAAAACGGAAGATTTGAAATGGGGTGAAAAATGTTAAAATCATCCACAGAAACCTTTTCTCTCTTTGGTACAGGAGTAACAGCAGCAGTCTTCAGTACTGCTGGAACGACCCAGTTTCCAGTGATTCATTTATAATAGTGCGGATAGCAGGGCACCACACGCGAAGCACGCATTTAAACAGAATCGATGCAAATTGGATCCAGCAGGCAAGTAGTAGATTTCATGCTGGATACCTCCCTGATGAGCCTCAGAATCAAGCAGTGAAAAATGAGTAAAAGAAGCACCAGTGAACCCAGATGGACGAAGGAGTGGAGTGGCACAGTCAGGGTTAACAGAAATTTCTTTACGAACATTGACAATCTTAGAATTAAAAAACTGTAGAAAAGAATCACAGAGCTGCTGAGAAACAGGCAAAGTGGTAACAGCATTAACTTGAAGCAATCTATTTATGGTTTAGAACAAGTGTCTGGGATTATTTTGATTATTTACAATAGCAACAGAGAAGTAAGAGGATCTTTCAGTCTCCAGTAGTGCACGATAATCCCCCAGCAGATCCTTCCACGCTTGATAGTAGACACTCAGTCCGGTAAGGCGCCATTTCGCTCCATTTTCCGACATACAGCCTTTCTAGAGCGCAGATTGTCATTATACCAGAGACCAGAGCGGGCGAATGTGACCGTACGTGACTTTAGAGGAGCAAAAGTGTCAAGATTAGCAGCAAGAGTGGAATTTAGTTGCAGAACTTTCTCCTCCGGTGATGATGGATGAAGATCGCTTAGGATGGAATCCACAGAATTGGAGAAGGCGGTCTGATCGATGGACTTCCACTTCCGGAAGGTTACTGTTCGGATAGGAGGCTCACTTGAATGATACAGTTCGAGGTTAAAAAAGACAGCTGAATGATCAGACAGTCCAATGTCAGTAGCTGAAAACTCAGATACAAATGAGCCATTAGCAATCACAAGATCCAGCGTATGGCCCTTGTTATGTGTCGGGTCAGTTATAAACTGTGTGAAGTTAAAACAGTCAATTAGTGACAGAAATTCCTTGGCCACCACTGAGTCACTACAGTCTGACATAAAATCTGCATGCACCTTAGCTTTAGGTGGTTTATAGACTGTAGCGATGACGGTGGATACAGGAGCGGAAATACTCAAGTCCTGGCATTCAAATGATGAAAACAGGCGAACAGACACAGAGCTTGTGTTGAACTTCAGGTTGTAAACCACAATAATGTCTCCGCCTCTGTCAGATAACCTCGGGAGATCTAAAACTCCAAAGCCCGCTGGAGTGATCTGGTTAAACAGGAGCCCATCATTTTCTTTATGCCAGGTTTCAGTTAAGAACAAGTCCAGCTTTTTATGTGTAAGAAGATCCAATAAAAGCAGCGCTTTGTTATTCACAGACCGTGCATTGAATAATGCGGCATAAGCCAGGCTCTGAAACAGAGACGCCGATGGTTTAATCTCCACGCGGGGAACTGATATTAAATTACTGCGATCAACACCAGTATGGAGCAGTTTGTTGGTCTTACGGCGACAGATCGGGACACAGATGTTAGGAGAGGACGAGACAGTAAAACTGCGCCTTAAACCCCGATGGATATATCGCTTAGGACGCTACAGATTTTATGACGCTTTTTCTTTTTCTGAGTTTCTGGTGTTGTTGAGATGTGAGGTAGTAAATTGCTGTAGAGAACATTAAGAACTACTTCACACAATGTCACATTGAGTTCGTCTGTTGCAGTGTGTAAAATAATCCGTCTTTGTTTGGGTGCTGCTTTTAATAATAGTTTTAAAAGCAGCAGGTTTCTACAAAGTCTGGAGACATCTTCTTTTCTGGAGATACACCACAGGGTGTGGAGCAAGTAAATCTGTTCTGAGCCGATAGTGTTCGGGTGTTTTTGTTTTAGAATCAGTCAGCAGATACCCGAAAGGTTTGCTGGTTGCGTCTTGATAACATTCCATAAAAAATTGTGTGTTCCCGGGACATCTGTCTTCCTAGAACAGACTTGATTAGCGTCTCGGGGATTTTTAAACTATATCAGATCATTTGTGTTTAAGCTGATGGTCCTACTGGAATTCCCTTGGCAAAATGAATTCTGCACAATATAAACAGCACTACGATTTCTATGATGTACATATTGGGTGAAGATCTTTCTACCTCGTTGCTCCCGCTGGTCTTTCATCAGATCATCGAGGATTAACAAATTAACGTGTTGACCAGAAACAGAGCATCATCATTCAGAGTCTGTGGTAGTCCTTCAACAAATTTTTATTTTGTACATTTGCAACAATTCATCATACAACGGTTGCCAACAATCATAAATATACACAATATTTTCATTTTTTTAGAAATCAAACATTTTGCAGCATTTTGCAACAACATTTTTCAAGATATGACATCCCTGACTTTGAAGGACCGCTTATCACACATAAAAAAGGGGTGATGTAATTTGAAATCGAACCCCTCTGTGTCTCACACACCCCTATGTCCAAAAAAAATTGTCAGAAGCCATATGGGAGAAAAAGAGCAGGGCGCGTTGTTTTACACAACCTTAAACTTTTTAATGACTGACCTGTTGTGTAGTGTGAAATGTTTTTATTACATACAATGGTATCTGTGTATGCCAGTATATGACGACTATTATCCTCCCCATGATGTAGTGATCGACAAGGCCAATCAGGGTGTCTAATCTAATGACTTTTGAATTTACAGCATTGAGCATGATACTTTTGGCTTTCATGCGTACCTTACTCTTCGCATTGCAGTAGCCGTATGTTTTTGGCCCGCCTGAACAAAATTCAACAATATGATCACCTTCTCCAACCTCGTCAGTTAAATTACCGAGATAGGGGCCCAATGGAGGTTACCTCGCTAGATGTAAAGATCACACTATCTGTGGCGTCGTGTACAATAACCTGTATCCCAATTTGTCCATTAATTCATAAAGTTCTAGACGGGCATGAGCTGTTGTGAAAGCCCCAAGAAAGAGCTTGATGTTGCGAGTCTGACCCCCTTTCCCATCCGCATAGCACCTCTGAATTAGAGCCATGCGGTCTGACACGAAGGAAAAGTGTTGAACATCATAACCATCACCAAATATGTGTCGTGTAAATTGTTCCATGTCCGAAATGAACTCTGTACACGGAAAATTTTCACGCAAGACCCCCCTTACTGGAGAAAAAAGAGGTACACACACACACACACACACACACACAACTCTGTACTCAGCTTTATCCACTTGTTTTCTCTGCAGTTGATATTGATGGGGTTAATACTGGGAAAGTCAATCCTGGGTTTAAAGTGTGAACAGATAGCTGGATCCGATTTGTTTTTATGTGTATGAGGGTCTTATTCAAACATTTAAACATGCTCAATGTGTTTGATCTATATATACGTTTAAAGAAAATGTTTAAAATCGCCAGTCCAATTCTGTTTACATACACTAATCTTATTAAAAACTGATGATGACAGATGGCACTGATCCCATACCGAGTATGATCAGCTGATATTAGCAAAGAAATGGGGATCAGATAGCAGAGAAAATAAAGAACAGATTAGATCTGATCCTGTAACCAAAAGATCTACACTATATTAAACACCAACTAAAGGACAGAGTGATAAATGGGACTTGTGGTGAGTCTCCTAGGGGCTTCTTCACATAAACTCCTCAGATGCTAATCCTGTCAGGTGAGAATCCCACCAATGTCATGAAACTGTTCCTGTCCATTTCAGCTCCGTCTTCCACTGACTGGGTTCAGCTGGAGTTCCTGTGGTTTTTATCCTGCTGTTCCAAATAATCCCTCAGGTTTTCATTGGGATTGAGGAAATTTTGTCCAGGGATCACAGGTCGTTCTACTCAGTGCAGAGATGTGTGTAGTCTATTAATATCTAAAAGACAGATATCTGAATTAATAACCAAAATCTATACTGTGGTACTTCATGATCAACAGCGTATAATCATCTCTGCTGCAAGGAAAACATTATTATCTCCAGTTCATAATCATTCAACATTTCTTCATTCTTATAGAATACA
Source organism: Ameiurus melas (assembly GCA_012411365.1). Taxonomy (NCBI): domain Eukaryota; kingdom Metazoa; phylum Chordata; class Actinopteri; order Siluriformes; family Ictaluridae; genus Ameiurus; species Ameiurus melas. The sequence continues at coordinate 24,529,929 of CM022765.1, forward strand.
TTTGTTAGAACATTTAGCTAGAACAGATGAGAACTTCCACAAGATCTAACAGGAACATGAGCAGATATTTACCATCACATCACTGCTCTTATACAATCACAGGCTGTAGAGCTTTATGTTTAAAACAGTGATCACTGCTGTGTGTTTATCTCTTGTTCTACACGTGTATTTAAGTGCAGACGTTAAGAACAAGCGGAGGGGAACTTTGCAGGAATGACAGAAGACACGGTGTGGAGGTGGAGTGCTGGAGGGTGTGTCAGAGTAAAGTGACTCCTTAAATAAAAGATTTGTAGCAGTGTGGCATCAAAGATGATGATTTTAATTGGCTTTGATGAGAGTGGAGAAGAAAATCTGCTGCTGATCAGAAACAGGGAAAAGCCGAGATCATCTTATTCAGACAAAAGCAGCAGTATGAAGTCAGAGATAGCAGGGTGTCACAAGGAGACCAGGTGTTCATTTACAATCACTCTCATGCACTCAGTGCTGACATTTTGCAGACTCTGTCTGACTCCCTGTCTTCTGCTTTCACATCCATTTTAAATCAATACCAAACAGCATTAAAGCTCATTGTTAGAAAAAGTCTGATTAAATACAATATAGTACAATTTTAACCCAGTATCTGATCATCTGATATTTACTGCAACTCAAATTAAATCTACAAAATAATACTAATGTACAAAATAAAATTCAAAATAATACTAATGTACAAAATAATGTACAAAATAATGCTGTCAGTCTTTTAATTTGTTTCAGTGTTTATCTAAAAAACATTACTCACCTCAGTGTCTGTAGTTTGTAATGTTCATCATTCTTCAGAGCAGAGAGACACTTCACTCCTGAGTTTCCTATTTTATTCCCATACACATACAGTTCTCTCAGGTGTGAGGGGTTTGATCTCAGAGCTGAAGTCAGAGCAGCACAGCCTTCATCTGAGACACCACACCAACGCAACCTGCAGAGACACAATGACATTCTTCACTCTCTCAGTTTATGAACATCAAGAAATACTTTGTGTATCTTGAAATGAGTGCTGTGTCTGTGTGTTTTCATTACTGTGGAAAACGGCATAAATTTAATACTGCTCGTCTGGCAACCCGGTTCATAGCAGCTAGACACAAACATACTGAAAGAATCCTCACTAACAGAACAAAATTTCCTCTTTAAGAATTTCACCCTGCATCACACACAGTGTATTTAGTTTGTGTCTGAGCTGCAGTTTGTGTGATTAGTTACAATGTTGTAGTAAATTTCACAGTAATTTTAGACACATTGCAGTCGCATCAAGTCACGTTTTGTGTTGCAGCTTCTCACATACGTACATCTGACCCAAAGACTCTGTGACAGATCATCAGTGTGTAGTGAAACGAAACAATCTTCCTCCTCAGGACATTGATGATGAACCTAAAACCTCTGCTTCAGTCTCACTATTCGAGAATGTGTCTTACTGAGGAGCAGGTCATGTGACTCTCAGAGAGATGATCTTACCACAGTATCTCCAGTTTACAGTGAGGATTCTCCAGTACAGCAGAGAGACACTTCACTCCTGAGTCTCCTAGTTTATTCTGAGACAGATACAGTTCTCTCAGGTGTGAGGGGTTTGATCTCAGAGCTGAAGCCAGAGCAGCACAGCCTTCACCTGAGATATCACACTCATCCAACCTGCAGAGACACAATGACACTCTTCACTCTCTCAGTTTATGAACATCAAGACATAAATTGTGTATCTTGAAATGTGTGGTGTGTGTGTGTGTGTGTGTGTGTGTGTGAGAGAGAGAGAGAGAGAGAGAGAGAGAGAGAGAGAGAGCGTGTGAGACTGTGAATGTTTAAATGGATTATTCAGTACTGACAAGAACAAGTCTGACTGTTTTATTTATGCAGAATGTGTTTGTCTGTTATTTTACACACATTCCATTGACTTGGAAGAACATTAGACCCTGTTTTATTATTATCAAAGTGAAATCATTTTAAAAATCACTCGTTATTTATGATGAAACACAATGTTTTGACGTATTTTTAATTAGTTTTAGTGCATTGCGTGGTGTGTTTGTGTGTGTGTGTATTCATTACTGAGGAAAACTGCATGAGTTTAATACTGCTTGTCTATTCGGGTTCTTGTTAAACACAGATCTGGCAACCCGGTTCATAGCAGCTAGACACAGACGTACTGAAAGAATCCTCACTAACAGAACAAAATTTCTCTTTAGGAATTTCTCCTTGCATCACACACAGTGTATTTAGTTTGTGTCTGAGCTGCAGTTTGTGTGATTAGTTACAATGTTGTAGTAAATTTCACAGTAATTTTAGACACATTGCAGTCGCATCAAGTCACGTTTTGTGCTGCAGCTTCTCACATACGTACATCTGACCCAAAGACTCTGTGACAGATCATCAGTGTGCAGTGAAAAGAAACAATCTTCCTCCTCAGGACATTGATGATGAACCTAAAACCTCTGCTTCAGTCTCACTATTAGAGAATGTGTCTTACTGAGGAGCAGGTCATGTGACTCTCAGAGAGATGATCTTACCTCAGTATCTCCAGTTTACAGTGAGGATTCTCCAGTACAGAAGAGAGACACTTCACTCCTGAGTCTTGTAGATTATTCCCAGACAGATTCAGTTCTCTCAGGTGTGAGGGGTTTGATCTCAGAGCTGAAGTCAGAGCAGCACAGCCTTCACCTGAGACACAACAATCCCACAACCTGCAGAGACACAATGACACTCTTCATCAACACATTTTCATTACTTTACAGATGATGTGTGGGATTTTATTATTCAGAATGACATGAGGATTTAATATCATGTTTATTCTAATTAACAATGTGCCTCATTTATAAAACTGGATATGAACGGGTTTGTGTGTAAATCATTGGTACGAGCATTTACACAAGAAATTTTTATTAAAATCCTGTTAATTCGTAATTGATAGGTCTAAAGGAGTAAAAACAACTGGAGAGGTTAGAGAACAACTGTGAAAGATGGTAGAAGGTCGTCAGTGGTCTGTGTTCCCCAGATGGAAAAAAAAAAGCAAGAATGAGACTGATCTGCTTTACAGAAGCAGTCCAATGGACTTCACTGTAAATTTATCTGGCAATTCTTTTCATAGTGACTCCATTTTTAATTAAAATTATTTATTGAATGTTTTACACATAAAATGTATCTATATGTCTTACTGAGGAGCAGGTCATGTGACTCACAGAGAGATGATCTTACTTCAGTATCTCCAATTTACAGTGAGGATTCTCCAGTACAGCAGAGAGACACTTCACTCCTGAGTCTCCTAGTTTATTCTCAGCCAGATTCAGTTCTCTCAGGTGTGAGGGGTTTGATCTCAGAGCTGAAGTCAGAGCAGCACAGCCTTCACCTGAGACACCACAACCCACGCAACCTGCAGAGACACAATGACACACTTCATCAACACATTTTCATCTTGGTTTAAAACTTACTGTAAAGATGATGTGTCTGTTATGTTGGACTGTCTCCCTTCACTTGTCCAATCACAAGATATTATTAATACTGACCAATTATGGTGTAAAACTATTGCTGGTTTATGTTGAAAGTAATGAGTCAGGTTTTTTTTTTAAATCTCTGTTTAAATGTATTTTATACACATATCTAAGTGCATTTATTTATTACTTTAATACACAAGTGAGATGTTTAATGACTAATATATTTGTTCTGTATGTTGTACTGATTTAACTGAAAAAACAGAACTGTACACAACTATTAACTGCAGCTTTTAGTGAGGTACTGTGTCTCTCAGAGAGATGATCTTACTTCAGATTTTTTACTTTACAATGAGGATTCTCCAGTAGAGCAGAGAGACGCTTCACTCCTGAGTATCCTAGTTTATTCCAAGTCAGATCCAGTGTATCCACAGTCAGATGCAGTTCTCTCAGATTGGAGGTTTCTGATCTCAGCACTGAGTCCAGAGCTGACCAATCACTTTCTTGAATTGTATCACACCTGATACTGAAGGAAATAATACATAATGAACTAACAGTAATGCAAATGATCAAACAAGTCCTCAAAGCTTTCACTGCAACTTCTCAGTTTCAAAAGCACAAACATCAGTTAGACAAAAGTCCCACACAGTCAGAGCTGTTCAGATTCGGCTTGGTGGGAGTTTTCAGCTGCGTACATCATCACACACACATTGTAGAAACATGGAGTATAAGATCCGGGACACCAAATGGGAAAGCAAGAGTCTGATCTAAAATGTTATTAATAGGAGAAAAGAAAGAGTCTAAAGTGTGATGAAGAGTTAGATTGATCTGAACAGCTAAGACATTTGATTTGTTCTCTTAACACTGTAACAGTAGAACAGTTCTATTCAGATTTACTTACATTGCTTTTCTGGATGCTGCAATCACAGGCATCACCTTCACAAGAATCACACCTGTTATTTTATCTGTAGAGATATATTTACTCAGGTCAAATTCCTCCAGCTCCTCTGCTGATGTCAGTAAGACAAACACCAGAGCAGACCACTGTGAAGAAGAGAGATCACTTTGTTTTCCAGATTTCAGGTAGCGTTGAATTTCCTCCACTAGAGAATTGTCCCCCAGTTCATTCAGACAGTGGAACAGATTGATGGATTTCTCTGTAGGGGGATCTTCACCGATCTTCTTCTTGATGTACTGTACTGTGTTCCTCTTTCCTGTCTGGGAGATACTTCCTGTATGTGCTACTAAGGCATGTAAGAGTTTCTGATTGGACTCCAGTGAGAGACCCAGAAGAAAGCGGATGAAAAGATCCAGATGCCCAGTCTCACTGTTTAAGGCCTGATCTACAGCACTCTTGTAGACATCTGAAATTGTCTTAAAGTCCCGACTCTGTTCAAAAACATTTCTCTTTTCCTTCATGAATGTCAGGTGCACATACAGAGCTGCAAGATGCTCCTGAATGCTCAGATGAACAAAGCAGTACACTTTACTCTGGTCAAGTCCAAACTCTTCTCTGAAGATCTGAGTACACACACCTGAGTACACTGCTGCTTCTCTCACATCAATGCCACACTCTCTCAGGTCTTCCTCATAGAAGATCAGGTTGCCTTTCATCAGCTGCTGAAAAGCCAGTTGTCCCAGTTTGAGAAGCATTTCTTCATCACTCTCCTGCTTCTTTGAGTACTTTTCTCTTATATTTGTCTGAATGATGAGGAAGTGTGTGTACATTTGAGTCAGAGTCTTGGGCATCTCTCCACTCTCTGCTTCATCCAACATTCTCTCTAGAACAGTGGCTGAAATCCAGCAGAAGACTGGGATGTGGCACATGATGTAGAGGCTTCTTAATGACTTCAGGTGTGTGATGATGTTATTGGCCAGGCTCTGATCACTGATCCTCTTCCTGAAGTACTCCTCCTTCTGTGGGTCATTGAACCCTCGTACCTCTGTGACTCGATGGACACACTCAGAGGGGATTTGATCAGCTGCTGCTGGTCGGGAGGTGATCCAGATGAGAGCAGAGGGAAGCAGATTCCCTTTGATCAGGTTTATCAGCAGCACATGCACTGATGCTGATTCAGTTACATCACACACTCTCTCTGTGTTCTGGAAATCCAGAGGAAAACGATACTCGTCCAATCCATCAAAAATGAACAGAACCTTTTCCAAACTGGACATTTCTGTTTCTTTTGTCTCCTTAAAACAGACATGAAGGAGATCCATCAGACTCAGTTTCTGGTCCTTCATCAAATTCAGCTCTCTGAAAGGAAGTGGAAACATGAGCTGAATGTCCTGATTTACTTTCCCTTCAGCCCAGTCCAGAATGAACTTCTGCACAGAAACTGTTTTTCCGATGCCAGCGACTCCCTTTGTCAGCACAGTTCTGATGGGTTTGTCTTGATCAGATAAGGGCTTAAAGATGTCATTGCATTTGATTGGTGTTTCCTCTGTTGTCGTTCTCCTGGATGCTGCCTCGATCTGTCTCACCTCATGTTCTTTATTGACGTCTCCACTGTCTCCCTCTGTGATGTAGAGCTCTGTGTAGATCTCATTCAGGAGTGTTTGGTTTTCCAGGTTTATCATCATTCCATTTAAACACTGAAACTTCTTCACCAGATTTAATTTGAACTTTTTCTGGAATTCATTTACAGCAGCAGGTTCTGGGTCGTGTCTGTGACAGGGTGAAGAAGGAAGACTTGGTGAGACATGGGGTCTAATTATTAGAGTTTAAGATCACACTTTTTTTCTGACTGTTACCACAGATAACCATTCTTTATGATGTTCTCACTGTGTATTTGCCTTATTCTACAGTATGTTCTCTATAATCTAATCACTCTGCAGGAAATAACAGCAGAGATGTTTATAATACCAGCGCGTCAGTGTCACAGTCATGTTGTTGGGTTTGATCTTACCCTGTAGCTGTGATGGTGTTCTTTTCTCTTCTGTCTCCTGATTTCTGTAGAAAACTGGGAATAAAAACTGTAGCTGGTAAAGACAATAACTTTCATCACTTTAATACTGTAGTCTAAAATTTAGACCTAATTTTAGTCAAATAATTGTAGTAAGGGCATTAATATTTAGAAAACACACTGCTAAATACAACATCACCAACATTGTGGACCTGGAGAAAAAATGTGTCCGTTTGAATTTGAGGTTTTCTAGATTTTTTTTCTTTATTTAGATCTTGATGTGATAAATAACTTAGAACATGGCACCTTGTCATGCAGGAAATGGGAAAAAAAGTGAAAGAATTGGCCTCGCTGTTCCAATACTTGTGGAGGGGACTGTATATGGTCATTATGGTTGTAACAGAACATGAGGACATCATTCAGAATGAACAGATAATGTGTCCTGAATGGATGTAAATACAGATCATTATTATTTTAAAAACCTGCTAGAAAGGTTCACAGGTATAAAAATCTGTAACTCTATCCAGAATTATACGACACTGTGGATGAGATTCAGTCCGTCACCTGTAGGGACAATTTAGTTATCAGTAGACCTACTGACATGATTTTGGGAGGTGAGATGTTTAAATTGAGGAAAATGCTGATTGTGATTATTATTATTAATAAACACTGTAATGTCAGTTATATGATTTATGGTAAATAATCAGTGCCTGTGTTCATATAAAGAGTCTCCATTTTCTATTAGATTTTACAGAAATACTCAGACACATCACTCTTCATGGAGACACGTCCAAGTAACCGTGATCTCAATGGTGCCTGGATTTTAGCACAAAACAACAATGTTGTTACTTTACACTTCCTGTTAACTTCAGAATCAGTGTTGAATACTTCTTTCTGTTTTATGAAATTTTATAGTCTGGTGTTTATGTACATAATGAATTATGGAAATAATATAATGTCTTATTAAATGTTTATTATTATTATTATTATTATTATTATTATTATTATTATTATTATTAATAGTAGTAGTAGCGTCATCATTACATTTTGTAATCTGTAGTTTGTTTTGCTTACATTAGCATTTGCTTATACTTGCGCTTAAGACATTACCTGTAAGACATTATGAACTCTTCATAAAGTTCTGTAGTATCACTACAGACCAAGAAACTAAAATATAAATAAAAATAACTTCTAATGATTGTGTAGCACAGACATTACTGTGACTTTAACTATGAGAATTATGGGATGTTACCTGTGTACAGATGAGGAGTCTTTATTTCTAAAGTTCAGAGGAAGATCCATAGACTCATCACTCTTCATGGAGACACAGCTGGGTTCTGGTGAGTCTGATCTCTTTCTCTGTAGTTTACTGTACAACATTATAGAGAGGACATGAGACAGAATTTACTTAATTAATGATTACTTTATAGTCCACAGCCTTGTTTCATTTGGCCTGCGTGAACTTGGAAAAAATACCACAGAAACGGCTCGTAGTACACTACTGCTCAACATTTTCACACTGTCCAGAATTCACAGCAGATATCCAAAGTGTAGCCATCTGAAGGTAGTTACCATAAACCTTTGTATGAGTGCACTGGAGTTTCTATCACGGTTTGGCTTGACCACAGTCTGAAATGCGGGTTAAATAAACACCTGTGTGCTGCACTTGATGTAAGTCTCACTCACGTCTAAAACCATTCAGAAGCACGTGGTGTAAGGCACGCAAGTGTAAGACACAATCTACAATCTTTCTAGATTAATAACAGTGCCATGAAACAGCTTTATGACAGCTCCACTGAAAAAGATAAAGATTACATGGTAATAACAGAGAAAAATGACCCCTTATATTATAAATCCTGATCTACTTTTCTTCTGCAGTAAACTCCAGCAGCTACTTCACCGGCTCTCACCTCCATATCTCTGTGCTTCTAGTGTAGATATCTGACTAGTAACTTTCTAACAGAAACAGGAACAATGCATCGTCCCAATAGACTAATCCCGTTTCTCATCACAGCAGCTGATCTTAACAGAATCTAGAAGTTTTTTCAAGTGATGACTGATAACTTTTCATGCTTAGTATAAATATCTGTTATTATTTTCATATAAACTCATTATATATTTCAGATATGAATATTTAATGACTAAAATACTAGGACATGGAAGCTTACCGTTTTTTTGTGGGCGGGGTCACATTATCTGTGTCCAGGTCAGGGGTCTCCATATCAGTTTGAATATTAGTGTAAACACAGACAGCTCATGGACACACAGCTGAGTCCTGAAGATGCTGATCTCTTCTGCTGGAATTACTCACACTCCTAGAAAATACAAAACAAACACACAGTATAATCATCAAAATTAAAAGGAATGAACACGTGGAATATATCAGTCTGTGTGTAATGAATGTATACATTATAGTAGTTTCACTTTTTGAATGGAATTACTGAAATAAATCAACTTTTTGATGATATTCTAATTATATGACCAGCACCTGTATATTTATAATTAGATTTATAACAACAACAATAATAATATTTTCTTAAAAGATGTTTTAGTAAATGTATATTTATTACTACTTTATAGTGTCTCTTTAAACTTGATTGATTTTGACATTATTTAAATGTAAAGGGTATAAAACGTGTTTCCTGTACACTCATAAACACTGTCAGTTGTTGTGTTTGTTGTGTTCCTTATTTATTTACACTGATGGTTTAGTATAAAAGTGAAGGAGCTTTTTCTGCTGCTGTTTATGTTCATCTAGATGAAGCGAGATTTCAGGAAGAGCTGCTGCTTAACCACAGTGTGAAAACCTTCAACTAAACACTGACTTTATTTCTTTATACTCGAGTCCAAGCTGAAAAGAACCCTCTCTGAACCGTTCCATTGTGAAGGTGTTCTGTCTGAACCACGGCCCTTCTGCAGAGAGAAATCAAACCGGAAGTACTGTTTGTACAAACACAACGACGGGGGATTATTAGACATCATCATGGCCTTTTCAGGACTTCCATAGAAGACAGATCTTCTAGCTTTAAACAGTTCAGTAGACTTCTAGCTTTAAATGATTGGTTAATTTCTTGGTGTAATGAGCAGAATCTGGTGTTTGTCAATAACTGGAATCTGTTCTGGGAGTGTCCTAGGTTGCTTCGTCCTGATAGCCTGCACCCCAGCAGCGTTGGAGCGGAACTGCTGTCTGACAACATCTCCATGGCGCTACACACCAAGTGACTGTCTAACGTTAGTACATCTTCTGACAATAACATCATTCAGTATAATCAATGTTCAGTTAATAGTCCAGCCCCTGTAATACAATTTGTAACATTTTTGACATGAGTTTTTCTGGATTTTTTTGTTGTTATTCTGTCTCTCACTGTTCCAATAAACCTACAATTAAAATTATAGACTGATCGTTTTTTTTTTCAGTGGGCAAACGTACAAAATCAGCAGGGGATCAAATACTGTTTTCCCCTCACTGTACCTACACATCAGCTACTGCACCGAGCTTCATAAACAACCTCTCAGAGACATCAATTAAATTTGGATCATCGTCTGATCCGATAGAATTCGATCAGTTGACTGAAAGCTTGGAGTCAACACTCTGCTACATGCTAGATAGAGTGGCTCCACTCAAAAGAAAAATAATTAGAGAGAAAAAATTAGCACCCTGGTATAACGATCAAACGTGTACCTTAAAACAGACCACTCGACAATTAGAACGCAAATGGCGTCAAACCAAACTGGTAATATTCCAAACAGCATGGAAGGAGAGTGTACTGAACTATAGACAATCTCTTAGCAATCCTAGAAAAGTCTCTCTCTCCACCTCAATAGGAGATAACAAAAACTATTCAAGATTATTCAAGCAAAATTAATTAGAATCAAACCATTCAACTATTCAAGCAAAATTAATTAGAATCAAACCACTACAGAAAGAAACACAATCATTACATAGCAATGAAGATTTCCTGAATTTTTTAATTTGGTAAAGTTGAAAATATTAGATGTGAAATTCAGGCTATTAAATTAAAACCAGACAGTATTATAACTAACCCTGTAGATGATAATGTAGCAATATCAGATCAAAGTTTAGAGTTGTCCTGGAGTAATTGAACTACATTTAAATATAATTAATTCTTCCCTTAGCACTGTCTATGTACCTAAATCACTTAAATTATCATTTATTAAACCCCTGATTAAAAAAACCTGACTTTGACCCCTCTCAACTGTCCAGCTATAGACCAATATCAAATCTCCCCTTCATCTCCAAGATCTTAGAAAACGTTGTAGCACAGCAGCTCGTACTTACATCAGAACAACATTCATGAAATGTATCAGTCAGGATTTAGACCTCATCATAAACACAGAGACAGCGTGAATTAAAGTAGTAAATGACCTTCTACTGACCTCTGATCAGGGTTGTCTCGCTGCTTGTGTTACTTGACCTTAGTGCAGCTTTTGATTCTATAGATCACACTATTCGTCTTGATAGATTAGAAAATGTTGTTGGCATTAAGGGAACAGTCCTCTCCTGACTGAGGTCTTATTTGACCAATCGTTATCAGTTCGTAGCTATAAATGGAGACTTCTCCACGTATATCGAGGTTAAATTTGGAGTTACACCAGGTTCTGTTTTAGGCCCACTGCTCTTTACTTTATATATGCTACCTCTAGGTCAAATTATTCGTAAACATGGAATTAGCTTCCACTGTTATGCTGATGATACACAGTTGTTTGTTTCAGAGAAGCCAGAGGACAGACAGCAGCTTAGTAAAGTTGAGGATTGTATAAAGGACATTAGACGTTGGATGCTAACTAACTTCCTTTTACTTAATTCTGATAAAACAGAAATACTTTTATTAGGCCCACGTGTAGCTAGAAATAATCTTTCTGATCACATGGTAACTCTGGATGGACTTGTACATGTACAGTAATTAAAGACCTTGGTGTGATTATTGACTCCAGCCTATCATTTGATGCTCATGTGGATAATATTACTAGGATAGCTTTCTTTCATCTCAGAAATATTTCTAAGATAAGAAATATATTGTCACTACATGATACAGAAATACTGGTTCTGTTCTAGGGCGGCTGTGGATCAGGTGGTAGAGCGGGTTGTCCACTAGTCGTAGGGATTGCGGTTCGATTCCCGGCCTGCATGACCCCACATGCCGAAGTGTCCTTGGGCATGACACTGAACCCTAAGTTGCTCCCGATGGCAAGTTAGCGCCTTGTATGGCAGCACTGCTACCATTGGTGTGTGTGTGTGTGAATGGGTGAATGAGACACAGTGTAAAGCGCTTTGGATAAAAATGCTATATAAGTGCGCCATTTATGATTTAGTTCATACATTCGTCACCTCTAGATTAGATTACTGTAATGTCTTACTGTCTGGATGTTCCAGTAGGAATATATATAAACTCCAGTTAGTCCAGAATGCTGCTGCCAGAGTCCTAACTAGAACCAGAAGATACGACCACATCACCCCGATCTTATCCACACTGCACTGGCTCCCAGTAAAATCTCGCATTACCTATAAAGTACTTTTATTAACCTATAAAGTACTAAACGGTCTCGCGCCACAGTATCTAAGCGACCTTTTGGTTTTCTATGATCTGCCACTTAGATCAAAAGATGCAGGATATTTGACGGTACCTAGTGAAGGCTACAGCAGGGGGAAGAGCCTTCGCTTATTCTGAGTCTGGTTCCTCTCAAGGTTTCTTCCTCTTGTCACGTATCAGGGAACTCTGGACTTCATCTCCCATCAGCCACTGCACCACCAGTCACATGAACACCTGCTCCACGTTTCTGGTTAATGAGCACCCATGTGTATATATAGTCTTTTGTCTGCACTCTCTCCTGGTCTTTCGTTGTCTGAGACTTCTGTCTTTCATGTCAGTGTGTTTTGTTTCTTGCCATAGTATCTTGCCAAGTTATCTTAGTGTTTGTCTAGTAGTCTATTTGTTTATATTAAATGTTTAAAATCTGCGACTGCTTCTGCCTCAACCTCAAATCGTGATACCTCTTAAAACATCTTGGGGAGTTTTACCTTGCCACCGTCGCCACTCAGTGGCTTGCTCAGTTGGGTTAAATTCACACCTTTAATATCTGTATACCATCCATCCATGTTTATATATTTCTGTAAAGCTGCTTTGAGACAATGTCTATTGTAAAAAGCGCTTTACAAATAAAATTGAATTGATCTTAAAACATATGTTTGTTCCACACTAATAAATCTAAATCCCCCAAACACTAAATGTTCATCGAAGAGAGAAACTTCTACAGTATATAAAATATAATACACACATCAGCTGTACAGGGAAGATGACGTCACATCCGGGGAAGTGCCGCAGTTGTCTTACTGCTGTTTTTACACGAGTAAAATAAAATATCATGTCGTTTCTGTTAAAGAAATAACTTACTTTTATTCAGCAGTCCATGTTGTGTGACATTAATATCACCCTTTCTGCCTGCTGTTGAGGTTTTTCTGCTTTTCCAACAGAGACACAATGGACTCGAGTCTGAAAGAGAAGAGAAGAGAAGAGTCTTTTTCCTGTTTTTTGTGGTTCCCTTTTCCAACTCTTCCACTTTCCAGTAAACTGATCACACTACGTCTGACGTGTAGCCCCGCCCCCTATCTGCTAAAGCCTGCAGAACGGGGCGGGGCTTCGCGCCGCTGAAAACGAGAGTTGCGACACGCCCACAGAATTCTATAGTAATAGTGTTGAAGAAATTAACTCACTTCACTTTGCTGTAAAAGAGACTCTTTAGTTTATTTCTGCATGCAGTTGGAGAGATCACATGTTGGAACCACATACTGTACATACTGTTGCATGGCACAAGCACTTACTGTACAGGACACACACACACACACACACACACACACACACACAGTAGGGCAGTCTCGAATTTAAATCACAGCTCTTTTTTACATTCACTAATTCAGATTAGGACAATCAATAACATTTTATGGCTTGTGTTTTAAACTCATACACTGTATACAGTCCACACACACACACACACACACACCTCTATAACCAGTCTCATTACACTGATTAAATTAAACTCGTCCCTTTCTCACAGAATTATATTCAACTTAACCCTTTCATAGAATGTAAAGTAACCTAGTTACTTAAAACCAAAACAGCCTTAAAACCTAATATTATTAAACTACTAAACTACTACTAAAATAGAACATATATCAAAAATATGTATAAAAATAGCTAGGACATGTAATCAAAGTGTATAACTCACTTCTGGATATGTTAATGTAACCTGCATTTAGAATTACTCCTTAAAGTATAATCAAATAATCTGTATGGGTTAAAAAGCATAATCTATATGTATAATTAATAGTTAGAAGCATAATCAAACTCCATAGAATAATGGTTTATCAAGTAATATTTTGAGTGTGGATTGAGTTAGAGGAAAGATAAAAATCAACAAAAAGGTACCAAGATGTGGCTATAGGATATGTGACATGGTAAACAAACACAGGTCTGGTAAAACTTTAAAAGAATATACAACTGGCTGCGCATGCGCCACAAAGATAAGGTATCCTATGGATATGAATAATTAGTTAAAGCAGTGGAGATTGGTCAGTTCTAAAAAGAAACGCTGAATGCCACACCTAGGAATTAGGTTTACTGTTTTGGGAAGTATATTAAGACATGTTTGTGTATGTATAAGTTGGACTCTCTGCAGACAGTCACACTTTGGTGGTTTCCAATAAAGTTGATTACGTTTGACATCTACAAAACTCTGTCTTAGAAGATTTTTGACTTGAAGGTTGATTTTATCCACAACACTAACAGTTACTTAAAACCTAGTTAACCTAGTTACTTAAAACACAGTCCAGGTTAAACAATAATGCACTGTGTGTTTTAGCTCCTTAAGAAATGACAGAAAAACAGCCCATGAACATCTACCCACCTTTCCCCTCATAAAAACATCATTCCCACCTTCTGACTCACAATAAATCAAATTTCTAACATCCAATCTGGGGAAAAATCATCATCCTCATCTTCTGGGAGAAGAGAAGAAAAATAATTTCTACATTTTTAACCAATTAAATGAACCGATAGCTTTTAAAACAGATACTGAACGAAAACACTCAAAGTAAAATACTGCTGAACTTTATTACAATAAAACACAGTACTGACTGGACCATGAAAACATACTGGTTAAAATGAAAAATATAGAAATAGTAATTTATATTAACCATTAATAAATATTGAAGTAAATAAACAAAACATCAAAAAAAAAACCCAACAAAATGCAGATTATTCTGAGAAATACTAATTTTAATAATAAAGAGCAAAGCATCTTGTGCCAAATCTTCAAGCAATGTGTCATCCCAATAAGTCTTTATATATGCCTTTTATACGATAAAAAAAACACATTAGATTTAATATGTATTTCATCCATGTGCACCAAAATCACTTATTCGCTTGTCAATGCTGATGTGATCGAGAGTAAGTGGGATGGGGGCTCCTCATAATAAATTTGCCCGTGATTACACTTTTCTACCACTAGGGGCTGGTACATTTCATAAGGAACAACTGTACACCTGCTCTTCAATGCAATATCCAACCAGACAACAAGGCACGTGCGCACAGATAGACCCCAGGTGGTGCTCAAGCCACCTGCCCTTTTGGCCTCTGAGTGGATAAGTACTATTTTTGCAAGACATTTTTTTTGAGTTATTATTTAAATTTGGCCCAGGACATCAATTCTCAATGAACTGTTTAAGCATTTAAGTTCTAATTCCCCTGCCCCTCCCTCTTCGCCGTCCCTTGTCAGAGCACGCAAATCGAGCGGCCTGTGGATCAGCATCCACGTCTCCCTGACCTGCCTTCACTGGTGACAGCCAGGTAACGATAGTGTTATAGTGCCCTCAACTTCAGCATTGCTTGTCAGTTGGATGAATGATTTAATGACTCACTTAGTAAGACAGTGACTTGCCTACTTACCTACTTTTAGTTTCATATACAAAAGTATGTTTCATTTCAACATTTCATATTTCTAGATTTGAAATTGAATATTAATCGTATCACCCCTTAATGGAAAACTGTAGAAATCGGTTGGTTATTAAACATTTGATTACATTTCAGAATTTGACATGAAAGATGAAATACATTTTATAAGGTTAGAAAAAAAAATCTCCTTTATGAAGGTAAAAAATGACCCTGGATCTAAATTTAAGGGGGTAAATATCACCCCTTAATGGAAAACTCTAGAAATCTATTGAGTATTAAACATCTGCATGAGTGTATGGATAAAATATAAAAAAATAAATATGTAGATAATTAAGAGATCTTCTACATTATGTAACTTAATTTATTTTTATATACAAATAATTGAGAGGGGTGTCCTTTTTTTTCCTCTTGAGCACTTGCCCCCAAAAATGTCATCACACGACCCTGCAGACAATCACATGGCAGCAGCTACAGGTCAAGATCTCTGACTTTGACCCCAGTATGCACAACAGTCTTTAGATTTTACAAAGAATGATGGGGAAAAACAAACACAAAACAATCCAGTGAGCAGCAGTTCTTCAAGAGAGAGGCCAGAGGAGAACATCCAGAATGGTTCAAGCTAACAGGAACACCACAGTAACTCAAATAACTGCTTTATGACCACAGTGAGCAGAAAAACATCTCATCTTTATAAAAGTAAAGTATTTTATATTGAATTTTTGTGTATTAATTAAACATGTCTGTAGTTGCATGCATCTATGAGCTAGATTAGAATGTCGTAAATGGATATTACAGCTGGAAATTTTATTTCCACATTTATTTTTATTCATATAAATCTGCAAAGACCCATTTTCAGCAGCCTTGGTGTCAAACGATTGAGTCTAAACACTTTAAGGATTAAATAAGGATGAGCTAAATGTTTAAAATCATACTGGTTATTAGAGACACCTTTGTAATTGGGTTAGCATACCTGGAACCCAATCTATTATTTATTTCAATAAAGCAGGTCAATTGTTTGCTTGGGTTGTAAAATTTACCAACTACTTTATTTCTTACTGCAGTAGGTTACATACAAACTGTTCTGAATATAAAGTGTGCTACCAACACTTCCCTTTTCAACATTTGTGACACTGTGTAGAGAATAAACCTGTGCTGATCAACTTTACCACATCGATAACTACCTAACCTTTTATCACAATCTATGGTCTCATTACCTTATTGTCATTAGGTTTTTCCACAGATTATTTCCCTGATATTTCATATGTTTTAAAGAAAGACTTATTCCAGTAATGCAGATATTATATATTATTGAAGTGAGCATTGTGTCACATTTGTGAAACAAGGGCACGTTTTAAAATAGTGCTATTAATGAATTAATTTGCATAAAGCTCAACTTTGGTACTAGCTATAATTTGCTGTGAGGAAAAATGGGGTTTCTTGAGCTTGGTCTCTTCCCTCTGTTTTCCATTTGCATGAAATTGCCCTATTACACCTCACATAATAAGAGGGGTGTTATAATAAATAGTCTACATTATCAGCCAGTCTTTTGAACATATTGTTTAATAGATGGACGTACCAAGTCAAGAGCCTTGTACTGAATGATATGATGCCATATCATTATATATTATCGTACTTCTGGAATTTGCATCTCACCTTGTTAAAAGTTTAGCAGTTGTTGAAGATGAGAATAATATCACACACAAACACTGCCATGGTTTCATACTCCTTATCATACTCCCATGGTTTCATACTCCTTATTCTGCAGTTTAGTTTTCACTCTGTTCAGCCACATGGGCTTGGAGATTACACTGCGGTATCTCTTCATCTCTTCACCTGCACAAGGGCACAGTTTAATAAAGGTTATGTGAAGTAATATCATGTCTTCTGTCCCATTCTGTATAGTGATTGAAACTCAGATTTGACCTGTATGAAAACCGACGCTAGTATACTGGCATGTACATTTAAA
The DNA here is from genome assembly GCA_012411365.1 of Ameiurus melas. Classification (NCBI taxonomy): domain Eukaryota; kingdom Metazoa; phylum Chordata; class Actinopteri; order Siluriformes; family Ictaluridae; genus Ameiurus; species Ameiurus melas. Next base: position 24,547,213 of record CM022765.1, read on the forward strand.
TTATTTCCTACTTTCTCCTAATGACACTTCATCCAGGGTTAAAAAACAACAACTGGGGGTCCAATTTTTTCCTTTTATTTCATTACCACGGTGGAAATCACAACCCAACATTATCAAAAGATAATCAATGATACATCTGCATTTCTCTTTGTTAAACACTGTAGTCAATGTAAACAGATCAAACAGATCTGAGCAGAAACCCTGATGTGTTGAAAATGATCATTTGGGTTGGATGGTTAGTGTCATGAAGCGATTAGACCATTCCATTCCTCTTCCAAATCGTATCAACTATGACTGAAATAATCAACGTAGTAGACTTCTGTTAGACTTCAGGATATTTAATCTTCATGTAAGCATTTAGAAGAAATTCTTACTGTTGTAGCAGGATCGTCAGTAAACACACGCTCTGTGTCCTCCTTATACAAATGCAACAGCAAACACTCACACTGCTGATGAAGGAAAAAACAGATACAAGCAGAGACACAGCTTTGTATCCGTGTGTGTGTGGGGAATTCCTGGTTCCTCATTCCACAATCCCTGGTTAGTCTTGATCACACAGGAAGTGCACATCCATTTCCCCCCTCTAGTCAAAGACGAGGCGGAAGTCCGAAACCCGATGAAGATATCCTTTTAGACAGAGGGCGTGGTCACCAGCTATCGTGAGATGATTGGAGTGTTACTAAAAATCTGTCTTTATATAAACCCCACTGACAGAACCACAGCTGACTGGTGAAGCAAAAGCCTGAAATTCAGACCAATCCACTGGCTCGCTGTCTTCTTCCTCTTCTTCTTCTTGTTTATTGTCCTCTTCCACTATCCAGTTTTCATGGTCTTCACTGGATTCATCTGTCCCCCACACTGGATACTGACTCTTATCGGGCAGCAGTGGAGGAACACATGCACACACACAAACACAAAAAGAAATGGTCCTGGCCTCTGTAAATAACAAAAAAGTGTATGTAAATAAGAGCCTGTGTATACTGACGAGGGCTGGAGCTTTCCACACAGCTAGAAGAAAATGTCTTGTTCTGCAGTAAGAAGAGCAAAGATAATTTACTGAAAAAGCAGGACAAAGATTTCAAACATGATACAACCGGAAATGACGAAATAGGCACAGCACCTTCCGACCATAGACTCTGTATGTGCGTGGACACTGCAAATGACCCTCCTAGAAAACAAAACAAGGACAAAAAGGAAGGTTCTTAACTTTCATTTTTAATAATAACTTTGTGTGTGCCTGTGCAGTATGTGTCCCTGGGCACATAGGCACTTTCTTCTTCTTCATCTTCTACCGCTTACTCCTTTTCAGGGTCACGGGGAACCTGGAGCCTATCCCTGGGAGCATCGGGGACAAGGCGGGGGACACCCTGGACAGGGTGCCAGTCCATCGCAGGGCACGATCACACACAGTAGATTTACCTGTATAAGTTTATGCAGTGTAGTGTTTTGTCAGGAGATGGTGAGTTGCCAGTTCCTGCTATTTCCCCTTCCTGAAAATCTCTTAAATTCACGTGGAAGTGCATTTTGTCCCGGGAACCAGAGGTCCTGGGACAAAATACACTTCTCTCCTGTAGGAACAAAACTTTTTATTTAAATTCCAATTTAAATGAACTATAAAGTAAATTGCATCAGCATGGCTTTATTTCTGTATGAAATCAGTTTTACTTACCCTCTTTTCTCTTTCATTCTAAATGTTCTAGCAACATGTGACAACACAGCGCCATCACTCATCTGTAGCTGGTGTAATAACTGTGCTTAGAGGAATAGCCCTAATAAACACCTCTATCACATGGTCTCTCATGTGGTATCTCACACGTACACCCACATTTTACAGTACTTATGATGATGAGGGAGAAAAGTTGAACTGTTATTTTTTATGACTTTTTTATGTTCTCTTAAACGAATATTAGGCCTAATGTTAAATCACGAATAATAACATTACTTATTTATTAAAGATTTTTGATCGTTGCAAGATTACAGAACAAGTGAAGCCATCTCTATATATTAGGATAAGGTTTGATGATATGAAAGAGTACCTCTGGCAAGCTTGTCACGATACTGTGTGAATTCTTTACCTCCACATGTAACAGGAAGCTGATTCTTATCACAATGTCCAAATATCCTCCTTCTTTACTCTCTTTAATGGTAGGACTATAAGAGAGAAAGATTAACAGCTTAATATTTTAAAACTGCATTAAATCTAAATAACTCAGTGACCAAAGGGTTCATGAGTAATTGATTCATGCATCACAGTACACTCAGCAAGCTGGGCTATACAGACATGCATTGCTGTTTTAGAAGCGCTTGACTTTCCAGGTGCCTGAAGCTGACAACTGATAACAGTAACATTGTCCTGTAATCACGAGTCCCTTTTAACATCAGTCTTTAACAATGTTAATATATGATGCAGAAAAACTAGTCCACGCTTTCGTTACCTCTCGGTTGAACAATAGTAATGCATTGCTGACTGGGTGTTATGTACCAGTAGGTATAAAACAAGCTCCAGTTACGCCAAATTAATTATTCACATGAATATGAAAACGGGCCTCTATATAAATGCATAAACATAGTTTATGTTGGGGTTGGGGGTTTGACTCCTGCCTCCACCCTGTGTCCATGCACACCATATCGGCCTAAAATCGTCTCAGCACAACATTAACATGGATTCATTTATGAATCTTTTTTTAAATTAAAATTTTATATCCAGATTTCTGTTAAGCTCCTTTGTGACCTTGTCTATTTTAAAAACATCTAAATAAAATTGAACCTATTTGAATATTTTTGCAGTTTATCATTCATCATTAAACAAGGGAGAAAATGAGAACTCCTTATTATATTTCCACAGCTCCAACTGGTTTTCTACTTTTATGAGCTATTAAAGAAATGTTAGTTTAAACATTACCTCGTAAATAATAACATACAATAACATATCACATGAAATATCACTAATACCACCAATTTTCCCACAGCACACACTATCCTACCTAACGATATGTAAATGATGAAGGTGTACCTCTGGGAAGTTTGTTCTGATACAGCCTGCTTTCTTTATCTGCACCGCTTTAATTACAAATGTTCATTACATTTACATTAATATTCAAATGATGCATTTATACATGAAAAATTTTAACTAGCAACCATTTACAAATTGTTTATTTAAAACCAAACCATGTGTTAAGACTTTAGTTTTATATGCTTTATGTCACAAAAAATAACACATTAAGTTTAATATAAACACGAGATTAAGTATTACCATATGAAGTAAGTAAACATCTATCTTAATGTAATAAAAGTACGGGTAACACTTTACAATAAGGTTTCATTAGTTAACATTTTAAACTAAGCTAAGCAACCACACCTGCCGTGAGATCGCGTTCACGCGCAGACTAACCACGCCTGCGCGCGCCCGACTCAACTGCGCCCCAGCGGCTCCACCACGGCGGCCTCTAGCGGCCGAGGCGTGACATATATATATATATATATATAATATATAATATATATATATATATATGGGCTGCAACTAACAATTATTTTCATAATCGATCAGATTGCTGATTATTTTTTCGATTATTCAGATGGGGGGGGGCTTACAGTACCATTTTTTTGTTTATTTAAGATAAATTCCACAAACTGAGTGTTACAAATATAAATGTAAGACTAAAACGTATCACAACTTTGTGTCCAAAACAGAAAAGAAACCGATACAAACACACACACCAGAAAATATATTATACTTACTCTGTGTGTGTGTGTGATCATTTCAGTGGCTCAGACCTATGAACTCATGTTCTGTCTGGAAGAGCTGACCTCTGACAACAGTGAGCTCAAACCAGAGCATCTAACAAAGGTACAACACACACACACACACACAAAATCCACACCATATGTTTTTTTTATCAGGTTTTTTCAGTTTTGATTGTGTGATAAATCATTTATTTCACTCTTAATGTAATGTTCAGCACAAACTGAAGTGTAAATGACGGGGCAGTGAGATGAAAATATACTTTTCTGACACTGAAGTCATTTTCACAGTGGATGAGACGTGTTCATAAACCGTGATTAGTGAAAAGGAAGCTGAGAAAGCAGTTCACAAAGAACGCTGTTTATTTGAAGAACATGTTAAATCTTTGACTGTTTTCAGTTTGAGTTTTTTTCTTCTTTATCATTGTATATTTTTGTTCATTTCTTAAAAAAAGTTATGTTCAGTACATCTGGAACAAATCTACTTCCATGTTACTATAGAAACGATAATGTATCAGAACCAGAGCATTAATATAAACCTGGGATTCACAGCTGCACTACTGTCAGAGCTGCTGTTATAGGGAACTCATCAACACCTTCTGACCAATCAGAATCCAGATCTGAATAAGCTCTGTGGTATACAGGATATGAAATGGTGTGTGTGTGTGTGTATGTGTGTGTGTTTCAGGATGATGATGTCAAGTCCACAAAGCTGGAGCTTAATCTGGCGATGGCCATCATGAAGGAGGGAACAGTCGAGGCATAACCCCCCCCCCCCACACACACACACACACACTGCGTTAATTTACACAAAGCCCTCACATTATCTCACTGTACTGTATATAAAACCGAATGAATAAAATGTTTTGACATTTAATAAAAAAATACTTTTGTTATTGAATTTTGCAAAAACTGTTGCATTTCTCCAGATCTGTGTGTGTTTCCCTCTCAATCTCTTAAGCATTACACCTGAAATACCGGACAATAGAACACATAAATAAGCTCTTGTATAGTTTCTTAGACTAAAATTCATGTTAAATACATGAACTAATTTTATACAGCAGAGATAATAACATCGTATTATATAATTATATTGTACTTATATATTCACTTCTTCAAAATATACTGTATTCCACTGATACAATTACATAAAATATTGAAATTAGAGTATACTTAAGTAATAGAGATGGCACTGATCCCATACCAGGTATGATCAGCTGATACTAGCAAAGAAATGGGGATCAGATATCAGAGAAAATAAAGAACAGATTAGATCTGATGCTGGAACCAGATCTACACTATATTAAACACCACCTAAAGGACAGAGTGATAAATGGGACTTGTGGTGAGTCTCCTAGGGGCTTCTCCACATAAACTCCTCAGATGCTAATCCTGTCAGGTGAGAATCCCACCAATGTCATGAAACTGTTCCTGTCCATTTCAGCTCCGTCTTCCACTGACTGGGTTCCGCTGGAGTTCCTGTGGTTTTTTCACCTGCTGTTCCAAATAATCCCTCAGGTTTTCATTGGGATTGAGGAAATTTTGTCCAGGGATCACAAGTCGTTCTACTCAGTGCAGAGATGTGTGTAGTCTAGTAATATCTAAAAGACAGATATCTGAATTAATAACCAAAACCTAGACTGTGGTACTTCATGATCAACAGCATGTAATCATCTCTGCTGCAAGGAAAACCTTATTATCTCCTGTTCATAATCATTCAACATTTCTTCATTCTTATAGAATACATTTGTTAGAATATTTAGCTAGAACAGATGAGAACTTCCACAAGATCTTACAGGAACATGAGCAGATATTTACCATCACATCACTGCTCTTATACAATCACAGGCTTTAGAGCTTTATGTTTAAAACAGTGATCACTGCTGTGTGTTTTATCTCTTGTTCTACACGTGTATTTAAGTGCAGACGTTAAGAACAAGCGGAGGGGAACTTTACAGGAACGACAGAAGACACGGTGTGGAGGTGGAGTGCTGGAAGGAGTGTCAGAGTAAAGTGACTCCTTAAATAAAAGATTTGTAGCAGTGTGGCATCAAAGATGATGATTTTAATTGGCTTTGATGAGAGTGGAGAAGAAAATCTGCTGCTGATCAGAAACAGGGAAAAGCCGAGATCATCTTATTCAGACAAAAGCAGCAGTATGAAGTCAGAGATAGCAGGGTGTCACAAGGAGACCAGGTGTTCATTTACAATCACTCTCATGCACTCAGTGCTGACATTTTGTAGACTCTGTCTGACTCCGTCTTCTGCTTTCACATCCATTTTAAATCAATACCAAACAGCATTAAAGCTCATTGTTAGAAAAAGTCTGATTCAATAGAATATAGTACAATTTTAACCCAGTATCTGATAATCTGTCAGTCTTTTAATTTGTTTCAGTGTTTATCTAAAAAATATCATTACTCACCTCAGTGTCTGTAGTTTGTAATGTTCATCATTCTTCATAGCGGAGAGACACTTCCTTCCTGAGTCTCCTAGTTTATTCAGAGACAGATCCAGTTCTCTCAGGTGTGAGGGGTTTGATCTCAGAGCTGAAGTCAGAGCAGCACAGCCTTCATCTGAGATATCACAATCACTCAACCTGCAGAGACACAATGACACTCTTCACTCTCAGTTTATGAACATCAAGACATACTTTGTGTATCTTGAAATGAGAGTGTGTGTGTGTGTGTGTGTGTGTGTGTGTGTGTGAGAGAGAGAGAGAGATACTGTGAATGTTTAAATGGTTTATTCAGTACAAACAAGAACAAGTCTGACTGTTTTATTTATACAGAATGTGTTTGTCTGTTATTTTACACACATTCCATTGACTTGGAAGAACATTAGACCCTGTTTTATTATTAAAGTGAAATCATTTTAAAAATCACTCGTTATTTATGATGAACACTTAATGTTCTGACATTTTTTTAATGAATTTTAGAGCATTGTGTGTGTGTGTGTTTTCATTACTGAGGAAAACTGCAAGTTTAATACTGCTTGTCTATTCGGCTGCTTCAACCCTCTTCATAGAAACTCTTTATTAAAAATCAAATATTTCATTATTTTTTTTTTTTTAGATTACGTTCAAATTTTAATTTATAAACTCTATATTTTGAGATCATTTGCACCATTTCCCTGCTGCATTTAAACCCTGCATCACACACAGTGTATTTAGTTTGTGTCTGAGCTGCAGTTTGTGTGATTAGTTACAATGTTGTAGTAAATTTCACAGTAATTTTAGACACATTGCAGTCGCATCAAGTCACGTTTTGTGCTGCAGCTTCTCACATACGTACATCTGACCCAAAGACTCTGTGACAGATCATCAGTGTGCAGTGAAAAGAAACAATCTTCCTCCTCAGGACATTGATGATGAACCTAAAACCTCTGCTTCAGTCTCACTATTAGAGAATGTGTCTTACTGAGGAGCAGGTCATGTGACTCTCAGAGAGATGATCTTACCTCAGTATCTCCAGTTTACAGTGAGGATTCTCCAGTCCAGCAGAGAGACACTTCACTCCTGAGTCTCCTAGTTTATTCCAGGACAGATCCAGTTCTCTCAGGTGTGAGGGGTTTGATCTCAGAGCTGAAGTCAGAGCAGCACAGCCTTCATCTGAGACACCACACTCCCGCAACCTGCAGAGACACAATGACACACTCTTCATCAACACATTTTCATCTTGGTTTAAAACTTACTGTAAAGATGATGTGTCTGTTATGTTGGACTGTCTCCCTTCTCTTGTCCAATCACAAGATATTATTAATACTGACCAATTACGGTGTAAAACTATTGCTGGTTTATGTTAAAAGTAATGAGTCAGGGTTTTTTTTTATCTCTGTTTAAATGTATTTTATAAACATATCTAAGTGATTTAATTATTACTTTAATGCACAAGTGAGATGTTTAATGACTAATATATTTGCTCTGTATGTTGTACTGATTTAACTGAAAAAACAGAACTGTACACAACTATTAACTGCAGCTTTTAGTGAGGTACTGTGTCTCTCAGAGAGATGATCTTACCTCAGATTTTTTACTTTACACTGAGGATTCTCCAGTAGAGCAGAGAGACACTTCACTCCTGAGTCTCCTAGTTTACTCCCAAACAGATTCAGTGTATCCACAGTCAGATGCAGTTCTCTCAGATTGGAGGTTTCAGAGCTGAGCACTGAGACCAGAGCTCTCCAACCACTATTTTGAATTGTATCACACCTGATACTGAAGGAAATAATACATAATGAACTAACAGTAATGCAAATTATCAAGAAGAGTCTAAAGTGTGATCAAGAGTTAGATTGATCTGAACAGCTAAGACATTTGATTTGTTCTCTTAACACTGTAACAGTAGAACAGTTCTATTCAGATTTACTTACATTGCTTTTCTGGATGCTGCAATCACAGGCATCACCTTCACAAAAATCTCATCTCTTATTTTATCTGTAGAGATATATTTACTCAGGTCAAATTCCTCCAGCTCCTCTGCTGATGTCAATAAGACAAACACCAGAGCAGACCACTGTGAAGAAGAGAGTTCACTTTGTTTTCCAGATTTCAGGTAGCGTTGGATTTCCTCCACTAGAGAATTGTCCCCCAGTTCATTCAGACAGTGGAACAGATTGATGGCTTTCTCTGTAGGGGGATCTTTACTGATCTTCTCCTTGATGTACTGTACTGTGTCCCCCTTTCCTGTCTGGGAGCTACTTCCTGTATGTGATACTAAGTCATGTAAGAGTTTCTGATTGGACTCCAGTGAGAGACCCAGAAGAAAGCGGAGGAAAAGATCCAGATGTCCAGTCTTACTCTTTAAGGCCTGATCTACAGCACTCTTGTGGACATCTGAAATTGTCTTAAAGACCCGACTCTGTTCAAGAACATTTCTCTTTTCCTTCATGAATGTCAGGTGCACATACAGAGCTGCGAGGTGCTCCTGAATGCTCAGATGAACAAAGCAGTACACTTTACTCTGCTGAAGTCCAAACTCTTCTCTGAAGATCTGAGTACACACACCTGAGTACACTGCTGCTTCTCTCACATCAATGCCACACTCTCTCAGGTCTTCCTCATAGAAGATCAGGTTGCCTTTCATCAGCTGCTGAAAAGCCAGTTGTACCAGTTTGAGAAGCATTTCTTCATCACTCTCCTGATTCTTTGAGTACTTTTCTCTTATGATGTTTGTCTGAATGATGAGGAAGTGTGTGTACATTTGAGTCAGAGTCTTGGGCATCTCTCCACTCTCTGCTTCATCCAACATTCTCTCTAGAACAGTGGCTGAAATCCAGCAGAATACTGGGATGTGGCACATGATGTAGAGCTTACGCTTAACGCTTCAGGTGTGTGATGATATTGTGCCAGGCTCTGATCACTGATCCTCTTCCTGAAGTACTCCTCCTTCTGTGGGTCATTGAACCCTGGTACCTCTGTGACTCGATGGACACACTCAGAGGGATTTGATCAGCTGCTGCTGGTCGGGAGGTGATCCAGATGAGAGCAGAGGGAAGCAGATTCCCTTTGATCAGGTTTAACAGCAGCACATGCACTGATGCTGATTCAGTTACATCACACACTGTCTCTGTGTTCAGAATATCCAGCCCCACAACAATACTCGTCCATTCCACCAAAATAAACAGAACCTTTTCCAAACTGGACATTTCTGTTTCTTTTGTGCTCTCTTAAAACAGACATGAAGGAGATCCATCAGACTCAGTTTCTGGTCCTTCATCAAATTCAGCTCTCTGAAAGGAAGTGGAAATATGGGCTGGACGTCCTGATTTACTTCCCCTTCAGCCCAGTCCAGAATGAACTTCTGCACAGAAACTGTTTTTCCGATTTCGCGACTCCCTTTGTCAGCACAGTTCTGATGGGTTCGTCTTGATCAGATAAGGGCTTAAAGAGGTCATTGCATTTGATTGGTGTTTCCTCTGTTGTTTTTCTCCTGGATGCTGCCTCTATCTGTCTCACCTCATGTTCTTTATTGACGTCTCACGTCTCCCTCTGTGATGTAGAGCTCTGTGTAGATCTCATTCAGGAGTGTTCGGTTTTCAGGTTTATCATCACACCATTTAAACACTGAAACTTCTTCACCAGATTTAATTTGAACTTTTCTGGAATTCATTTACAGCAGCAGGTTCTGGTGTCGTGCGAACAGGGTGAAGTAGGAAGACATGGTGAGACATGGGGTCTAATTATTAGAGTTTAAGATAATTTTTTTCTGACTGTTACCACAGATAACCATTCTTTATGATGTTCTCACTGTGTATTTGCCTTATTCTACAGTATGTTTTCTATAATCTAATCACTCTGCAGGAAATAAAAGCACAGATATTTATAATACCATACAGTCGTGTCACAGTGTGCTCATGTTGTTGGGTTTGATCTTACCCTGTAGCTGTGATGATGTTCTTTTCTCTTCTGTCTCCTGACTTCTGTAGAACACTGGGAATAAAAACTGTAGCTGTTAAAGACAATAACTTTCATCACTTTAATACTGTAGTCTAAAATTGTGTCCTAATTTTAGTCAAATAATTGTAGTAAGGGCATTAATATTTAGAAAACACACAGCTAAAACAACCTGGAGAAAAAATGTGTCCGTTTTAATTTGAGGATTTCTAGATTTTTTTCATTATTTACATCTAGATGTGTTAAATAACTTAGAACATGGCACCTTATCATTCAGGAAATGAAAGCTGAAATTCTGATCTATTGTCTCATTCATCTTTTATCTCCAACCCAAATATCTTCAGTATATAGGAAATAAAAGAATTGGCCTCGCTGTTCCAATACTTGTGGAGGGGGCTGTATATGGTCATTATGGCTGTAACAGAACATGAGGACCTCATTCAGATAATGTGTCCTGAATGGATGTAAATACAGATCATTATTATTTTAAAAACCTGCTAGAAAGGTTCACAGGTATAAAAATCTGTAACTCTATCCAGAATTATACGACACTGTGGATGAGATTCAGTCTGTCACCTGTAGGGACAATTTAGTTATCAGTAGACCTACTGACATGATTTTGGGAGGTGAGATGTTTAAATTGAGGAAAATGCTGATTGTGATTATTATTATTAATAAACACTGTAATGTCAGTTATATGATTTATGGTAAATAATCTGAGCCTGTGTTCATATAAAGAGTCTCCATTTTCTATTAGATTTGACAGAAATACTCAGACACATCACTCTTCATTTTGAGCATCATAAAGTTCTGTAGTATCACTAAAGACCAAGAAACAAAAATGTAAATCAAAACAGATGCTAATGATTGTGTAGCACAGACATTACTGTGACTTTAACTATGAGAATTATGGGATGTTACCTGTGTACAGACGAGGAGTCTTTATTTCTAAAGGTCAGAGGAAGATCCATAGACTCATCACTCTTCATGGAGACACAGCTGGGTTCTGATGAGTCTGATCTCTTTCTCTGTAGTTTACTGTACAACATGATAGAGAGGACATGAGACAGAATTTACTTAATTAATTCTTACTTTATAATCCACAGCCTTGTTTCATTTGGCTTGCGTGAACTTGGAAAAAAGAACACTGAAACGACTCGTAGTACACTACTGCTCAACATTTTCACTGTCCAAAATTCACAGCAGATATCCAAAGTATAGCCATCTGAAGGTAGTTACCATAAACCTTTGTATGAGTGCACTGGAGTTTCTATCACGGTTTGGCTTGACCAAAGTCTGAAATGAGGGTTAAATAAACACCTGTGTGCTGCACTTGATGTAAGTCTCACTCACGTCTAAAACCATTCAGAAGCACGTGGTATAAGGAACGTAAGTGTAAGTGTAAGACACAATCTATAATCTTTCTACATTAATAACGGTGCCATGAAACAGCTTTATGACGGCTCCACTGAAAAAGATAAAGATTAGATGTTAATAACAGAGAAAAATGACCCCTTATATTATAAATCCTGATCTACTTTTCTTCTGCAGTAAACTCCAGCAGCTACTTCACCGGCTCTCACCTCCATATCTCTGTGCTTCTAGTGTAGATATCTGACTAGTAACTTTCTAACAGAAACAGGAACAATGCATTGTCCCAATAGACTAATCCTGTTTCTCATCACAGCAGCTGATCTCAACAGAATCTAGCAGTTTTTTCAAGTGATTACTGATAAGTTCTCATGCTTAGTATAAATATCCGTTATTATTTTTATATAAACTCATTATATATTTCAGATATGAATATTTAATGACTAAAATACTAGGACATGGAAGCTTACTGGTTGTTTGTGGGCGGGGTCACATTATCTGTGTCCAGGTCAGGGGTCTCCATGTTTGAATATTAGTGTAAACACAGACAGCTCATGGACACACAGCTGAGTCCTGAAGATGCTGATCTCTTCTGCTGGAATTACTCACACTCCTAGAAAACACAAAACAATCACATAGTATAATCATCAAAATTAAAAGGAATGAACACTTGGAATATATCAGTCTGTGTGTAATGAATGTATACATTATACTAGTTTCACTTTTTGAATGGAATTACTGAAATACATCAACTTTTTGATGATTTTCTAATTATATGACCAGCACCTGTATATTTATACTTAGTTTTATAACAACAACAATAATAATATTTTCTTAAAAGATGTTTTAGTAAATGTATATTTATTACTACTTTATAGTGTCTCTTTAAACCTGATTGATTTTGCCATTATTTAAATGTAAAGGGTATAAAACGTGTTTCCTGTACACTCATAAACACTGTCAGTTGTTGTGTTTGTTGTGTTCCTTATTTATTTAAACTGATGGTTTAGTATAAAAGTGAAGGAGCTTTTTCTGCTGCTGTTTATGTTCATCTAGATGAAACGAGATTTCAGGAAGAGCTGCTGCTTAACCGCAGTGTGAAAACCTTCAACTAACCACTGACTTTATTTCTTTATACTCGAGTCCAAGCTGAAAAGAACCCTCTCTGAACCACTCCATTGTGAAGGTTTTCTGTCTGAACCACAGCCCTGCTGCAGAGAGAAATCAAACCGGAAGTACTGTTTGTACAAACACAACGACGGGGGATTATTATACATCATCATGGCCTTTTCAGGACTTCCATAGAAGACAGATCTTCTAGCTTTAAATGATTGGTTAATTTCTTGGTGTAATGAGCAGAATCTGGTGTTTGTCAATAACTGGAATCTGTTCTGGGAGTGTCCTAGGTTGCTTCGTCCTGATGGCCTGCACCCCAGCAGCGTTGGAGCGGAACTGCTGTCTGACAACAGCTCCAAGGCGTTACACTCCAAGTGACTGTCTAACGTAAGTACATCTTCCAACAATAACAACATTCAGTATAATCAATGTTCAATTAATAGTCCAGCCCTTGTAATACATACTATAGACTGTGTCTGTTCCCCGAGCTTTCTTTTACAGAGAAAATCTCGGACAAAGTCTCTTCGTAACCTAATTAACATAAAATTAAATCATATTGAATGCACAGCCAGCACCTTTAATCTGAAGCTAGGACTATTAAACATTAGATCTATTACATCTAAAGCTCTTATTGTTAACGACATAATTACTGATCAGGAATGTAATTTAATGTGTTTAACGGAAACTTGGATTAAACCAAACGAGTATGTAGCATTAAATGAAGCCAGTACTCCTGGATACAGTTATGTACATCAGCCTCGTTCAACTGGTAGAGGAGGAGGTGTTGGTCTCATCCATAGTCAAAATCTAGTTGTCACACAAAAACCTAGTCATAAATTTAATTCTTTTAAAATTATTTATACCAGTATAACTTATGTAGCCACAAAAAATAAGTCAGTTCCTCTAATTATTATTTACAGACCCCCAGGGCCATATACTGAATTTCTTAGTGAATTTGTAGACTTTATCTCAAACCTGGTTGTGTCTGTAGATAAAATATTAATCGTCTGTGATTTTAATATTCATTTTGATAACCTGGAAGAGCCTCTGAGAACAGCAGTTGTGTCCATCTTAGATTCAGTAGGGATTAATCAGAACATAATCGGGCCTACTCATAATGGTGGTCACACTCTTGACCTCATACTAACATATGGATTAAGTATAGAAAATATTGTAAAAATCAATTTATAACATATTTGACATGCGTTTTTCTAGATTCTGTCTGTTATTCTGTCTCTCACTGTTCAAATAAACCTACCATTAAAATTATAGACTGATCTTTTTTTTCAGTGGGCAAATGTAGAAAATCAGCAGGGGATCAAATACTGTTTTCCCCTCACTGTACCTACACATCAGCTACTGCACCGAGCTTCATAAACAACCTCTCAGAGACATCAATTAGATTTGGATCACCGTCTGATCCGATAGAATTCGATCAGTTGACTGAAAGCTTGGTGTCAACACTCTGCTACACGCTAGATAGAGTGGCTCCACTCAAAAGACAATAATTAGAGAGAAAAAAATTAGCACCCTGGTATAACGATCAAACGCGTACCTTAAAACAGACAATTAGAACTTAAATGTCGTCAAACCAAACTGGTAATATTTCACCCAGCATGGAAGGAGAGTCTACTGAACTACAATCTCTTAGCAATGCTAGAAAAGTCTCTCTCTCCCCCTTAATAGGAGATAACAAAACAATTCAAGATTTCTATTCAATACAGTAGCAAAATTAGGAAAAAATTAGGAATAAAACCACTACAGAAAGAAACACTCAATCATTACACATCAGCGATTTCCTGGAATTTTTCATTTGGTAAAGTTGAAAATATTAGATGTGAAATTCAGGCTATTAAATTAAAACCAGACAGTTTTATAACTAACCCTGTAGATGATAATATAGCAATATCAGATCAAAGTTTAGAATGTTTTACTCCCCTTAGAGAGATCGAACAAGTTTCATTAATCTCTTCAGCAAATTCATCAACTTGTATACTAGATCCTGTACCTACATGTTTCATTAAACAGATTTTTCCTGGAGTAATTGAACTACTTTTAAATATAATCAATTCTTCCCTTAGCACTGGCTATGTACCTAAATCACTTAAATTAGCAGTTATTAAACCCCTGATTAAAAAACCTGACCTTGTCCCCTCTCAACTGTCCAGCTATAGACCAATATCAAATCTCCCCTTCATCTCCAAGATCTTAGAAAACTTTGTAGCAAAGCAGCTACGCTCGTACTTACATCAGAACAACATTCATGAAATGTATCAGTCAGGATTTACACCTCATCATAGCACAGAGACGGCGTTAGTTAAAGTAGTAAATGACCTTCTACTGACCTCTGATCGGGGTTGTGTCTCGCTGCTTGTGTTACTTGACCTTAGTGCAGCTTTTGATACTATAGATCACACTATCCTCCTTGATAGATTAGAAAATGTTGTTGGTATTAAGGGAACAGTCCTCTGCTGGCTCAGGTCTCATTAGACCAATCGTTATCAGTTCGTAGATGTAAATGGAGACTTCTCCACACATACCGAGGTTAAATTTGGTGTTCCACCAGGTTCTGTTTTAGGCCCACTGCTCTTTATTCTATATATGCTACCGCTAGGTCAAATTATTTGTAAACATGGAATTAGCTTCCACTGCTATGCTGATGATACACAGCTGTATGTTTCAGCGAAGCCAGAGGACAGACAGCAGCTTAGTAAAGTTGAGGATTGTGTAAAGGACATTAAACGTTGGATGCTAACTAACTTCCTTTTACTTAATTCTGATAAAACAGAAATACTTTTATTAGGACCACGTGTAGCTAGAAATAATCTTTCTGATCACATGGTTACTCTGGATGGACTTGTACATGTACAGCAGTTAAAGACCTTGAAGTGATTATTGACTCCAGCCTATCATGTGATGCTCATGTAGATAATATTACTAGGATAGCTTTCTTTCATCTCAGAAATATTTCTAAGATAAGAAATACATTGTCACTACATGATGTAGAAATACTGGTTCTGTTCAGGGGCGGCTGTGGATCAGGTGGTAGAGCGGGTTGTCCACTAATCGTAGGGATTGCGGTTCGATTCCCAGCCTGCATGACCCCACATGCCGAACTGTCCTTGTGCAAGACACTGAACCCTAAGTTGTTCCCAATGACAAGTTAGCACCTTGCATGGCAGCACTGCTACCATTGGTGTGTGAGTGTGTGTGTGTGTGAATGGGTGAATGAGACACAGTGTAAAGCGCTTTGGATAAAAATGCTATATAAGTGCGCCATTTATGATTTAGTTCATACATTCGTCACCTCTAGATTAGATTACTGTAATGCCTTACTGTCAGGATGTTCGGTAGGAATATAAATAAACTCCAGTTAGTCCAGAATGCAGCTGCTAGTGTCCTAACTAGAACCAGAAGATACGACCACATCACCCCGATCTTATCCACACTGCACTGGCTCCCAGTAAAATCTCGCATTAACTATAAAATACTTTTATTAACCTATAAAGCACTAAACGGTTCTCCACGACAATATCTAAGCGACCTTCTGGTTTTATATGATCTGCCCACTTAGATCAAAAGATGCAGGATATTTGACGGTACCTCGAATAGTGAAGGCTACAGCAGAGGAAGAGCCTTCGCTTATTCTGAGTCGGGTTCCTCTCAAGGTTTCTTCCTCTTAAAACATCTTGGGGAGTTTTTCCTTTTCCTTTTCGCCCCCGTCGCCCACTCAGTGGCTTGCTCCAGTTGGGATAAATTCACACCTTTAATATCTGTATACCATGTTCATATATTTCTGTAAAGCTGCTTTGAGACAATGTCTATTGTAAAAGCGCTTTACAAATAAAATGAATTAAATTGATCTTAAATCATATGATGTTTGTTCCACACTAATAAATCTAAATCCCCCAAACACTGAATGTTCATCGAAGAGAGAAACTTCTATATAAAATATGTAACACACAGCTGATAAACAGTAGCTTTACAAAGAAGATGACGTCACTTCCGGGGAAGTGGCGCAGTTTTCTTACTGCTGTTTTTACACGAGTAAAATAAAATATCAAGTCGTTTCTGTTAAAGAATGAACTTACTTTTATTCAGCAGTCCATGTTGTGTGACATTAATATCACCGTTTCTGCCTGCTGTTGAGGGTTTTCTGCTTTTCCAACAGAGACACAATGGACTCGAGTCTGAAAGAGAAACAACAACTTCTTTTTCCTGTTTTTTGGGGTTCCCTTTTCCAACTGTTCCACTTCCACTAAACTGATTACACTACGTCTGACGTGTAGCCCCGCCCCCTATCTGCTAAAGCCTGCAGAACGGGGCGGGGCTTTGCGCCGCTTGAAAAGAGAGTTGCGACACGCCCACAGAATTCTATAGTAATAGTGTTGAAGAAATGAACTCACTTCACTTTGGTGTAAAAGAAACTATTTACTTTATTTCTGCATGCAGTTGGAGAGATCACATGTTGGAACCACATACTGTACATACTGTTGCATGGCACAAGCACATACTGTACAGGACACTCTCTCTCTCTCTCTCTCTCTCACACACACACACACACACACAAACACACAGTAGGGCAGTCTCGAATTTAAATCACAGCTCTTTTTTACATTCACTAATTCACATTAGGACAATCAATAACATTGTATGGCTTGTGTTTTAAACGCATACACTGTATACAGTCCAGACACACACACACACACACACACACACACACACACACACACCTCTATACCCAGTCTCATTACACTGACTAAATTAAACTCGTCCCTTTCTCACAGAATTGTATTCAACTTAACCCTTTCATAGAATGTAAAATAACTCAGTTACTTAAAACCTAAAAAGCCTTAAAACCTACTACTACTAATTAAACTACCAAACTACTACTAATAGTTACTTCAAACCTAGTTAACCTAGTTACTTAAAACACAGTCCAGGTTAAACAATAATTAATGCACTGTATTTTAGCTCCTTAAGAAATGACAGAAAAACAGCCCATGAACATCTACCCACCTTTCCCCTCATAAAAACATCATTCCCACCTTCTGACTCGGATTAAACCTCATTTCTGACATTCCAGCTGGGGAAAATAATAATTCTCATCTTCTGGGAGAAGATAATTTCTACATTTTTAACCGATTAAATGAACCGATAGCTTTTAAAACAGATCCTGAACGAAACCACTCAGAGTAAAATATTGCTGAACTTTATTACAATAAAATACAGTACTGACTGGACCATGAAAACATACTGGTTAAAATTAAAAATATAGAAATAGTAATTTATATTAACCATTAATAAATATTGAAATAAATAAACAAAACACCAAAAAAACAAAACAACAAAATGCCAATAATTCTGAAAAATAATTTTAATAATAAAGAGCAAAGCATCTTGTGCCAAATCTTCAAGCAAGGTGTCATCCCAATAAGTCTTTAGATATGCCTTTTATACGGTTAAAAAAGAAAACATTAGAGTTCATCTGTATTTCATCCACGTGCACCAAAATTATGGAAGAATAATAGTGCCAAAAGTCCTTGAACCTTGAATTACATAACCTATAGTGAATTCATGTTAGTTTTAATTTACAATGTGTTCACAAAACTGTGTAATTTCAGCTACAACATAGTTATTTTTGGAGGTGTAGATGGCTTTTCACGGAAGGTAAGGGTTACCCTTTGTCAAGTAGATTCACCATCACCATTTTTTAGAGAACTATTGAGCTGATTGTGTCTCCATGTACTTTCATAGATAATGTACCTTGGTGCTGCATCTAACAACCTTGCGTCAACTACGCTGGCTTTTTTTTCAAGAAGCAGTGGAAACTTTTGGCTTTCCTCTAAGGTACATTCATGATAATCAAATTCTAAATATAAAAAGCTATTTGATGCAGCTGTATTTCTTACTATTTTATAAATGACATTAATTCAAGACAAGAAAAGTCAAACAGGCAGTTTCATGCACCAATCTTTTTACACTATCGGGGTACGAAGTGACCAGGGCATTGAAAATGTGTATGTTGCTCGCCTAATGTTCACAGTCCGTGGGGCGGGCACGGGAAGCTTTATTTCAGGAAAGAGTTTCTATAATCAGCGGTGTGTTGATTTAAAACCATGTACTGAGGTTCCAGTTTACAAAATCACTTGACACTGAATTTTACTTTTGTATGATTCATTTATTCCAGTATTGAGAGGCTGTGGTGAGATGTCTGGACATCGGTGACAAATGTGTATTATGATGTTTTGCACTCCCTAGAGGAATGTGGCTACCTTGACATTTCAGACCCAACTCACCTCTTTTGTCGCCACTATGTTTTTCTTCCACGGCTTCAAAATGACCTCAACTTGTTCTGCAGAACCTGGGACAATCACCCGATTCGCACAGAGGGTAGTATGACTCCTAACCAGTTGTGGGCAATGAGAAGTGTCAACCATCCTGTACCTGAACCCAACATTGAGGCATGTGGTCTACTTTTCATATGTGAAACTGTCTGTCTTTATTTTTTTAACTAAGAACAATAAGTAAGAATGCTGCTATGACTGGAATGCTCATTTTGTTGAGAGCTTTAGGAAGGACTTCACGTGTTATGATTAATGGTCCAAAATTTGTCTTTTAGGGACTGAGCATACCGCACATTGACTGGGAGAGTAGCGGACTCGCTGCTGATGCACACGCCAGCATCATTGTTCCTACGACTGAATGCCCCCTGAGTGATGAACAAATGGCAGCCCTACAGGAAGCTGTATACCTCAAAACAACTTCACAGACATTTGGCTGGGACATCTATTTTTTCAGTATTTTTCAGTTTTGCCAAGTCAGTTCTTATGGAGTAATTGTCTATAGTAACAGCAGACCACATGTTTGTTACTTGATAATAAATGTTTCAGCATATGGAAATAATCTGTTGCCAAGAACATTGGTTTTATTTTAAGTTTTGAAACTGAGTTTAACTGAGTTAATTTAGTCTTAGTTGACATTCGTACAGTAGCTTAATAAATAGAGCCAAATATATTGTTAAAGAAGACATGACTATTGCTCACAATTGAAAAAGTACAAAATGTACATATTTTGAAATAATAAAACAGTAACATAAAGCATAAAACAGTTTCATTTTCACCATTCAAACAGTTTCAACATTCAGTAGCCACTACATCTAAAATAGTGTGGTGGGGTACAGTACAAACTTACATGCCATCTTGTCAAATATTGCATGTGCCATGCATGTTAAAACAGAACAGACTTAAACATTACAAACAGTAACAGTACTTTCATGCATATGCTAAAGTAGAACTGAAACATTTATGCTGCATGAATAAGGCAACAATGAAAGGGTGAACGTTAGTGAAGAAATATGCAGTTCCAACTGCTGAATAATCAAAGTTAAATATGCCCAAAACCATACTTGCATGACCCAATGCACATAATCAAGTCCATCCTGAAAGACTGGTAATCTTTGTCGTGCCCTGGTAATCTGAGGATACAGAAGCAGGAAGGTAGGGGCTCTTGGGAGATCACCACTAACAACTTCCACAGCCAGACTTTCTTTAGCAACTTCCCATCCAACCCAAAACTTGAGCAGGTCCTTCAGGTCTTTGCTACATGCTGAAATCGAACAAATAAAATCTTATTCAACATGTTTTTTAAAGTTATTTAGTCATTTATGACCGCAACAATTTGTGGTCTTGGGCAAGGCACATTATTCACTTTATTTTAAAATGCAAAATAGAACAACAAAACATTTACATAGACATAAAGACACACAAATGTCAGATTATGACAAACATGTTTAAAATCTTATTTATATTCAATGTAAATAAAGAAGCCAATATAGATTTGGAGGTAGATTGCTGATACCATACCCATCTCAATGAACTGCCTCAAGTACCCAGTGATACATTGGTTTGTTTCAGCT
This sequence comes from Ameiurus melas, assembly GCA_012411365.1. Classification (NCBI taxonomy): domain Eukaryota; kingdom Metazoa; phylum Chordata; class Actinopteri; order Siluriformes; family Ictaluridae; genus Ameiurus; species Ameiurus melas. The sequence goes on from CM022765.1 coordinate 24,567,753, forward strand.
GGGTGTTCATCAGCAGCAGCAGGCCACAGTATTTGAGAAAGCAGCATCTAAATTTAACATTTTTAAGGGTTCTAAACGGCTTGAACCCCGATAATTGCAGCTTGCAGATATATTTTATGTTTATTTTTCTTGTTCAATTAGATAGGCTGTTTTTTTAGACTCATTATTAATAATTTACAATTTTATAATAATGTCAGGCTACATTTAACTACATGTAGGAGAATACGTCAATTACTGCCATAGTTAGTAGCCAACCTTAATGAATTCGGGCTATTGAACTCCATAAACAGTCTGGGAACCGGGGCTTCAATGTACTTTTAAGGTAGTGTGATACCTGGACATTTCCGCACAGCACATGGAATCTACAGACTCCGCATGTCCCTGAGGACTACAGCGAGCTAGTAAGGATGTAGCTAGCCAAGCCATGACTTCGTGCAGGTGTTCAACATAGAACATCATTAGCTAACGTTAGCTAGCTAGCTCACAAAAAGCTAACATAACTTCGCTACAATGAATGACTATATGAGCAAATAAACTCCATGTAATCCATGTCTACAGGAATGTAATAATCCATGTCTACAGGAATGTAATAACCATGTCTACAGGAATGGAATAATCCATGTCTACAGGAATGGAATAATCCATGTCTACAGGAATATGTCCAACAGCATGGTTCGGGCGCGAGCGGAATCACTCTAAAACAGAGTCCAAGAGCAAGTGCTGTGGGGAAAATTAACTTTGCTATTGTTAGCTAGCTAGCTCACAAAAAGCTAACATAACTTCGTTACAATGAATGACTACCATTTTTCCGAAAGGATAAATGAAAAGTAATTCAACAGTGTAGTAAAATATCCGCGTGCTGTTGATAAATAAAGAATAGTTTAACACCCTTGGGTTCATCTTCTGATTCACTATCGGTACGGAAGTGCAATTCACACCACAACCACCAGGTCGTTGAGCTGGTTCTGAGCAGCGAGTAATAATACTATCGGCAATCCACTGCTCTTCCTGTGAGACCCGGATGTGAAGACCTGAATTTTTAGACCTGAATTTGAAGACCTGAATTTAAGACCTGAATTTTTGCAGCCTGAATGTGAAGACCTGAATTTTTGCAGCCTGGATTTGTGAGGAAATTAATTCAAGCACTGATTTGTGTCAAATTGCTGGGCAGAAAAAAATCTTGTTCAGGTATTGTTATTGTGGCAAGTTTTTTTCAGGTTATGTAATTCAAGTTTCAAGGACTTTTGGCACTATTATACTTCCATACTCCTCATAATAATAAATTAGCCCGTGATTACACTTTTCTACCACTAGGGGCTGGTACATTTCATAAGGAACAACTGTACACCTGCTCTTCATGCAATTATCCAACCAGACAATCAGGCACGGGCACAGATAGACCCCAGGTGGTGCTCAAGCACCTGCCCTTTTGCCCTCTGGAATAGATAGTACCATTATTTTGCAATATATTTGTATTTTTTATTTGAGTTTTTATTTAAATTTGGCCCAGGACATCAATTCTCAATGAACTGTTTAAACATTTAAGTTCTAATTCCCCTGCCCCTTCCTCTTCGCCTTCCCTTGTCACAGCACGCAAACTGAGCGGCCTTTGTGGATCAGCATCCACGTCTCCCTGACCTGCCTTCATTGGTGACAGCCAGGTAACGATAGTGTTATAGTGCCCTCAACTTCAGCATTGTTTGTCAGTTGAATGAATGATTTAATGACTCACTTAGTAAGACAGTGACTTGCATACTTACCTACTTTTAGTTTCATACATAAGAGTATCTTTTCATTTTTTCCAGCATTTCATATTTCTATATTTGAAATTTTATATTAAAATCATTAATCTGAAGCACGTTCGCCTCACAGGGTCCAGGGTCCGGGGTTCGATTCCCGCCAGGGCCATGTGTGTGCGCGGAGTTTGCATGTTCTCCCCGTGCTGCGGGGGTTTCCTCCGGGTACTCCAGTTTCCTCCCCCAGTTCAAAGACATGCATGGTCTTACTAAACAGTGGCCCTCACTTCTTTCTGTGGCAAATCTAAAACTATAAGACACATCCAACAGGTGGTCTCCTAAGTGGGTAAAGTAAGAGCCTGTGTTTGCCTAAACTCAGCTTCATTTCTAAGTGTGTAAATTAGGTACTTTGGGGTTGTTTAAAGCAGATTCACTCTGTAGTAGTAAATTAAGAGCTTGTGTTTGTCTAAACGCAGCTTCACTTAGGGGTAGTAAATTAGACACATTCCAGAGTTGGGTTTCTGAATTGACTTATCTAGAAAGGTTGATTTTATCCACAACAAATTGGTGACCCCGACGTGATCGGTCTAGGAGCAAAGAGGGAGACTCTCCGGCAGGGTTGGCCCTGGAGAAGCCGCACAAGCGTGGCCACTCAAAAATAAGGTAAGCAGCTTTCTGCTTTTTTGGATAAATACTTGTGTGGTTTTCCTATGGGTCAGCCTGAGACGGTATTTTTCCCCTCACAAAAGCTCCTGTAAATTATGAACTAAAATTTAGAAAAGAGCCTTTTTTAGATCTCAAAAAAAAAAAAAACTGCATGCAATATATATGTGTGTGTGTGTGTTATAAGTGTTGTCTTGAGCAGTGTGTCTGCAAGCCTGTATTGTCTATGTGAAAAATGGAGTCAGATAAAATACAGAGGATTGAGGAATTGACACTCAAGGCCTAACAGTGATCTACAGAAAGTTGGCGGATTTGCTGCACCAGTAAAAGGATCTGAAACAGCGCCGCATAACTCACCCTGTGCACTGGGCCGAGAGAGTTAGATACGTGTTATGTGTTGTGAAGCTTCTTAGAGTAATACTGCAGTTGATGTGACGTTCATAAGTGAGTGAACTGGTTAAAAGTTCTAGGGAGAACTTAGTGATAAGACGTTCATAAGTGAGTGAACACATTGGGCCAAATAAACCCCAGGTGGGGTCACGCGAGGCGTGCTGAAGGGGAAACGGGTGTAAGTCTTGTCTGTCAATGTTTAAATGTTCTGGGGTGTGAGTCTTGTATTGTCTGTATGTTACATGTGCCGAATGCTGTTTATATTTGCTATGCTTTGTATCTATGCTGAATGTTCTCTGGTCTCTGATATATGTTCATAATATCTGCTGAATGTTGGGTGAGTGTTGAATGCTGTTATAATAGGTGGATGGATGTTTGAGAGCTTTATAGATGCTGAATGTTGCTCTAAGCATTTTTTTCTTTTTCTTTTGTGGAGTCGACTCTTCTTTTATTTCAATTAATTAATTAATACATTATTGTTTTTGAGTGATTGATCCTAGTTTGGGGGTTGTACGGTGTTTGTCTTCTTTTCTTGAGTGAGTTTCTGGCTGGCTGGCCACGTGACTCTGATCCATCCACGGCTCTCCGTGGGCGCGTCTGTATCAATTGACACTGAACCGTATTATCGTAAAACTCCACACTGATCCGAGCAGGAAAACGCTCCAATTCTGTTGAGTCATCGTGTCTGATCTACTCATTTTTGAGTGACGTTCTCCTGTGGTAAGGATTGCGGTGCCGTGGGGTTCGGTGCTGTGGCGGTGTATGATTGTTGGACTCTCCCTGGTGAGTGAGTGCTGGAAAAGAGTTGAGGGTCTCCATGCCAAGCGAGATTCCACTTGAGTGAGGGGCAACATTCCGGGAACCTTACATTAGGAAGATATCACTCTGTTATTACTAGAATAAAGTGTGTATATGAGCTCCATACATAAGGAGACACGTGTGTTTGATAAGCTCTGAAAATTAGTTTTAGAGACAAGTGAGTGGACGCCTCAGTGTGCGTGTGTGTGTTCCTATCTGCGCGCGGACTGTGTGTGTGTGTGTGTGTGTGTGTGTGTGCTCCTATCTGCGTGTGTGTGTGTGCGTGCGTGTGTGTGTGTGTGTGTGCTCCTATCTGCGTGCGGACTGTGTGTGTGTGTGTGTGTGCTCTTATCTGCGTGTGTGTGTGTGTGTGTGTGTGTGTGGTCCTCATCTGCGTGCGGACTGTGTGTGTGTGTGTGTGTGTGTGTGTGTGTGTGTGTGTGTGATCCTCAAAGCGAGAAGGGTAACAGACTTCTGCTTTGAAGGTTTGTTCTGGTTTGAATAACTGTATCATTTGTATCGTTTACAGTGATAACATAATTACTCCGGAAAATAAAAAGGAATCCTGGAGCAGCCAAGAACTTGACATTGTAAATACTTTGGACATCACTGATTGCCCGTTGTGTAAATCATTGTGTACCTCATGGCCTGTAAAATATAAAAATATTCCTCGAAATTGGATGTGTAGGCTGTTTGGTCATTTACCCTCTTGTAGGCTGTGTGATCCAGCTGGGAAACACAACCTTTGTTGGAAAGTGCATGATCTGCTGTGATTTCGCTAACTGAACTTAGTTATTACATATTTGTCTACGCTCACATTTTGTTACCTAGACTGAGTGCTATATATCTAATTCATTCTTCATGTGTACCGAGAGCAAGATAAGTGTTACATATGATTTACTCTTGTACCCTTGATAGCGGAATTAACAGCTGTGCATACTTTATAATTTTGTAGTGTCAATATTTGAGATCTTCAGTAGCCTTTGTCCTGTTACACACTGTCCAGAAAGAAAAAAGAGCTGAATGCAAGCATCCTTGACGCGAATAACACATATATTAAATTTAACAGAAGTCTAGGGAGAATTTCCCTACATTAATTGGCAGAGAGTGATAGAAAGGAACCGGAAAACTGATCATTTGGAAAAGCTGCTAGATAACCTTTTCCAACGTGCGTCTCAGTGGTAGTTTGTTCAATTATCCATAGCTCCCCAGGTTGAGTTCTACCTCAGGGTTAGAGAAGAAAGAGGTTTTGAAAAGGGGAGACTGGACAGATCATAAATAATCCTGTAATAGAGATAGACTTAATGAATTGGCTTGATAACTTCAAATCACTAATTTCAAGTCACAAAATTAGTCACACAAATTCAGAGAGTTAAGACTGTGTTAGAGGACTTATAGACTGAACAAATACTATACTGAGGACATTCCAATATGAGTATCATTTCACTTCAATTAAATTCTACAAAAGAAATGAATTTGGGCATATTCTCAATTCCGATATGACCAATAGTGGACTTGTGTATAGGATAGACTGCACCAGCTAACACCATTGATGGACTATTTTTAGTTAATACTAGTCATATTTAGCAGTGTAATTAGAAAATTTACTCTTTAGTTTGCCTTAGCAGTGGAAAAGAATGGTTTCATTGGACAAATCTGCTCACCTACAGAAGGCTTTTCATTTGTGTTATAGGAAAGAAAAGCATGATTACATTTCTGCTTATTTGTGTAAACGTCAACCACATTTTTTTTTATCTAATTTCATGTACTGACACATTAAATTATATATATATATATATATATATATATATATATATATATATATATATATATATATTGTCGCGGCGGACCGACACCCGACACGCACAGACTAGGAGATTCGCTCCTTCCCCGACTGCCGCACCACTAGCCGGAAGGGCCGTCACGGCGGGGTGGAGCCACCCACGCCTCGCCGGCGGCTGATTGGCGAACCTGGAGCGAGATGTTCACCAATACAGTTCCAGAAGGAGGGGATAAAAGGACGCCCTTCCGCCCAAGGACGAGAGAAGACCGAGTCGTTTACGTAGGCATACAATAGACGAGGTATTTCCACTGAAACCACGCAACACGGGCTTACCTAATCGTTCGCGGTCTCTCTCTCTCTCTCTCTCTCGCTCTCTCGTTCGCTCTCTCTCTCGCTCTCTCTCTCTCTCTCTCCCTCTCTCCACTCCCAGAGGGCTCCGCCCCGGACGAGGACAGTGGTGACGCTAAGAAACCAGCATAGGGAACTGCTTCTTCCCAGCTTTTTCCGGGAACCTCCCGACACGCCCCCGAAGAACGTCGCTACGCCAGCCCCCGCCCCCCCGCCCGGGTTTCTCTCATCCGCCACACGCACACACCCACCCCACACACTCGGACTCGGATGAGGAAGGGAGGACAATAAATCCTTGTTTATTTTGCACTTCTCTCACCACAACCTGCCTCCCGTGTGTTTGGGGCCCCGCCTCCCCCCCTGGGCTGATCCCGCACACTCTCTATCTATCTACCCTCTATCTATCCATCTATCTATCTATCTATCTATCTATCTATCTATCTATCTATCTATCTATCTATCTATCTATCTATCATCTATCTATTATCTATCTATCTATCTATCTATCTATCTATCTATCTATCTATCTATCTATTATCTATCTATCTATCTATCTATCTATCTATCTATCATATCTATCTATCTATCTATCTATCTATCTATCTATCTATCTATCTATCTATCTATTATCTATCTATCTATCTATCTATCTCATCTATCTATCTATCTATCTATCTATCTATCTATCTATCTATCTATCTATCTATCTATCTATCTATCTATGAATGAGTGTGTATATGTATGTGTCATTCACACATATAGCCTTCTAGTTCAATGGTAGTCAGTTTGCTCTTTGAGCAGAATTAGTAGCCTTTGGACTGTGGATAGTTCTATGAGAGATAAAAAGTAGACGCAGGATGTTTCTTTTTTGTCTAAATTGCTCATTTCATTCAGTGCTTTTATGTCTATAAACCTACAGAGATGTTAGGTTTAATTACTATTGTTATACAACTTGAAGTTAATAATTTCTCCTGGTTTAAAAGGCTGTATTTTACCGGAGAAAATCTAATTGGAGCAACGTAAAAAAAAAAAAAAAAAAAAAGAAGAAGAAGAATGTCAACTTAAAAACTTGTGTTCATAATTATGGTAATTAAGTACATAACACTTAAATTCCTTTTAAATAAAGTGAAAAAAGACTAGTTGGAACAACTTGACAACTTTTATGAGTAATCAATATAAAAGTCTTATGTACAGATTATGAAATAAGTTTTATTTGAGAATACATTTGATTGTAGAGGAAAAAGTCATTTCTCTAACTCAGTGTAGTTCGTTGGTTGAAATTAATTTAAAGTTGTCATAACTCAAAATGATTGATGTTTTGCAAGCTGTTGAGTTAATGTTTTGTTGAGCCTGAACATTTGTTTTTAGAGAAAACTGACAACCTTCACAGTCGTATCAGACCTGTAGTCCAGCAGTGCAGTGAGTGTGAATTGTTTGGAATGGTTTGAGTTTTGGATAGATCAAGCTTAATTAAACGTTCAATACACATGGGTAATAATGTTTGATGTCTTTATCTCATTTACTCTATTTTTTAGTTCTGTATTATTGGGATTATCACTTGTTAGCACAGAGGGGATATTAACATGTTAGGTTAGTGTACATCACAAATAGTCCTAGACTAAAGGATTTTTGTTTTTTCATTCACCAGAAGGATATTAAGAAAGGAATTCAGGAAGGGATAAGAATGAATCTTTGCCACTTGGGGTCGTATTGTTTAAAGAAAACAGACTAGAACTCTTTGACAGATTAACTAAACATGAGAGTAGAAGACACCTTTATGAGAGGAGTTATTCCTTTGATTAGAGAATTAGAGATTACTTCAAGAATTTTTAAATGGTTTGATAGACCAACATTATTTAACCTCTGCGGCAATATTCATGATCCACTGTGTCGAAAGCCTTTGATAAATCGATAAAAATGGAAGTGCAGTAGTTACCTTTATCTAGAGATTACGCAATATTGTTTAAGACGTTCAAAACGGCTGTTGTGCTGCTATGTTTTTATGAAACTTTAATTAGTAGAAAAGATTTGTTGCAATCTGATAACATGTCAGTGGTTCACTGATAAGGCTTTCTAAAAATTTTGATAGGACACAAAGCTTTGGGATTGGACTATAATGATCTCGTATAGTGGGATTTCCCTCTTTAATAAAGGAACAACAAAATCTGATTCACAAATTTCTGATATAACACAATTTAGGAATTTATGGAAGAAGTAAGTGAACTGAGTGAGGAGTAAGCGTAGGTAGACCTAGGGACAATCACAGTATCATATATACCATCTGGGGGAATTGATGGGGTTCCAGCTTAGTGTCCACGTGTACCCCACTTGCATGTTACAGTAAATCAAATGCTAATTATCCACCCTTTTTAATATGACTTGATCTGTTGCATAAATTGAACCTTTAATGATGGGTTTTGCAGTTGTGTGTTCCCAGTGGTCTGTCTACAGTTTCCAAATTGGACAGTGATGGTGGCATCAGTAATCCTGAGCTCACTAACATACCTGGCACATTATGGGCTACATAAGGTTGAAGCTCGACAAGTAACATGTACACTGTATTAAGCTAAAGTGAAGTATAGTCATCCTGTGTCCTGTAAACAATATCATCTGTCCTCAGATAAGGATGAAGGGACATGCCCAATAATTACTCTAGCAATATTACAGCAAACTGTGATAACAACTGTGATGAGTTCTGCAATACAACACACTTAGTAACCAATGTTTAAGGATGGAACATTAAACATTGGATTTGGTGGCACAAGGATTGCCAGCACGTTTGCGTGCCATGGCTGGAGCTGCTCTCTTAGTGCAGATCACTGGGAAAATGGCTCTCTCACACATTGATGTAAATTCATCACACCAGGTCATTTCCATTTTGATTATATCCAAATGCAACACATGACAGCTCAACAAAGAACAGGACATGAAGTTAGTCTATGTGCCGCCCCAAATTTTTTTAGATTAAACCAATTAGTGTGTCTAATACATGAACTGTAGTGTTGTATCGCCTAATTAATTCTGTGGATCCAATCACTGAGAACACTCATGATTGCCTAGCCAAAAATTCATATTTCCTCAAGCCTAAATTTGAACTTTCTAGACATTTCATCTGAAAGATTTTGTGTCTGAAACATTTACATTAATAAATAATATGAGCACTATGCTCTGCCCAATTGGCTTAATTAAAAATCACTATGGTGTGTGAACTGGTCAAGGGTAGAATTTTTAATATATATATATATATATATATATATATATATAAAATATAAATATAAATATATAAATACGGACTCTGTTTATGGCCATGGATTGTGTCATCTGTTTGGAGTTGTTTGAATACAATGAGGGCTTAGAAAAATCATTGGAACGCCATTTTAACATACCGAGCAAATAGTTTAATTGAATTCTGATTGTACATACTTCACTTCTCACTGTATGAGTTTCAGATGCGCGTGGTTTTAACCAGTGCGCGAGGGAGAAGTTATGGGATAGATGATAAATCAAGAGGACTGGTCTTTGTACTTACAGGCAATGATGGATAATTTTCTTCTGAGTGTGAACTTTATGCTCAAAACAATTTCAGAAATTGAAAATCAGTATCGATAGGGCACATATCAATGCCGAAGGGCCGTTTAAGCACTTGGTGATAGACAGGTTTAGCAGGTGGAGGTACCTTTAAGGCTAAGCTTAATGCAACTTGTTTCAGTAGATGCTCTACCTCTTGCACTAATGGCCTATCGCTTGCAGACTAACAGAAATATGCATCTAACACTGCATGAAATGCTTATGGGTCGACCCATGTCTGTGTCATATCTGAGAGGTCCTTATAAAGAACTGCTGCTGGAGTAATTGTGATGGAACTAAGAGCGTATATGAGAAAACTAACTGCTATGAATGAAGCTATCTATTCACAGGAACAAAGCTGGGGACTGAGAGAGGAGATGGAAGTTCCTTGTCCAGTGACTCCTGGAGAACAGGTGTAGCTAGCTGATCGATGTGGACGATCCAGTTGTTGACATTGCAGAAGAAAGAACAAGCCAAGTCGCGAGAGAGGGTCTAAATGAAGGTAAGGGAGAATGGCAGTCTGAGGCGATGGCAAAGAAGAAGGCCTGTCAGGGGTCGTACCAACAGAGCAGGAGGAAAGAAGAGCTCCTGCTGCTGACAGTGGCTCTGGTGATCCTGATGCACCTGTTGAAGGAAAAAAAGCCAGATTGGATCTCTGATCGACTGCAACAGGATGGAACAGATTCCAGTTCCTCCAGTGAGGACGAAGAAGTTGTTGATGAGCCAATGCCCTGGGTGTAAGTACTGGCCTGACATCTGCCCAAATGGTGACCTCCGGCGATATGCAAAGTATCTAGGTCGAAGACAATCATTGAAAAAGGATGTGATGAAGTTTTATTTTTGCTTTTTCTATTTTTGATTTTTACATTTTCTTTTACAATATAATCACATGTGATTAAGAGACAGGGTAATCAATGTCTGATTTATCAGTGTAATCAAATTGAAAGAATTATTTTATATGCATGTTTATTAGTCTATACTTGTATCAGCTAAATGTGCTTAATCAACTGTGTACTCTACATAATTGTGATAATCATGGGGAGATGCTGAAAAAATGTATGCTCACGCTTACAAACACTGTTTTACTTCTTGTGGTTAGGGAAAGGGAGGCAGAATCTTTTACTCCTTTCTAGTCAATGGGAGAGGAGATGTTTGGTTCTGATCTCCTGAGAGAGTGGTTTCAGGATTTGGTCACTGGAAGATGGCTAATGTGATCATACATTGATCACTAGTTAGTGTAAATGATGGGACTGGATTGTGTGATTACTCTCTCAAGTTCGGTGGGGCTTAGTAAGCCCCAGAGGGGGAAAATATATAGAAAATATATAGAAAATATGTATAGAAAATATCTATGACATGTAATCAATATGTATAACTCACTTCTGGATATGTTAATGAAGTGTATTCAATATGTAACCTGCATTTAGAAGTTCTACTTAAAGCATAATCAAATAATCTGTATGGGTTAAAAAGTATAATCTATATGTATGATCAACTGTTAGAAGCATAATCTAAATCCATAGAATAATGATTGATCGAGTTATATTCTAAGTGTGGATTGAGTTAGAAGAATTCTGTGTCTTACTAAACAGTGGCCCTCACTTCTTTCTGTGGCAAATCTAAAACTATAAGACACGTCCAACAGGTGGTCTCCTAAGTGGGTAAAGTAAGAGCCTGTGTTTGTCTAAACTCAGCTTCACTTCTAGGTGTGTAAATTAGGTACTTTGGGTTTTGTCTAAAGCAGATTCACTCTGTAGTAGTAAATTAAGAGCTTGTGTTTGACTAAACACAGCTTCACTTAGTGGTAGTAAATTAGACACATTCCAGAGTTGGGTTTCTGAAATGACCACCCCCCCCACCCTGCAGTTTGTTAATTTACACAAAGCCCTCACATTACCTCACTGTACTGTATATAAAACCGAATGAATAAAATGTTTTGACATTTAATAAAAAAATACTTTTGTTATTGAATTTTGCAAAAACTGTTGCATTTCTCCAGATCTGTGTGTGTTTCCCTCTCAATCTCTTAAGCATTACACCTGAAATACCGGACAATAGAACACATAAATAAGCTCTTGTATAGTTTCTTAGACTAAAATTCATGTAAATACATGAAATAATTTTATACAGCACAAATAATAAAATTGTATTATATAATTATATTGTACTTATACATTCACTTCTTCAAAATACACTGTATTCAACTGATACAATTATGCTAAATACTGCAAGTAGACTATAAACTTAATAAGTATTAAGTTAACTTCGTTAAGTACATGAACTAACTTTATATAATATTATTGTTGTTGTATTATTATTAGTGTAATTGTATGTTAATTTCTTAAAAATATACTGTATATGACTGACACAATTATGGAAAATATTGAAAGTAGATTATACTTAAGTAATAGAGATGGCACTGATCCCATACCGGGTATGATCAGCTGATACTAGCAAAGAAATGGTGATCAGATATCAGAGAAAATAAAGAACAGATTAGATCTGATCCTGGAACCAAAAGATCTACACTATATTAAACACCAACTAAAGGACAGAGTGATAAATGTGACTTGTGGTGAGTCTCCTAGGGGCTTCTTCACATAAACTCCTCAGATGCTAATCCTGTCAGGTGAGAATCCCACCAATGTCATGAAACTGTTCCTGTCCATTTCAGCTCTGTCTTCCACTGACTGGGTTCAGCTGGAGTTCCTGTGGTTTTTCACCTGCTGTTCCAAATAATCCCTCAGGTTTTCATTGGGATTGAGGAGATTTTGTCCAGGGATCACAGGTCGTTCTACTCAGTGCAGAGATGTGTGTAGTCTATTAAAGACTAAAATACAGATATCTGAATTAATAACCAAAATCTAGACTGTGGTACTTCATGATCAACAGCATGTAATCATCTCTGCTGCAAGGAAAACATTATTATCTCCTGTTCATAATCATTCAACATTTCTTCATTCTTATAGAATACATTTGTTAGAACATTTAGCTAGAACAGATGAGAACTTCCACAAGATCTAACAGGAACATGAGCAGATATTTACCATCACATCACTGCTCTTATACAATCACAGGCTGTAGAGCTTTATGTTTAAAACAGTGATCACTGCTGTGTGTTTTATCTCTTGTTCTACACGTGTATTTAAGTGCAGACGTTAAGAACAAGCGGAGGGGAACTTTACAGGAACGACAGAAGACACGGTGTGGAGGTGGAGTGCTGGAAGGAGTGTCCGAGTAAAGTGACTCCTTAAATAAAAGATTTGTAGCAGTGTGGCATCAAAGATGATTTAATTGGCTTTGATGAGAGTGGAGAAGAAAATCTGCTGCTGATCAGAAACAGGGAAAAACCGAGATCATCTTATTCAGACAAAAGCAGCAGTATGAAGTCAGAGATAGCAGGGTGTCACAAGGAGACCAGGTGTTCATTTACAATCACTCTCATGCACTCAGTGTTGACATTTTGTAGACTCTGTCTGACTCCCTGTCTTCTGCTTTCACATCCATTTTAAATCAATACCAAACAGCATTAAAGCTCATTGTTAGAAAAAGTCTGATTCAATAGAATATAGTACAATTTTAACCCAGAATCTGATCATCTGATATTTACTGCAACTCAAATTAAATGTACAAAATAATACTAATGTACAAAATAATGTACAAAATAATGTACAAAATAATCTACAAAATTTTTTATTTGTTTCAGTGTTTATCTAAAAAAGATCATTACTCACCTCAGTGTCTGTAGTTTGTAATTTTCATTATTCTTCTGAGCAGAGAGACGCTTCACTCCTGAGTCTCCTATTTTATTCCCAGACACATACAGTTGTCTCAGGTGTGAGGGGTTTGATCTCAGAGCTGAAGCCAGAGCAGCACAGCCTTCATCTGAGACACCACATCTATACAACCTGCAGAGACACAATGACACTCGTCACTCTCTCAGTTTATGAACAACAAGACATACTTTGTGTATCTTGAAATTGGTGGTGTGAGAGAGAGAAAGAGAGAGAGAGAGCGTGTGAGACTGTGAATGTTTAAATGGATTATTCAGTACTGACAAGAACAAGTCTGACTGTTTTATTTATACAGAATGTGTTTGTCTGTTATTTTACACACATTCCATTGACTTGGAAGAACATTAGACCCTGTTTTATTATTATCAAAGTGAAATCATTTTAAAAATCACTCGTTATTTATCACGAAACACAATGTTCTGATGTATTTTTAATGAATTTTAGTGCATAGTGTGTGTGTATGTGTGTTTTCATTACTGAGGAAAACTGCATAAGTTTAATACTGCTTGTCTATTTGGCTGCTTCTGTAACAAAGATCTGGCAACCCGGTTCATAGTAGCTAGACCAGTGGTTCTTAACCTTGTTGGAGGTACTGAACCCCACCAGTTTCATATGCGCATTCACCGAACCGTTCTTCATTGGAAAAATAAAATATGATTTTTTCAAATTCAAAACATAGGTATATATTTTACTGGTGGACAAAATGAACCATGCATCAACATCACTGTGTTCAAAGAACAAAACCATCAAAACATGATTTTCACACAAAAACATAATAATGAATATTCACTGCAAATCAGTGTGACTTCTGCTGTTGCCTTTCAGAGACCAGTTCAGAAATGCGCGGCTTCACCTTGGCAAGTGCCACTCTCATGTCTTTTTCGCAACAAAGTCTGTTCCTTTTCTTCGTTTTTATGTCCAGCATCCTCGAAAAGGATTGCTGTAACAAACGGTATGAAATGTTGTAACAAACGGTATGAAAATCTCCAGAGCTTTCTTAGCAATAACAGGGTACGTTACCATTTGTTGACACCAAAATGTTGAGAGCGTTGCTGTTCTGAAGAGTTGCTGTTGAACCTGGCTCTGCTGAATTTCAATGATTTCATCGAGGTATTCATCATTGACATGTGTTGTCTCAACACTAAACGTGAACGGCTGTCTCACCCATGCTGGATATGATCTTGTAGGGAAGTATCCATCGAGAGATTTTGCAAGCTCATCTAAGTGCGTGGCAATTGCTTGCTTCAGTTCCGCGGGTACAGAAATGTCTCCGATTCCATATACATCTTCGATCTTACTTACACAGTCGTCCAGCAGGGAAAGTTTGCGAAGTTATCGTTCTCTGTGCGTCGTTTCCATAATGGTAGCTTTTTTGGAAAAGCCTTCAGGTTTTCTTCCGCTTCAATGATTTTGACTCCACCGCCCTGCATCTGTTGATTGAGATAATTGAGAGCTGCAAAGATATCAGCCATGTACGCTAAAAGGAGAATGAACTAAATTTTTGAAGCAATCTGCATGTCAATGTTGGTGCTCTTGCAAAAACAGGGCTAATTCCAAACGCATGGCAAAAACACGATTCAGCACCTGTCCCCGGGATAACCACCGAACGTTACAATGTCACAGAAGTACCTCGAATTCAGAGGCCATTTCTTTACACAGCTCACTGAAGATGCGGTGCCTCAGAGCACTATTTCGCACATAGTTCACGCATTCAACTACAATTTTTAATACTTCTGCCAGTTTTGGAGGCAAGGTTTTTGTTGCCAACGCATGCCTGTGCAGAATACAATGCGTAACAATGATGTGAGGTGCATCGTTTTTCACCAGCACACCAAAACAAGACTTTCTTCCCAGCATGACTGGAGCTCTGTCTGAACAAACTGCAGAAACCATATCCCACGAAAGATTGTTGTCTTTGAAGAAGTAATCCACAAGCTTTTTCACATCGGCTGCCTTAGTTGTTGTTGTAAGAGGCTTACAAAATGAAAAATCTTCCTTTATCACGTCGTCTTTCACATAGCGCACGAATACAGCGAGCTGGCTTAGATTGGAAACGTCTGTGGTCTCGTCGAGTTGAAGGCTGAATTTTGCCGGGCTTGAAATCAGATCTGCAACTACTTGAGCCAAGATGACTTTGATCATATCCTCTATTCTGTCGCTGATGGTGTCATTTGAAAGAGGAATTTGGGATAACTTCACTTCAGCCTCTTTTCCCAGCATGATATTCGCCATCTTCAACACAGCTGGTTTTATGAGTGTTTCACCAATGGTGTGTGGTTTGCCCTGCTTTGCGATCAGGTAAGCAATTTCGTCCGATGCTGTAGCCTTTTCATCGAATCTGGCTCTCTTCACCTTGAACTCAGCGAGCGTTGTGTTCTTGTATGTTCCATCTCCATGCAGCTTAAGGAAGTGTTCTCTTAGTTTTGCCGGTGCCAGACTAGAATTCCTCAACTTGGCATTGCAAATCATGCAGTTAGGACGCTGACTCGCATCACGTTCTGTTATACATGTGAATCCATATTGTACATATTCGTCCGACCACTTTCTTTTTTTGCTCGACATAGTTAGTATGAAGGGATTCAAATATTAAGAAAGAAATCACACGACGTACCATCACGACAGTCACAAGTGGACTACTGAGCGCACCAAATTCCCTGCAGCACAGATAGGCCAAGCGATGTAGCGTGATCACCTGCAGCCAATCATGGCCAAGCGGGGCGTGTCATCACTAATCATATGAGTCGGATGTTGTGTCTCGACCTCCGCCGAACCCCTGAGACTGACTCGCCGAACCCACTACGTACTTACGCTACGTAGCCAATCATAGCATTGATAGTGCTTGCACATGTGCCCCCGCCCATACGCGGCGGCGAGGTTAGCGAACTAACAACAGTGCGCGGAGTGAAGAGATGCAACCCCTTATCATGGTGAAACGAACGAGCAGCGCCAGCGACACATCCACTCACCAAGCTAAAGTAAAAAGAAATGTGTTTTTTTTAGGATGGAATGTCTGTCGGAGTATGTGCAAATAGAAGAACAAGCGGTGAAACTGGGTGAGATTTTTTCTTTTTCGAGTGAGAAAGGTCTACTCTGCAAAACATGCAGCGAAGCCAAAGTGGAAAGTGATCTTTCGGCGGGAAAAAGGTGGACTGAATGGAAGTTGGACTACCTCAAGCGTCACATTCAGCAGAAAAGTCATTTGAAAGCTGTTGGAATTGTACGAAGACTCAAGATGGGACAGGGGATTGGTACATTATTGCCATCAAAATGAATACATCAATGCTGTCAGTTCAACAAATCCACAATCACATGGCGAAGTATGTGAGTATACCAGAAAGCTGGCGAAGCAAAAACTATGTCTTTGAATTTGTGAACTCAATCAATGAGAGTGCAGAATGAGACTATGTGCAGTGTTAAAAAGTGGCACATTTGGATATATTCTAACATTGTTGACATTTTTTTTTTCTGGATTTTCTTGTTGTTATTCTGTCCCTCACTGTTCAAATAAATCTACCATTAAAATTATAAACTGATCATTTCTTTGTCAGTGGGCAAACGTACAAAATCAGCAGGGGATCAAATACTTCTTTCCCTCACTGTAATACCAGCGTGTCAGTGTCACAGTCATGTTATTGGTTGTGATCTTAGCTGTGATGATGTTCTTTTCTCTTCTGTCTCCTGACTTCTGTAAAACACTGAATAAAAACTGTAGCTGTTAAAGACAATAACTTTCAGCACTTTAATACTGTAGTCTAAAATTTAGATAATTGTAGTAAGGGCATTAATATTTAGAAAACACACTGCTAAATACAACACCAACATTGTGGACCTGGAGAAAAAATGTGTCAGTTTTAATTTGAGGTATTCTAGATAGTTTTTATTTATTTACATCTAGATGTGTTAAATAACTTAGAAAAGAGGTAAGTAAATGATTACATTCATCATACATTTGAGAGCAGTTCATAATATAAGAGGGTACATAATATAAGATGATAAAAGAGAATTTCCTTTCACTCATTATGGTTGTAACAGAACATGAGGACATTATTCAGAATGAACAGATAATGTGTCCTGAATGGATGTAAATACAGATCATTATTATTTTAAAAACCTGCTAGAAAGGTTAATCAAGTCATATTCTGAGTGGATTTGAGTTGGATGAACGCCATGTCTTACTGTACAACAAAAGTTCTTCTGTACCAGGTGGCACTTTTCTACACAGCAATAAATTGGCATTAGACATTCACTTTTGTGGGAGAAAACTTTGAAGTCAGGTGCCTATGGAAGCAGGAAGAGGGCCTCAGGAAGGGAGTGTGGTTCAAGGACAGGACAGAGAAGCCTGAGTGAAACCACCTTCTTGTAAAAAGGAAGAAACCTTGTCCTCATAAAACCTTTTCATGAAAATCAACTCACTGCGCATGCTCCACAAATTTAAGATAATGTATAGACATGAATAATTAATTAAGGCAATAGAGATTGGTCTGTTCCTGGGAAGAAAAGGGGAATCCCCCATCCAGGGATAATTTTACTCTTTCCAAAACATGTATAAAGACATGTTTGTGTATGTAAAAGTCGGACTCTCTGCAGACTGTCACACTTTGTTGGTTTTCAATAAAGTTTATTACTTTTGACATCTACTAAACTCTCTGACTTAGAAGTTTTTTGACTTAGGCTAGAAAGGTTGATTTTATCCACAACAAATTGGTGACCCCGACGTGATCTGTCTAGGAGCAAAGAGGGAGACTCGGCCGGCGGGGCTGGCCCTGGAGAAGCTGTGCAAGAGAGGCCTCTAAAAAATAAGGTAAGCAGTTTTCTGCTTTTTTTGGATAAATACTTGCGTGGTTTTCCTGTGGGTCAGCCTGAGATGGTGTTTTTCCCCTCACAAAAGCTCCTGTTAATTATGAACAAAATTTAGAAAAGAGGGTGTTTTAGATCTCAAAAATAAAAGATGCCTTCAATATATATATGTGTGTGTGTGTGTGTGTGTGTGTGTGTCTGTTGTAGTGTTTTGTCTTGAGCAGTGTGTCTGCAAGCCTGTATTGTCTATGTGAAAAATGGAGTCAGATAGAATACAGATGATTAAGGAATTGACACTCAAGGCCTAACAGTGATGTACAGAAAGTTGGCGGATTTGCTGCACTAGTAAAAGGATCCGAAACAGCGCCGCATAACTCACCCTGTGCACTGGGCCGAGAGGGTCATATGTGTGTTATGTGTTGTGAAGCTTCTTATAGTAATACTGCAGTTGATGTGACGTTCTAGGGAGAAAGTAGTGATAAGTTCATAAGTGAGGTGAACTGTGAAAAAGTTCTAGGAACAACTAAGTGATAAGACGTTCATAAGTGAGGTGAACGCACTGGGCCCAATAAACCCCAGGTGGGGTCACGCAAGAGGCGTGGTGAAGCGGGATGTTACATGTGCTGAATGCTTTTTATATTTGTTATGCTTTGTATCTGTGCTGAATTTTGATTTTCTCTGCTATATGTTCATTATATCTGCTGAATGTTGGGTATGAGTGCTGAATGCTGTTATAACAGGCAGATGGATGTTTGAGAGTTCTCGAGGTGCTGAATGTTGAGTTAAGCATTTTTCTTTTTCTTTTGTGGAGTCGACTCTTGTTTTATTTCAATTAAGTAATACATTATTATTTTTGAGTGATTGATCCTAGTTTGGGGCTTGTACGGTGGTTGTCTTCTTTTCTTGTGTGAGTTTCTGGCTGGCTGGCCACGTGACTCTGATCCATCCACGGTTCTCCGTGGGCGTGTCTGTATCAATCGACACTGAACCGTATTATCGTAAAACTCCACATTGATCCGAGCAGGAAAACGCTCCAATTCTGTTGAGTCAGCGTGTCTGATCTCCTCATTTTTGCGTGACGTTCTCCTGTGGTAAGGATTGCGGTGCCGTGGGGTTCGGTGCTGTGGCGGTGTATGATTGTTGGACTCTCCCTGGTGAGTGAGTGCTGGAAAAGAGTTGAGGGTGTCCATGCCAAGCGAGATTCCACATGAGTGAGGGACAACTTTCCGTCAGCCTTACATTAGGAAGATATCACTCTGTTATTACTAGAATAAAGTGTGTATATGAGCTCCATAAAATAAGGAGATGTGTACTTGATGAGCTCTGAATACTAGTTTCGGAGACAAGTGTGAATGTTTAATTGAACAGTGTATGAATATGAGCTCCATACATAAGGAGACACGTGTGTTTGATAAGCTCTGAAAATTAGTTTTAGAGACAAGTGTGAGTGGACGCCTCAGTGTGCATGTGTGTGTGTTCCTATCTACGCGCGGACTGTGTGTGTGTGTGTGTGTGATCCTCAAAGTGAGAAGGGTAACGGACTTCTGCTTTGAAGGTTTGTTCTGGTTTGAGTAACTGTATCATTTGTACCATTTGCAGTGATAACATAATTACTCCAGAAAATAAAAAGGAATCATGGAAAGCCAAGAACTTGACATTGTAAATACTTTGGACATCCTCCTGATTGCCCGTTGTGAAAATCATTGTGGACCTCTAGGCCTGAAATATGTAACAATATTCCTAGAAATTGGATGTGTAGGCTTTTTGGTCATTTACCCTCTTGTAGGCTGTGTGATCCAGCTGGGGAAACACAAGCTTTGTTGGAAAATGCATGATCTGCTGTGATTTTGGTAACTGATCTTAGTTATTACATATTTGTCTACACTAACATTTTGTTACCTAGACTGCGTGTTACATATCTAATTCATTCTTCATTTGTACCGAGAGCAAGATTAGGCTTTTAGGAAAAATGTTACATATGATTTACTCTTCTACCCTTGATAGCGGAATTAACAGTTGTGTATTTTTTATACTTTTGTAGTGTCAATATTTGAGATCTTCAGTAGCCTTTGTCCAGATAAGCACTGTTCAGCAAGAAAAAACCCTTTGTCTTTGTCGAATACAAGAGTACATACCCCTTCAGTTAAAGAAGTTTGTTAATTAGGAATAAAAGGGCTGAATGGAAGCAGAGTTAGTTGCGCTGCTTCAAGAAACACAGGGAGTTCATAATCAGTTTTTGAAGGAACAATTCTATTTTGACAGCAGAGGAACAAGACAGCCATTAACCAAGCCGAGAAAAAACGTATTCTTGTTGCGAATACCGCATATATAAAATTTGACAGAAGTCCAGGGAGAATTTCCCTACGTTAATTGGCAGAGAGTGATAGAAAGGAACTGGACAATTGATATTTTGGAAAAACTGCTAGATAATTTTTCAGTCTCAGTGACTGTTTGCCCAAGTATCCATAGCTCCTCAGGTTGAGAAATATCTCAGAATTGGCCAAGAAAGAGGTTTTGAGAAGGGAAAAGGGGAGACGGGACAAATCATAAATAAACCTGTAATGGAGATAGCCCCAGTATGGAGATAGGTCTATTGGGAAAAACCAAAGGGTGGACTCGCATCATTAAATACACACACAACACTAGGGGGACATATAGTAAGAATTATACCAAATGGCAACTGGCATCGTCTGTCACTTAGACTGGCTCAAGGAAGTGTTAGGAGTTAGGTGGCAGATAAAATATAAATTGGATTGCTGTGGCATAAATAAATAAAGGTTTTATAATTAAATAAAAATTCAGTAGCCAAAGAAGGTAACTGATAATCTAGGCCTAAACACCATTTGAAGTAAGCCAAAATGGCATCTACCCCTGTAGAGCAAAGGTTAACCACCCCTGTAGATATTCTGGGGTCTAAGTACCCACTGTGCAAGGAGTACAAGGAGTACATTGCCAAAATCTCAGAAAAATGGCACAGAAGAACCAAAATTTTGACAACAAAGTGGCCCAGAGAAGGGACATTTGCAGTGGCACTGTGTGGAGAAATGGAAACATTGATAAAAAATTATACGGTAAATGAAAAGAGTAAGCTGAGAGATCTAAAGCGTGGAAAAGAGCAAGAGGTCCTGAGATTGTTCAAGAAAGAGGGAGAGGACTCGTGGAAGAGCATAAAACTGAGAAAAGAAAGACACAAGTCAGACAGAAAAGCAGGGGAGGAATTTAGTCCTCCTCCTTATTCAACGTTTAGATCATCAAATCCGTTTGCACCCTGTGATGTAGATGCGCCCCATAACCCTTTTTTGAAACCAGGAGGTCTGTACCCAGTGATAACAGGGACAGTACAGGTAACTGGTGATGTAGAGATGGTGGAGAAAGATAAAAGTATGGCTGGGAACAGAAGAAGAAACTCAGAAGGTGAAAGACAGGGAAAGGTAAGCAAGAAGAAATATATGGATGCATATTCACAGATAGATATAGCCTCTGGAGAGCCAATTGGAAGAGTATTGGATAGTGAGAGGAGACTATCTAAAAAAGGTTGTGATAGTTTAACAAAAAGGGATGTATGTGAAAGTGTAGAGGAATCAGATTGCACTGGGGAGGATGAAACATAGAGGAGGTGAGAGAGGAAGCCAAACTAGATAAGGCAGAAGGAGGAATAGAATATATACAGAGACAGGACGGGATAGTGAAAGGACCCGCATTAGAATGGTGTAGAGTTCAGGATGTAGAACATAGACGAGTTGTCGGGGGAAACTTGTATTTTGAAAATATTGAGGAAGAAACTACTCCATCTGGGACACTGCTTAGACCAAGTGATATAACTCCCCTTACGCCCTGGTCACGAGGAGAGAGGGGGAGACTTAGAGCTCGAAATCAGTCAGACCCAAATAAGATGGCGGGGGTATTTCCTCTTTTGATTAAGGGAGCACAGGCTCATTATGTGCCCTGGGCCACACAGGATCTTGATGGGCTGATCTCTCGCCTTCCTGATATCCACGAGGGGGTGGGAAAGTGGATCACAGTGTTTGAAGAAGAAATAATGGGCAGACTACTTGCTATAGGAGATATAAAGGCACTCCTGGCTAAAGTTCTTGGAGGAGGAAAAATTCTGGTAACAGCACACATGAGAGGGGCTGATGGGATTTCCTTTGATCAACACTGCCCCAATGTGTGGCAGGCACTAAGAACTGAGTATCCCTCACAAGTGAATCCCAAATCATTAAAAGGAGAACTGCTGGGGGAAGCTGAGAACCCGATTGCTTACATTCATTGTCAGCTAAAAAGATGGAAGCAAGAGATGGAGAAGGATCCTGAACGAGATCCTGTGATAGCCCCATGGTTCAGAGAGGCAGTACTGGATGCTATGCCACCAGCTGTAAAAGGCAGACTTGAAGATGTAGTCGGCCTCTGCTCCAAATCACACAAGGAGTTCTGTGACTATGTGGCTCATGCTATTGAGCAATACAGAAAAAGTGAGCAGAAAATGAAATCCCAGGAGAGAGATTTGCAGCGAAAACTGGCACTATTACAGCTTAATGAACTGACGACAAAGAACAAGAAAAAACCTGCAGTACTGGACAAGGAGGAGACAGGACCGTCAGCTGTGATGGCTCCTATGAACACATCTCCACAACCTGCTATTCAGTCAAACCCTCATGCAGCTCCACACGCACCTCAGCAGCAACCTGCGCCTGTCATTAATGTATACCAGCATCCAAACAACATGTACTGGCACCCCCAAGAGGACAGAAAGGAAGAGGCAGAGCTACGGCTGGTCCTCCTGGAGTATGCTGGGGATGCGGCCAAAGTGGTCTTGCAAGAAGTCATTGCCCCACCAATCCATGGCCTCAGCCTTCCAGGGGTGGAGGGGAGGGGAGTCAGATTCAGACCATCCAAGAACCTCAATATGGCCCAATTAATCCGTGGGGAGGGCCAAATCCAGGTTACTAGAGGTGCCCAGAGAATCCTATTGGGGAGGGTCAGCTTCCTCTTATAACAACTAATGCTGATCAAGAACCTATGCTGCAGGTTAATGTTGAGGGCAGAAATACACCCATGATGATAGACACCGGAGCTACTTAAGTCCAAATTATGCCTCTCACCTCCCCATGTCTGGCAGAATTGCTAAGACTGTAGGATTCTCGGGACACACGCAGCTAATTCCAATGACTGCTCCAGTTTGTCTACAAGCCAAAAATGCTAAGGTAAAAATACCAATTTTAGTATCAGATCATACTCCTGTTAACTCATTAGGCAGAGATGCACTTTGTAAATTAAATCTCCAAATTTGGTGCTCCCCAGATGGAGTATATGTATATGTGTGTGTTCCTCATTTCCTGTTCCTTTGCATGTTTGTCACACTTAAGTGTTTCGGAACATCAAACCAATTTAAACAATAGTCAAGGACAACACAAGTAAACACAAAATGCAATTTGTAAATGAAGGTGTTTATTATTAAAGGGGAAAAAAATCCAAACCATCATGGCCCTGTGTGAAAAAGTGATTGCCCCCTAAACCTAATAACTGGTTGGGCCACCCTTAGCAGCAACAACTGCAAACCACGCTTTGCGATAACGTGCAATGAGGCTTTTACAGCGTCCTGGAGGAATTTTGGGCCACTCATCTTTGCAGAATTGTCCTAATTCAGTTACATTAGAGGGTTTTCGAGCATGAACGGCCTTTTTAAGGTCATACCACAACATCTCAATAGGATTCAGGTCAGGACTTTTGGGTAGGCCACTCCAAAGTCTTCATTTTGTTTTTCTTCAGCCATTCGGTGGTGGACTTGCTGGTGTGTTTAGGATCATTGTCCTGCTGCAGAACCCAAGTTCGTTTCAGCTTGAGTACACGAACAGATGGTCGGACATTCTCCTTCAGGATCTCTTGGTAGACAGCAGAATTCATAGTTCCTTTTATCACGGCAAGTCTTCCAGGTCCTGAAGCAGCAAAACAACCCCAGACCATCACACTACCACCACCATATTTTACTGTTGGTATAATGTTCTTTTTATGAAATGCAGTGTTACTTCCGCCAGATATACTTGGACACACACCTTCCAAAGAGTTCCACTTTTGTCTCATCGGTCCACAGAATGTTGTCCCAAAAGTCTTGGGGATCATCAAGATGTGTTGTGGAGAAATTGAGACGAGCTTTGATGTTCTTTTTCCTCAGCAGTGGTTTTCTCCTTGGAACTCTGCCATGCAGGCCATTTTTGCCCAGTCTTTTCCTGATGGTGGAGGCATGAACGCTGACCTTAACTGAGACAAGTGAGGCCTGCAGTTCTTTGGACGTTGTTGTGGGGTCTTTTGGACCTCTTGGATGAGTCGCCGCCGCGCTCTTGGGGTAATTTTGGGCGGCGCCGGCCACTCCTGGGAAGGTTCACCACTGTTCCATGTCTTCTCCATTTGTGGATAATGGCTCTCACTGTGGTTCGCTGGATTCCCAAAGCTTTGGAAATGGCTTTATAACCCTTTCCAGACTGATAGATCTCAATTACTTTCTTTCTCAATTGTTCCTGAATTTCTTTGGGTCTCGGCATGATGTGTAGCTTTTAAGGATCTTCTGGTGGACCTTACTGTGTCAAGCAGCTCCCATTTAAGTGATGCCTTGATTGTGAACAGGTGTGGCAATAATCAGGCCTGGGTGTGGCTAGAGAAATTGAACTCAGGTGTGGACAACCACAGTTATAGTATGTTTTAACAAGGGGGGCAATCACTTTTTCACACAGGGCCATGATGGTTTGGATTTTTTTTCACCTTTAATAATAAACACCTTCATTTACAAATTGCATTTTGTGTTTACTTGTGTTGTCCTTGACTATTGTTTAAATTGGTTTGATGTTCCGAAACACTTAAGTGTGACAAACATGCAAAGGAACAGGAAATGAGGAAGGGGGCAAACACTTTTTCACACCACTGTATGTATGTGTGTGTATATGTGTGTGTATATGTATATATATATATATATATATATATATATATATATATATATATATATATATATATATATGTCTATATACACAACACATACATATATACATATACATATACACACCATACATATATATATATATATATATATATATATATATATATATGTGTGTGTGTGTATATGTGTGTATATATGTATGTGTGTTATATAGACATATATATATATATATATATATATATATATATATATATATATATGTGTGTGTATATATGTATGTGTGTGTATATAGACATATATATATATATATATATATATATATATATATAGACATTAAGGGAATCAAAACACACATGTTTTTTTCAGAACCCAAAGCAAATGTATATTGGTTGGGAAAATTGGATGAGGATGTAGAAAAAAGTCTCAGTATATGGGGGAAGTACATTGAGGTTCAGATCCCTGAGGCTAGAAAACCAGAAATCGTGTTTCATTGTACTATGATGTATGATACAATCTGTGATCCGGACTTGGAGCAACAATGGTTAAGCAGAACAAAAGAATGCAAAGTTCCTATGATGTCACAATACATCATAATAGGGCCACAGGGGGCAGCTATGCAAATTGATGAATGTGAATTCACTAAAAATTGGTTTCAGGTTCCAAATTCAGTACCACATGTGACTCTTTATGTAAATAATGGGTGGGAATTGAAGGATTTGGGGCCAATGATGAAGGAGGCACAAGCAGCTGAATGGGAGAATACAGAGAATCTTTTGATTTATCATTCTGCAGACAAGGCATTCCTTAAAATTATCTGTGCTACTGTAATGGTAGGAACTCCACAAGAGGTAGTAACTGGTGATAACCCACTAATACAGGTGTCAGAATCTCAGATGGTACACTCTGCATCAGCGGAGTTGCTAAAAGACATGGAAAGGCAGGTTCCAACTGAACTATGGTCTCAGCATGATGCAGATGTGGGCCTAGTGAAATCAGCCAGCCCAGTTAAAATAGAATTAAAATCAGGAGCACGCTGGCCAAGAAAAGCTCAATATCCCTTGCGTCCTGAAGCAGAACAGGGTATTAAAAACACTATCGAAGGCTTAATTCAGGCAGGTGTGTTAATTGAAACATTTGGCTATTGTAACACCCCAATTCTACCCATAGCTAAATCAGATAAGTCAAAATGGCTTCTAGTACATGATTTGAGAGCAGTCAATGAAGTAGTACGAGACTGGCCAGCTGAGGTTCCCAATCCACACACGTTACTGACAAATGTTCCTCCTGATGCTAAGTATTTTATGGTAATTGATCTTTGTTCAGCTTTCTTCAGTGTTCCACTGGCCGAGGAAAGTAGGCACTTGTTTGCCTTTACGTATGCTGGGAAGCAGTATACATATACTAGAATGCCTCAAGGATTTAGGCATTTATCACGTGTTTAATCAGGTACTGAAAGCAGATCTTGATGATTTTTGTTTGGACAGTTATCTCCTTATGTAGGTTGATGATTTATTAATTTGTTCCTCATCACTTAAACAATGTCACAGAGATTTAATCAAGGTATTGACTAAGCTGACACTGGGAGGACACAAAGCCTCCAAAATCAAAATTGCAGTATTGTCAATCTCAGATTTGCTCTGATGATGGATCAGTGTTCGTTTAAAAAACAATGTTACAGTAACTGTGAATGAATTAAAATGTTTATGTGTGTATCACCCTAAATCACAGGAATAGTGGAAAAGGTAAGTGGTACCTTTAAGGCTAAGCTTAACGCAAGATGTTTTGGTAGATGCTCTACATCTTGCACTAATGACCTGTCGCATGCAGACTAACAGAAATATGCATCTAACACTGCATGAAAGGCTTACGGGTCGACCCATGTCTGTGTCATGTCTGAGAGGTCCTTATGAAGAACTGCTGCTGGAGTAATTGCCGATAGAACTAAGAGCGTATATGAGATAACTAACTGCTATGAATGAAGCTATCTATTCACAGGAACAATGCTGGGGACTGTGTGAGGAGATAGAAGTTCTTTGTCCAGTGACTCCTGGAGAACAGGTGTACCTAGGCTTGTTCCAGCCCAGAAGGGAATGGCTGTACAAAGTACGCACCTAGATTAAGACCTAGGAGTAGGGAGGATCAGGTGATCAAAGGGGACGATCCAGTGGTTGACATTGCAGAAGAAAGAACAAGCCAAGTCGTGAGAGAGGGTCTAAATGGAGGTAAGGGAGAATGGCAGTCTGAGGCCATGGCAAAGAAGAAGGTCTGTCAGGGGTCGTACCAACAGAGCAGGAGGAAAGAAGGGCTCCTGCTGCTGACAGTGGCTCTGGTGATCCTGATGCACCTGTTGAAGGAAAAAAAGCCAGGCTGGATCTCTGATCGGCTGCAACAGGATGGAACAGATGCAGTTCCTCCAGTGAGGACGAAGAAGTTGATGAGCCAATGCCCTGGGTGTAAGTACTGGCGACCTCTCCCCAGAAAGGCAGACTCTCGACGATACGTAAAGTATCTGGGTCGAAGATAATCATTCTGGATACATCCCCTGGAGAAGGGTGTGATGGAGGTTTAGTTTTTTCTATTTTTCTAGTTTTTGAATTTACGTTTTCTATTACAATATAATCACATGTGATTAAGGGACACGGTAATCAATGTCTGAGTTATCAATGTAATCAGACTGAGAAAATTGTTTTATATACATGTTTATTAGTCTATACTTGTATCAGCTATATGTGCTTAATCAACTGTGTACTCTACATAACCGTGACAACCACGGGCAAGTGCTGAATAATGTATGCTCACGCTTACGTTTTGATTCTTGCGGTTAGGGAAAGGGAGGCAGAATCTTTTACTCCTTTCTAGTCAATGGGAGAGGAGATGTTTGCTTCTGATCTCCAGAGAGAGTGGTTTCAGGATTTGGTCATTGGAAGATGGCTGATGTGATCATACATTGATCACTAGTTAGTGTAAATGATGGGACTGGATTGTGAGATTACTCTCTCAAGTTAGGTGGGGAATATATAGAAAATATATCAAAAATATGTATACGAAAAATAGCTAGGATGTGTAATCAATATGTATACCTCACTTCTGGATATGTTAATGAAGTGTATTCAATATGTAACCTGCATTTAGAAGTACTACTTAAAGCATATTCAAATAACTGTATAATCCATAGTTGGAAGCATAATCTAAACTCATTGAACAATGGTTGGTCAAGTTATATTCTGAGTGTGGGTTGAGTAGAAGAATTCTGTGCCTTACTAAACAATGGGCCTAATTACTTTCTGTGGCAAATCTAAAGCTATAGGACACTTCCAACATGTGTGTTCTCCTAGGTGGGTAAAGTAAGAGCCTTTGTTTGTCTAAACTCAGCTTCACTTCTAAGTGTGTAAATTAGGTGCTATGGGGATGTCTAACGCAGATTCACTCTGTAGAAGTAAATTAAGAGCTTGTGTTTGTCTAAATGCAACTTCACTTTGTGGCAGTAAATTAGACACATTCCAGAGTTGGGTTTCTGAAATGGGCCCCACCTTGTGCTTGCAAATCAGTAACATAAAAAGAGATAAGAGTTCAAGGGAAGGGTACCAATATGAGGCTATGGGATGAATTATGTGACATTATGGTGAACCCAGTTCTGGTAAGAACTTTGAAGAACATACAACTGGCTGCGCATGCGCCACAATGGTGGGGTATCATATAGATATGAATAATTAGTTAAGGCATGGGAGATTGGTCGGTTCTAAAAAGAAACGGTGAATGCCACACCTAGGAATTATGTTTACTGTTTTTGGGAAGTATATAAAGACATGTTCATGTATGTACAAGTTGGACTCTCTGCAGACAGTCACCTTTGTTGGTTTCCAATAAAGTTTATTACTTTTGACATCTACTAAACTCTCTGTCTTAGAAGTTTTTTGACTTAGGCTAGAAAGGTTGATTTTATCCACAACAAAAACAACCAATAGGAACAAATATAACAGTAAGGAAATAAAATAAAAGAAATAAATCACAACTCAGAATCCCAAACATATACATAAACAATGATCAAGTTAACACAACATCCTTCACACAAAGTGGAACTCAAATCAGATCACACTGAACTACTAAATTTACCCCCTGACTGATGTCCTAACAGCACCCTGACCTCCTATTGGATGATACTAATAGTCACTCAGGATTTATTTATTTATTTAATCAATTTACTGTATATCGGAGTTTTACCCCTGGGTTACAGATGCACTAAAAGCACAGAATTAAACTACAGTCCTAAATGAATAATAAAAACTCACTTTCACTGCAGCTTGTAGTTTCTGTTACTCGCTGCCTTTAGGAATATTATTTTACTTTTGATCTTGCAGATCTTACTCACACTCCCAGTGTGCATCACTGCACTTTGTCATTTGATAATAAAGTATTATGAGTGTATGAAGAGAAGAAGTTCACTGAGGTGGTGAAGCTCCTGCTCTCCCTCATGACAGCAAAGATCACTCTACACAGCTTCTGGATGACTCTGCTCATAGACACCCTGCCCTTACTGGAGCAGAAAGAGGTGTATACACACACACACACACACACACACACACACACACCTCTCTCTCAGTCTGTACTCTTCCCTGCACCTTTTCCCTGCAGTTGATTATGATGGGGTTGTGTGCGTGTAATGGAGGGGGAAAATACTGGGAAAGTCAGTCCTGGGTTTAAAGTGTGAACAGATAGCTGGATCAGATCTTTTTATTTATGCGTATGAGGGTCTTATTCAAACTTTTACACATGCTCAATGCGTTTGATCTATATATATATATATATATTTTTTTAAAGAAATAGTTTAAAATAGCCAGTCCAATTCTGTTTACATACATTAAGTTTATTAAAAACTGCTGATGATTAGATGCTGGATTTGTAGGATTAACACCTTCTAGTAGACAATTATCGCTGTTGTAAGTTTTTCACATAAATAGATTCAGAGAGTTTCTGTACAATTGTGTGCTTCAGACTTTGTGTGAACAGTTTGGGGAAGAAGCACATTGTGTGTCATGTATCCATGACTACGTGTGACGGGAATCAAACTTGAGCAGCTCTAATTATGATGATGATCCTAACAGCTCAGGAACACCATGTCTGAGGATTTATTCTTCCTAATGAAAATAATTGTACACACTGCAGATTCTAATGCTAATCTGTCTCAGTTGATCTCTGGTGCAGTGGAACTGCGTGAAACACTGGACAATGGAGTCTTTCCTGTCTTCTCACTTTATTTCCAGGGTGATGTTTACATGTATATGGAATTATAATCCCTGTGTGTGTGTGTGTGTGTGTGTGTGTGTGTGTAGGTGATCTTTTCAGTGGCTCAGACCTATGAACTCATGTTCTGTCTGGAAGAGCTGACCTCTGACAACAGCGAGCTCAAACCAGAGCATCTAACACAGGTACAACAAACACACACACACACACTGCAGTTTGTTAATTCACACAAAGCCCTCACATTACCTCACTGTACTGTATATAAAACCGAATGAATGAAATGTTTTGACATTTAATAAAAAATACTTTTGTTATTGAATTTTGCAAAAACTGTTGCATTTCTCCAGATCTGTGTGTGTTTCCCTCTCAATCTCTTAAGCATTACACCTGAAATACCGGACAATATAACACATAAATAAGCTATTGTATAGTTTCTTAGACAAAAAATCATGTTAAATACATGAACTAATTCCATACAGCAGAAATAATAACATCGTATTATATAATAATATTGTACTTATATATTCACTTCTTCAAAATATAATGTTCCTGTCCATTTCAGCTCCGTCTTCCACTGACTGGGTTCAGCTGGAGTTTGTGTGGTTTTTCACCTGCTGTTCCAAATAATCCCTCAGGTTTTCATTGGGATTGAGGAAATTTTGTCCAGGAATCACAGGTCGTTCTACTCAGTGCAGAGATGTGTGTAGTCTATTAAAGACTAAAATACAGATATCTGAATTAATAACCAAAATCTAGACTGTGGTACTTCATGATCAACAGCATGTAATCATCTCTGCTGCAAGGAAAACATTATTATCTCCTGTTCATAATCATTCAACATTTCTTCATTCTTATAGAATACATTTGTTAGAACATTTAGCTAGAACAGATGAGAACTTCCACAAGATCTAACAGGAACATGAGCAGATATTTACCATCACATCACTGCTCTTATACAATCACAGGATGTAGAGCTTTATGTTTAAAACAGTGATCACTGCCGTGTGTTTTATCTCTTGTTCTACACGTGTATTTAAGTGCAGACGTTAAGAACAAGCGGAGGGGAACTTTACAGGAATGACAGAAGACACGGTGTGGAGGTGGAGTGCTGGAAGGAGTGTCAGAGTAAAGTGACTCCTTAAATAAAAGATTTGGAGCAGTGTGGCATCAAATATGATGATTTTAATTGGCTTTGATGAGAGTGGAGAAGAAAATCTGCTGCTGATCAGAAACAGGGAAAAGCCGAGATCATCTTATTCAGACAAAAGCAGCAGTATGAAGTCAGAGATAGCAGGGTGTCACAAGGAGACCAGGTGTTCATTTACAATCACTCTCATGCACTCAGTGCTGACATTTTGTAGACTCTGTCTGACTCCCTGTCTTCTGCTTTCACATCCATTTTAAATCAATACCAAACAGCGTTAAAGCTCATTGTTAGAAAAAGTCTGATTAAATAGAATATAGTACAATTTTAACGCAGTATCTGATCATCTGATATTTACTGCAACTCAAATTAAATGTACAAAATAATATTAATGTACAAAATAATGCTGTCAGTCTTTTAATTTGAGTGTTTATCTAAAAAATATCATTACTCACCTCAGTGTCTGTAGTCTGTAATGTTCATCATTCTTCAGAGCAGACAGACTCTTCACTCCTGAGTCTCCTAGTTTATTCCCAGACAGATTCAGTTCTCTCAGGTGTGAGGGGTTTGATCTCAGAGCTGAAGTCAGAGCAGCACAGCCTTCATCTGAGACACCACAACCATGCAACCTGCAGAGACACAATGACACTCTTCACTCTCTCAGTTTATGAACATCAAGACATACTTTGTGTATCTTGAAATTAGTGTGAGTGAGTGAGTGTGTGGGAGAGTGGAAGACTGTGAATGTTTAAATGAAATCTTGAAATGAGTGGTGTGTGTGTGTGTGTGTGTGTGTGTGTGTGTGTGTTTATCTGGCAACCCGGTTCGTAGCAGCTAGACACAGACTTACTGAAAGAATCCTCACTGAGATGCAGTTTGTGTGATTAGTTACAATGTTGTAGTAAATTTCACAGTAATTTTAGACACATTGCAGTCGCATCAAGTCACGTTTTGTGTTGCAGCTTCTCACATACGTACATCTGACCCAAAGACTCTGTGACAGATCATCAGTGTGCAGTGAAAAGAAACAATCTTCCTCCTCAGGACATTGATGATGAACCTAAAACCTCTGCTTCAGTCTCACTATTAGAGAATGTGTCTTACTGAGGAGCAGGTCATGTGACTCTCAGAGAGATGATCTTACCCCAGTTTCTCCAGTTTACAGTGAGGATTCTCCAGTCCAGCAGAGAGACTCTTCACTCCTGAGTCTCCTAGTTTATTCCTAGACAGATTCAGTTCTCTCAGGTGTGAGGGGTTTGATCTCAGAGCTGAAGCCAGAGCAGCACAGCCTTCATCTGAGATATCACAATAACACAACCTGCAGAGACACAATGACACACTCTTCATCAACACATTTTCATTACATTAAAGATGATGTGTGGGATTTTATTATTCAGAATGACATGAGGATTTAATATCATCTGTTTATTCTAATGAACAATGTGCCTCATTTATAAAACTGGATATGAACGGGTTTGTGTGTAAATCGTTTGTACGAGCGTTTACACAAGAAATTTGGTCTTCATGAAAATCCTGTTCATTCGTATTCTACTCGTGCTCCTGAGTGTGTGTACATTTATACATAAGAAGAAGTCTTTATTTATCACATATACATTACAGCACAGTCAAATTCTTTTCTTCACATTTCCCAGCTTGAGCCCCAGACTAACGAATGTAAACATTGACTTGATCAACTTCAGATCATATCATTTGCAGAGATTTCTGCAATTTTATATAATATTCTGTTGAGTTTAAATAGTTTATGTTTAACATGTTTACTGCGTTTAGCAGACTCCTTTATCCAGAGAGACTTCTAGAAGTTCTTTGGAGTTTCTATCAAAAACACATCCTCATGCTAGTTCACTAGATCAGGGACTAAGAGCACCACTGAGAACATTTGTGAAAATCAGATGTTTTATATTACTGGCATTCAATGTTCCCTCTAAGCTGTGCGCCTGCGCAATCGCACACTGCTCGCACATTCTCAGCGCACAAGAAAATCTATGCAGCGCATAAAATAAAATTCACCATAAACGTATTAATTAATATCTAATTTAGACCTAATCTTAGACCCCTTATCATGGTGAAACGAACGGGCAGCGCCAGCGACACATCCCCTCACCAAGCTAAAGTAAAAAAGAAATGCGGTTCTTTTAGGATGGAATGGCTGTCGGAGTATGTGCAAATAGAAGAACAAGCGGTGAAACAGGGTGAGATTTTTTCTTTTTCGAGTGAGAAAGGTTTACTCTGCAAAACATGCAGCGAAGCCAAAGTGGAAAGTGAGCTTTCGGCAGGAAAAAGGTGGACTGAATGGAAGTCGGACTACCTCAAGCGTCACATTGAGCAGAAAAGTCATTTGAAAGCTGTTGGAATTGTACGAAGACTCAAGATGGGACAGAGGATTGGTACATTATTGCGGGAGAGCGCAAAAGACCGAGAGAAAAGGAACGAGCTGTCACGCAAAACAAAATCTGACTCCGAGCAAGTTAAAGTTCTCATTGACAAAGTCATCAACCTGGACAAAGTGTACAACCATTGGAGAAGTGAGAAGGACAGACGTGAAAAATAAGGTCAAATTAAAGTCAGATTTCTGCATATTCTAGTAACATTTATTAAGATTTTTTATTTATGGATATTAATCATTAAATGCTGTTACTACTAGATAATTTATGGGTAGTAGAAATGCTAATAAAAAAACTGTGTAATTAGATATTTTACAGGCAGAGTTACAGGAATTTACACTGTATCAAAGCTACAGCACATGTCATTGAGCAAAATGTGAATGTTTTAATGTGAACAAAATGTTATGTCTGAAAGGTGAATATGTCTCATTTCTTCCAGAACAGGACCCTCAGCCAGGCCACAACTGGACCACACGCAGGACAAAGCAGGACTCTCACATATAACATACTACACATCTCATGAACTACAAGATTTTTGTCTTTTTCATTTTAGGTGGGCCAAATCGCTTATATTAAAAGTAAACTAATGAAAATTGCTGCTGTAATTTGATTCTTTTAATAAGCCATGTAACTTGCTATGATCCAATGTTTTGAACAGGTGTGATACTGGTGTGTGGCCACAGCGTGCACATCTGATATTGCTCACAGTGGTTCTCAGTGTGCTCAGGGAGCTTGTGTGTATGCCCATACACATGAAAAATTAGAGGGAACATTGCTGGCATTTATTAAAAAATATTTTAAAAGTGAGCCAATACAAACCCATAAATTAAGACAAATAAAATTGAACTGTTACAATGTTGTAGTAAATTTCACAGTAATTTTAGACACATTGCAGTCGCATCAAGTCACGTTTTGTGCTGCAGCTTCTCACATACGTACATCTGACCCAAAGACTCTGTGACAGATCATCAGTGTGCAGTGAAAAGAAACAATCTTCCTCCTCAGGACATTGATGATGAACCTGAAACCTCTGCTTCAGTCTCACTATTAGAGAATGTGTCTTTCTGAGGAGCAGGTCATGTGACTCTCAGAGAGATGATCTTACCTCAGTATCTCCAGTATACAGTGAGGATTCTCCAGTACAGCAGAGAGACTCTTCACTCCTGAGTCTCCTAGTTTATTCTGAGACAGATCCAGTTCTCTCAGGTGTGAGGGGTTTGATCTCAGAGCTGAAGTCAGAGCAGCACAGCCTTCATCTGAGATATCACACTTATACAACCTGCAGAGACACAATGACACACTCTTCATCAACACATTTTCATCTTGGTTTAAAACTTACTGTAAAGCTGATGTGTCTGTTATGTTGGACTGTCTCCCTTCTCTTGTCCAATCACAAAATATTATTAATAAGGATGCACCGAAATGAAAATTCTTTGCCGACGCCGAACGTTTTTTCGTGTTTTTCATTTCTTATTATTTTTTATAAATTAAAATGACAAAAACTACAATTCCAAATTTCTTTATTTAACACTGAACTTTTTTTTCTGTGCCGGAACAGAAACAAAAAAGTAAACATCTGAAGAGCATGTGCGTTGTGCACATAGCTCGTACATGTGCGCGCCCTCATCGAGGTCGTGACATTCGCAGGTCTCACTCTGGTTGCGTCATCAAACATGCCATTGTTCGCTCAAATTTATTCTGCATTTTCTGCATTTTCACTTATTATTATTTTCGGCAATTTTCGAATAATTTTGGTTGCCGAACATTCAGTGCATCCCTAATTATTAATACTGAACAATTATGGTGTAAAACTATTGCTGGTTTATGTTAAAAGTAGTGAGTCAGGGTTTTTAAATCTCTGTGTAAATGTATTTTATACACATGTCTATGTGCATTTAATTATTACTTTAATGCACAAGTGAGATGTTTAATGAGTAATATATTTGTTCTGTATGTTGTACTGATTTAACTGAAAAAACAGAACTGTACACAACTATTAACTGCAGCTTTTAGTGAGGTACTGTGTCTCTCAGAGAGATGATCTTACTTCAGATTTTGTACTTTACACTGAGGATTCTCCAGTAGAGCAGAGAGACGCTTCACTCCTGAGTCTCCTAGTTTATTCCCAGACAGATGAAGCATATTCACAGTCAGATGTAGTTCTCTCAGATTGGAGGTTTCTGAGCTGAGTACTGAGGCCAGAGCTGACCAACCACTTCTTTGAATTGTATCACACCTGATACTGAAGGAAAAATACATAATGAACTAACAGTAATGCAAATGATCAAACAAGTCCTCAAAGCTTTCACTGCAACTTCTCAGTTTCAAAAGCGCAAACATCAGTTAGACAAAAGTCCCACACAGTCAGAGCTGTTCAGATTCGGCTTGGTGGGAGTTTTCAGCTGCGTACATCATCACACACACATTGTATAAACATGGAGTATAAGATCCGGGACACCAAATGGGAAAGCAAGAGTCTGATCTAAAATGTTATTAATAGGAGAGAAGAAAGAGTCTAAAGTGTGATGAAGAGTTAGATTGATCTGAACAGCTAAGACATTTGATTTGTTCTCTTAACACTGTAACAGTAGAACAGTTCTATTCAGATTTACTTACATTGCTTTTCTGGATGCTGCAATCACAGGCATCACCTTCACAAGAATCTCATCTCTTATTTTATCTGTAGAGAAATATTTATCCAGGTCAAATTCTTCCAGCTCCTCTGCTGATGTCAGTAAGACAAACACCAGAGCAGACCACTGTGAAGAAGAGAGTTCACTTTGTTTTCCAGATTTCAGGCAGCGTTGGATTTCCTCCACTAGAGAATTGTCCCCCAGTTCATTCAGACAGTGGAACAGATTGATGGATTTCTCTGTAGGGGGATTTCTACTGATCTTTTCCTTGATGTACTGTACTGTGTTCCTCTTTCCTGTCTGGGAGCTACTTCCTGTATGTGTTACTAAGGCATGTAAGAGTTTCTGATTGGACTCCAGTGAGAGACCCAGAAGAAAACGGAGGAAAAGATCCAGATGTCCAGTCTTACTCTTTAAGGCCTGACGTACAGCACACTTGTGGACATCTGAAATTGTCTTAAAGACCTGATTCTGTTCAAGAACATTTCTCTTTTCCTTCATGAATGTCAGGTGCACATACAGAGCTGTGAGATGCTCCTGAATGCTCAGATGAACAAAACAGTACACTTTACTCTGGTGAAGTCCAGACTCTTCTCTGAAGATCTGAGTACACACACCTGAGTACACTGCTGCTTCTCTCACATCAATGCCACACTCTCTCAGGTCTTCCTCATAGAAGATCAGGTTGCCTTTCATCAGCTGCTGAAAAGCCAGTTGTCCCAGTTTGAGAAGCATTTCTTCATCACTCTCCTGCTTCTTTGAGTACTTTTCTCTTATGATGTTTGTCTGAATGATGAGGAAATGTGTGTACATTTGAGTCAGAGTCTTGGGCATCTCTCCACTCTCTGCTTCATCCAACATTCTCTCTAGAACAGTGGCTGAAATCCAGCAGAAGACTGGGATGTGGCACATGATGTAGAGGCTTCCTAATGACTTCAGGTGTGTGATGATGTTATTGGCCAGCCTCTGATCACTGATCCTCTTCCTGAAGTACTCCTCCTTCTGTGGGTTATTGAACCCTCGTACCTCTGTGACTCGATGGACACACTCAGAGGGGATCTGATCAGCTGCTGCTGGTCGGGAGGTGATCCAGATGAGAGCAGAGGGAAGCAGATTCCCTTTGATCAGGTTTATCAGCAGCACATGCACTGATGCTGATTCAGTTACATCACACACTCTCTCCGTGTTCTGGAAATCCAGAGGAAAACGATACTCATCCAATCCATCAAAAATGAACAGAACCTTTTCCAAACTGGACATTTCTGTTTCTTTTGTCTCCTTAAAACAGACATGAAGGAGATCCATCAGACTCAGTTTCTGGTCCTTCATCAAATTCAGCTCTCTGAAAGGAAGTGGAAATATGAGCTGGACATCCTGATTTACTTTCCCTTCAGCCCAGTCCAGAATGAACTTCTGCACAGAAACTGTTTTTCCGATGCCAGCGACTCCCTTTGTCAGCACAGTTCTGATGGGTTTGTCTTGATCAGATAAGGGCTTAAAGATGTCATTGCATTTGATTGGTGTTTCCTCTGTTGTTGTTCTCCTGGATGCTGCCTCGATCTGTCTCACCTCATGTTCTTTATTGATGTCTCCACTGTCTCCCTCTGTGATGTAGAGCTCTGTGTAGATCTCATTCAGGAGTGTTCGGTTTTCCAGGTTTATCATCACTCCATTTAAACACTGAAACTTCTTCACCAGATTTAATTTGAACTTTTTCTGGAATTCATTTACAGCAGCAGGTTCTGGGTCGTGTCTGTGACAGGGTGAAGAAGGAAGACATGGTGAGACATGGGGTCTAATTATTAGAATTTAAGATCACACTTTTTTCTGACTGTTACCACAGATAACCATTCTTTATGATGTTCTCACTGTGTATTTGCCTTATTCTACAGTATGTTCTCTATAATCTAATCACTCTGCAGGAAATAACAGCAGAGATGTTTATAATACCAGCGCGTCAGTGTCACAGTCATGTTGTTGGGTTTGATCTTACCCTGTAGCTGTGATGATGTTCTTTTCTCTTCTGTCTCCTGACTTCTGTAGAACACTGGGAATAAAAACTGTAGCTGTTAAAGACAATAACTTTCATCACTTTAATACTGGAGTCTAAAATATAGCCCTAAATTTTGTCAAATAATTGTAGTAAGGGCATTAATATTTAGAAAACATACTGCTAAATACAACACCAACATTGTGGACCTGGAGAAAAAATGTGTCCGTTTTAATTTGAGGATTTCTAGATTTTTTTTTTCTTTTTTTACATCTAGATGTGATAAATAACTTAGAACATGGCACCTTATCATGCAGGAAATGGGAAAAAAAGTGAAAGAAATGGCCTCGTTGTTCCAATACTTGTGGAGGGGACTGTATATGGTCATTATGGTTGTAACAGAACATGAGGACATCATTCAGAATGAACAGATAATGTGTCCTGAATGGATTATTATTATTTTAAAAACCTGCTAGAAAGGTTCACAGGTATAAAAATCTGTAACTCTACCCAGAATTATACGACACTGTGGATGAGATTCAGTCCGTCACCTGTAGGGACAATTTAGTTATATTACATATTGTAATCTGTAGTTTGTTTTGCTTATATTAGCATTTGCTTATATTTAAGACATTACCTCTAAGACAGTTTGATCTTCATAAAATTCTGTAGTATCACTAAAGACCAAGAAACTAAAATATAAATCAAAATATCTGCTAATGATTGTGTAGCACAGACATTACTGTGACTTTAACTATGAGAATTATGGGATGTTACCTGTGTACAGACGAGGAGTCTTTATTTCTAAAGCGCAGAGGAAGCTCCATAGACACATCACTCTTCATGGACACACAGCTGGGTTCTGATGAGTCTGATCTCTTTCTCTGTAGTTTACTGTACAACATTATAGAGAGGACATGAGACAGAATTTACTTCATTAATGATTACTTTATAGTCCACAGCCTTGTTTCATTTGGCCTGCGTGAACTTGGAAAAAAGATCACTGAAACAGCTCGTAGTACACTACTGCTCAACATGTTCACACTGTCCAGAATTCACAGCAGATATCCAAAGTGTAGCCATCTGAAGGTAGTTACCATAAACCTTTGTATGAGTGAACTGGAGTTTCTATCACGGTTTGGCTTGACCACAGTCTGACATGAGGGTTAAATAAACACCTGTGTGCTGCACTTGATGTAAGTCTCACTCACGTCTAAAACCATTCAGAAGCACGTGGTGTAAGGAACGTAAGTGTAAGTGTAAGACACAATCTACAATCTTTCTACATTAATAACGGTGCCATGAAACAGCTTTATGACAGCTCCACTGAAAAAGATAAAGATTACATGTTAATAACAGAGAAAAATGACCCCTTATATTATAAATCCTGATCTACTTTTCTTCTGCAGTAAACTCCAGCAGCTACTTCACCGGCTCTCACCTCCATATCTCTGTGCTTCTAGTGTAGATATCTGACTAGTAACTTTCTAACAGAAACAGGAACGATGCATCGTCCCAATAGACTAATCCTGTTTCTCATCACAGCAGCTGATCTCAACAGAATCTAGCAGTTTTTTCAACTGATGACTGATAACTTCTCATGCTTAGTATAAATATCTGTTATTATTTTCATATAAACTCATTATATATTTCAGATATTAATATTTAATGACTAAAATACTAGGACAGGGAAGCTTACTGATTGTTTGAGGGTGGGGTCACATTATCTGTGTCCAGGTCAGGGGTCTCCATGTTTGAATATTAGTGTAAACACAGACAGCTCATGGACACACAGCTGAGTCCTGAAGATGCTGATCTCTTCTGCTGGAATTACTCACACTTCTAGAAAACACAAAACAAATACACAGTTACAATTTGGGGGGAAATCTCTCTCATCTTTCAACTAAAGAAAATGTTGCTCCTTTATCAAAGGTCTGGATCATATATCTGCTTGATATATCGCTTTGCTTATTTATAAGTCGCTTTGGATAAAAGCGTCTGCCAAGTGATAAATGAATAAATGAAATGAATAAAACAAAGTTTTGTGTGTGTTTGTGTGTGTGTGTGTGTGTGTGTGTGTGGAGGTGAAGTGAACAGTTCAATAATCAGGGGAGGGAGACTTATTCTTATCACATTCATAGTTCATAGACAAATCTTATTTACAAGATAGCAATATGACTTCTATCTAAATCTTTCACTAAAATGAGTATTTCATCCTCTTGAAGTAATGTTGGAATCAGTGGCTTCAAGTCACAACAGTAACGTCACAACCCTCTGTTACTAAACCAGTGATTTATTATCATTTATTATCACAATTCATTCTGAAGAGTCTTACTACATGAATGATCATCAATAGGACTTTATTTCTTTATACTCGAGTCCAAGCTGAAAAGAACCCTCTCTGAACCGCTCCATTGTGAAGGTGTTCTGTCTGAACCACGGCCCTGCTGCAGAGAGAAATGAAACCGGAAGTACTGTTTGTACAAACACAATGACGGGGGATTATTAGACATCATCATGGCCTTTTCTGGACTTCCGTAGAAGACAGATATTAAAAGATATGATGTTTGTTCCACACTAATAAATCTAAATCCCCCAAACACTGAATGTTCATCCAAGAGAGAAACTTCTATATAAAATATATAACACACAGCCGATACACAGCAGCTTTACTGGGAAGATGACGTCAGTCCCGGGGAAGTGACGCCGTTTTCTTACTGCTGTTTTTATACGAGTAAAATAAAATATAAAATATCAAGTCGTTTCTGTTAAAGAAATAACTTACTTTTATTCAGCAGTCCATGTTGTGTGACATTAATATCACCGTTTCTGCCTGCTGTTGAGGTTTTTCTGCTTTTCCAACAGCGACACAATGGAGTCGAGTCTGAGAGAGAAACAACTTCTTCTTCTTCCTGTTTTTTGTGGTTCCCTTTTCCAACTCTTTCACTCTCCGTTAAACTGATTCACTAAAACCTCCAGGGTTCGGGGTTCGATTCCTGCCGGGACCCTGTGTGTGCGGAGTTCGCATGTTCTCCCCGTGCTGTGGGGGTTTCCTCTGGGTACTCCGGTTTCCTACCCCAGTTCAAAGACATGCATGGTAGGTTGATTGGCATGTCTAAAGTGTCCATAGTGTATGAATGGGTGTGTGTGAGTGTGTGTGTGTGTGATTGTGCCCTGTGATGGACTGGCACCCTGTCCAGGGTGTACCCCGCCTTGTGCCCGATGCCCCTTGGGATGGGCTCCAGGTTCACCACGACCCTGAAGAAGGAATAAGCGGTAGATGATGGATGGATGCATGATTCACTACCTGTGATGTGTAGCTCTGCCCCCTACCTGCTGAAGCCTGCAGAATGGGGCGTGGCTTCGTGCCACTGAAAAAGAGAGATGTGACACGCCCATAGAATTCTATAGTAATAGTGTTGAAGAAATGAACTCACTTCACTTTGCTGTTAAAGAGACTCTTTAGTTTATTTCTGCATGCAACTGGAGAGATCACATGTTGGAACCACATACTGTACATACTGTTGCATGGCACAAGCACATACTGTACAGTGACACACACACACACACACACACACACACACACACGGGCAGTTTCGAATTTAAATCACAGCTCTTTTTTACATTCACTAATTCAGTCTCAGTGATCATGACAAATAATAACATTTTATGACTTGTGTTTTAAACTCATACACAATGTATACAGTCAGAATGTAGACACACACACACACACACACACACACACGGTTGCTCTGTATGTGAGTGTGAAGACCCAAAATATCATTAGGTTATTACAGTTTGATTGTACGTTATAAAATAGCATTAGTAATAACATTAGTAATAACAAACCAGGACTGCAATCCGAAGAGAAATAAATCACTTAACCATTAAAACACACAGCAATTAAACACACCTGTATTGCACGATGACATAAATAAATAAAGACACATTCGTCCGGTAAACATGACATATACAATTAAACATGTGGTTTAAAGCTGCAGTAAGGAACTTTTCTTAAAAACAAACATAAATCAAATCAACTGTTGAAGACGTACATAAAAAAAATCAATGCTTAAAACTTCATTTGTGATGTCATTCGCCTTTGTGTGGTTTCATCACGTGCGTAAACAGAAAGAAGAAGAGCAGGCTACTATATCACATGTGTAGGGGCTGAGGAAGGTGGAGTGTTTGTAGTTTTTCCTTACAACAGTTGCTTAGAATTGAAACTGGTCATCTAGACGGCTGCTTTAATCTGGTTCATTCTAAACATAATCATCAGTGACATCTGGGGAATCAGCTGCTGTCAAAACCAAGCAACCTCGAATTGGAGAGAATGCAGAAGAACCTAACGCGACAGAGCCCGTGCTACAACCAGAATAAATATCAGCATGGCTTTTGAGACGTGGTGAAAACTCAGAGATCTGAAGGGACTGAAGACTGACACAGAGATGACTTTTATTAGCTGAACATTTAAGACATTTCAGTGGCTCAGTATGTAAAAAGCTAACATTAGTGCACATGTTCCTTGATTCAGCTAGGTATCACAGTTCCTGTTTCAAACAGAGATGGCGATAAAGAGGCAAAAGTTCAGTACTGCAGCTTTAAGTTAAACAGAATTCAGCAGAATGTAAAAAAGTCACCTCAGCGCTTTGACTCTGTTGTGTCTGAGGCAGAGTTCACGATAGCAAGTGACAGGTTCCTGGTGAGTTTGCATCTTGTGGGCAGGTCATGACTGTTAATAATCTCACCCGTCGCTTGTTATCGCTCCGTAAAAAAAGATACACATGTTTTTCAATTTTTTGAGTTTTGCTAGATACCAGAATGTCCAGCGCAAAAGGGCGTGTGTTTACAGTACATCAGTACACGTAGAACACTACACACTCTGTGCTGTGTAACACACACACACACGTATACAGATAAAGAGAAACCGAGAGTGCAGTAGCAGCAGTTTACTTTTCACAGAAGATCTGGAGTCCACGTGTGCAGTGTGGAATCTCACTGTTAGCGTTAGCGCTGTAGCTCAAAGCGACTAGAAGCTCCATCCATCCATCCATCTTCAACCGCTTATTCCTGCTTCAGGGTCGCGGGGAACCTGGAGCCTATCCCAGGAAGCATCGGGCACAAGGCAGGGTACACCCTGGACAGGGTGCCAGTCCATCGCAGGGCACAATCACATACACATCACACACCCATTCATACACTACGGACAATTTACCAAGCTGCCAATCAACCTACCATGCATGTCTTTGGGCTGGGGAGGAAACCGGAGTACCGGAGGAAACCCCGCAACACGGGGAGAACATGCAAACTCCACACACATGCACCCGCGGGAATCGAACCCCGGACCCTGGAGGTGTGAGGCGAACGTGCTAACCACTAAGCCACCGTGCGCCCTAGTGAGAAGCATGACCTGTGTGATGGAGGAAGGGGGCAGGACGGGGTTAAAGGGCGCCAGCTCGGCTCCTGATGGATTCTGAAGCTTCACTTTCATGGACATAGAACGAGAGAAAAAAAATTCATCTCAGTTTAAAGCTGCAGAAGTGTCTCCTCAGTGTGTATCCTCAGATAAACTGTGGATTGTGTGCGTCAGGATATCATCTGGTGTGTGTGTGTGTGTGTGTGACCTTCGACACTGTGGCCTGTAGCTCGATGTTCTTCACTGAGAGATGAGCCGTGTTCAGCATGGACACCACGATGACAAGGACGTCGCGTCTCCTGGGAGGACACTCGGAGCCGAAGTGCAGAAGGACACGCACTCCGTCTTTATCGTACGCAGTCACAGGATGAGCCTTACCTACACTCACTCACACACACACACACACCCCTCTGTAACCAGTCTCATTACACTGATTAAATTAAACTCGTCCCTTTCTCACAGAATTGTATTCAACTGAACCCTTTCATAGAATGTAAAGTAACCCGAAGCGTTTGATTTTGAAACCATTAAAACACAGTCCAGGTTAAACAATAATTAATGCACTGTGTGTTTTAGCTCCTTAATAAATGGTAGAAAAACACCATATGAACTTCTACCCACCTTTCCCCTCATAAAAACATCATTCCCACCTTCTGACTCGGAATGAACCTCATTTCTGACATTCCAGCTGGGGAAAATAGTAGAGCTGCAACAACTATTCGATAAAATCGATAATAACCGATTATGAAAATCATTGTGAATTAATCTGATTATCGATTAGTTGGTTTGCGCGTTGCAGATTTAGTCATTACGTTACTTCTGTTCCGAGAACATACTTCGGAGAGTAAATACTCAAGTTGTGTCCCAAATGACCTATTGTACACTTACACTATGTACTGTGTACTCCACTAGTGGTCAGTGGTGTAATTGCAGGGGGTCCGTAGGAAAGATTTTAAAATGTTTAAATAATATCATACATCCAGTAAATGTTCGATATGTCTCTGCATAGAGAAAAACAGGGAAATCATATTATTATTATTATTATTATTTATTATTATTATTATTATTATTATTATTATTATTATTATTATTATTAATTCACAGGCAGCAATTATGTTTCCAGTGTATATATTTAGTACAATTTTAAAATATGCCTGCTCAATGTATTCTAAGTTTACATGCCATTGTACCTACCTTTTTTAATATGTAGTTCATGTGGGGTTTTTTTCCGAAAGTGAATAAATGATCTTTAATCTGTTCTCATGAAATAGGCTTTGGTATGAAAATGACTTGATTTAGCTTGTACGATCAGTGGTGACAATTCACCTGGCTAG
Organism: Ameiurus melas; assembly: GCA_012411365.1. NCBI lineage: Eukaryota > Metazoa > Chordata > Actinopteri > Siluriformes > Ictaluridae > Ameiurus > Ameiurus melas. The sequence continues at coordinate 24,612,717 of CM022765.1, forward strand.
TGAGCCTCCTATTCAACAGAATGCTTTCAAAATTGGATGTTACAGTAAAACATAAACAATTGCATGTGTCGGGAGGTCACTGCTGTCCACAATGGAGAAACAGGTGCTCGTGCACCTGCTCATGCATGCACGATCACATTCTCCACAGCGCGCTGCACAAAGGGGGACTCATGACAGAACTGTTCAAAAGTTTACACACCCTTGATTATTAATACTGTGTTGTCACCTGAATGATCCACAACTGTGTTTATGTTTTGTGAGAGTTCTTCATGAGTCCCTTGTTTGTCCTGAGCAGTTAAACTGCCCACTGTTCTTCAGAAAAATCCTCCAGCTCCTGTACATTCTTTACTTTTCCAGCATCTTTTACATATTTGCGCGCTTTCCAACAGTGACTCTAATTTCTGAATTATTTCTTAGTTGAACACTTCACAGTACATTAATATGTATTACATGTCTATTTAATTACATTTAAAAAATATATATATTCTATTTTGTTTTTATGCATCGATGCAAAATCATTCACATCAGCATAACAAAAATGATGATATTCCACAGCTCTAAGAGACACAGTGGTGTAATGTGAGTGAAATTATATAGTTGCATATAGGCACAGGGGTGTAAGGGAGACTGTAAACACAATAATTACAAAAGGGGTACCTTGGAACATGGTCAGTAACAACGGGGAACCCCAGATTGAGATCCAATCACTATTTCCATTTGTTGTCTCTCGTCTGTACTTTGCAAGCTGGTTTCACATACTGTCTTTCCTGTGGTGGTAAAAGAGTTCTGGAGTGGGACTCTCATCTGTGTGTTAGAGTTAGTCTGGCACTCTGATCCGGTTATGCAGTTGTTACATAAATACATATATTTGTTACATAAATACATACACTTGTGTTAAATTCGTGTTCCGTACTGAACATCCCATATGATAAGTTTTCAGGTAGTGGTGTGTCAGTAGTTATATCATACACTTTCTGTCAAACTGTCAATCAAAGTAGTGTGTTGGTAATTTATGGCCCTGTCTTCTCAGGCCGACAGGTCTGTAGGTACATTTTAATTTAGGGCTGGGGGGTTATTTATGTATTATTATTATTATTATTATTATTATTATTATTATTATTATTATTATTATCATCATCATCATCATCATCATTATCATCATCATCATTATTATTACCGTCCTACTAAAAAGAGAAAAACGAGAGGTTGGTGACGGAGCTGCTGTAAAGTAAATGAAAATGTTCCACAATATTAAATGTAAAGTGTAAAAAGTCTGGCATGTCACTCTTTAATTAATACAAATTGGAATCATTGGTAATTTGCTGTGTTATAAGAGGATAAAACACATCTGTGCTGTAATTGGAGAATAATCAACTTTAGGCTGGTAAAAGGAACTCCGCTTGAAACTGACACATATTTACATATATATATATATATATATATATATATATATATATATATATATATATATATATATATATTATAGAAAATATATCAAAAATATGTATAAAAAATGGCTAGGACATGTAATCAATGTGTATAACTCACTTCTGGATGTGTTGATGAGGTGTGTTCAATATGTAACCTGCATTTAGAATTACTCCTTAAAGTATAATCAAATAATCTGTATGGGTTAAAAAGCATAATCTATATGTATAATCAATAGTTAGAAGCATAATCTAACTCCATAGAATAATGGTTTATCAAGTAATATTCTGAGTGTGGATTGAGTTAGGAGAATTCTGTGTCTTACTAAACAGTAGGCCTAATTACTTTCTGTGGCTAATCTAAAACTATAAGATACTTCCAACAGGTCGTCTTCTAAGTGTGTAAAGTGTGAACCTGTGTTTGTTTAAACTCAGTTTCACCTCTAAATGTGTGGATTAGAGGTTTTGGGTTTTGTCTAAAGCAGAGTTACTCTGTGGTAGTAAAACCAGAGCCTTGTGTTTATTTAATTGCAACTTCACTTTATGGTAGTAATTTGGACATATTTCAGAACTGGCTTTCTAAAACAGAGCCTCTTAAGATTGTAAATCAGTGACAAAAGAAAAGATAAGAATCAACAGAAAGGTACCAAGACGCGGCTATAGGATGTGTCAGGGTAAACAAACCCAGGCCTGCTAAAACTTTTAAAGAATATACAACTGGCTGCGCATGCGCCACAAAGATAAGGTATCCTATGGACATGAATAATTAGTTAAAGCAGTGGAGATTGGTCAGTTCTAAAAAGAAAAGTTGAATGCCACACCTAGGAATTAGGTTTACTGTTTTGGGAAGTATATAAAGACATGTTTGTGTATGTACAAGTTGGACTCTCTGCAGACAGTCACACTTTGTTGGTTTCCAATAAAGTTGATTACGTTTGACATCTACAAAACTCTCTGTCTTAGAAGTTTTTGACTTAGGCTAGAAAGGTTGATTTTATCCACAACAATATATATATATATATATATATATATATATATATATATATATATATATCAGTATTTGTTTATTGTTGTTGTTGTTGTTTTGTGTTGTTATTATTTTAAACATATTAATACTTTGGATTATTATATATAACTGGAAAACCATTTATCCACCCAGGATATACAAAAAGGATGTATTTTAAATCTGCTACTGTACTGATGATTAGTTTCTTCATTTTGTGTCAGTGTGGGTTAGTATTTGACCATATTTGTTTTAACATTTAATATTAAGCTCTTTTTCCAAATATAATATGATCATTTTTTATAGTAGTGCCAAATATTTGCAGTAGAGGGCAGCAGTAGCCTGTTTAACCTCTGCACCTACTACCTTTACACTGTATCCTTTTTCTTTATGCAGATATACTCCAATACTCCAACCTCAGGTACACATGCATGTAACTGATGTTTGCACTTAAAAAAAAACCTCCCTGTTTGTCTGTGAAGCTGTAATTCAATTGATGCCTAATGTGCTTGTTGATATAGTATGTAGTTCATTCACTGCCTTGTTCTGCAGGTTTTTATTATTTATTTTTTAATCATTTTTATATGAGTAGAATATTTGTTTTGTGAAATAAACGAAAACAAAATGTTGATTACGTTTAGGGAATCCCGTTTCACCTTTGAATAAACGTTAAGGAGGTTAAAAATACTCTATTTAAAAGAATTGTGTGTATTACATAACTTCTAAACATAAACCTTTAGGAGGTAAAAAAAATTATTAAAAGAGCTGTTAAAAAAGAATATCGTGTATTACCGTGTAATACCGTGTTAAGACATTATGGTTAAAACACAGAAGAAAGTCTGCAACTAACTGATACAATGGCTACTCCGAGTACTCCTAATATCTCTAGAAGACGGTCCTACATCACACATGTGAGACTCTGATGAAAAGCATAAAGAGTTTACTTTTACTCCAAGAAAAAACAACAACAATATATTAGTTTGTCAGTAATTCTTTGTGGGGGCGACTTTGTAAAGGAGCTATTGTTAAACTCTCTTAAGACCGCCCTCATGCTGCGATGGTTAAAACGGGTTGGTCTGTGTCACAGTCAAACACATTAAGAAGATGTCTCAAGATTCTTCATCCGCCTGCTACAGTAACACCCCGGAGACAGGTCCGGCTCTGCCTGACGACAACGCGACAACGCTAGAATCCCCACCACAAACATACGACAACAGGTGGCTAGATAACTTCTGCAAAGAGTTAGGATATCACAACCTAAGTTTCCTCACAACTCCGTACGGAATCAGCGGCTCTTTAACTGGAGCTGTTGTATACTTACAAAATAGTAATTACATTTCTTACGACTAGGTGGAGTCTATGTTTTTTAGGTGAACTGGAATTGTTTTTTTTTCCTTTTATCGCGTTTTGTTTTCAGTGTTAGCTAAACACGGAGTGCTAGCTAGAAAACTGCGGCGCTATCTTCATAAGTGGAAGCTCGAGCAGTGCAGAGGAGCACGGTGAAGAGAGAATCAGAGCGCCAGTGGCTGTAGAGGAGCGACAAGGACAAGGAGAAGAGCACAGCATTCAAATGGCTACGTTTGGGACTATCGGTGAATTTGTGGAAGGAAAGGAAGCGAGGACTGGACAGAGTATGAGGAAAGGTTGGGACACTTTTTCGCCGCAAATGGAATTGCGGAGGCGGCTAGAAAGCGCCACGCCATTCTCCTGCGGTGTGTGCAGCTAGGACTTATAAGCTGATAAGGAACTTAGCTACACCGGAAGAAACCGGGGAAATTGAATATACTGAACTGATCAAGCTCGTCGGGAATCACCACAATCCAAAACCGTCAGTAATAGTCCAACGTTTCAAATTTCACAGCCATTTCCGGAAGTCAGGTCAGTCAGTAGCTAATTTTGTTGCAGAATTGCGGCAACTGTCAGAACATTGTGATTTTAAGGACGTCTTAGATGACATGCTCCGTGACAGATTAGTATGCGGCATTGCTAATGACGCCATACAGCGCCGTTTGCTGGGGGAAACTCCACCACTGACTTTCAAGAAAGCGCTAAAATATCGTTCGGAATGGAAATGGCGGCAAATAATGCAAAAGACATTCAAAAGGGTCAGGCTGGATCACAGTCAGTGGCTGTGCACCACGTGAACAAAGAGGCTGCAAGGTCATCAAAGAAAGTGGAATGTTTTAGGTGTGGAGGGCCACACTATGCTAATGACTGTAAATTTAAAGAAACGGTTTGTCATACCTGCAGAAAAAAAGGACACTTAGCTAAAAAGTGCAGGAGTGCTAAAAATAAGGCTAAGAAGGAAACATGGAAAGCCCGGCAGGCTCAAGCACACACACATCACGTCAAGGAAGATGACGGAGAGGCTGCGTGTGCATTCAACATGTTTACAGTGGATACGGATGAGGGACCACCTATGCCCTACTATGCGACAGTGACTGTTGAAGGACAAGACATTAAGTTTGAGGTGGATTCTGGGGCTACAGCATCGGTCATCAGTGAGGAGACCTACAGGAGGACATGGGGACATAAGCCTCCTCCTATTAAGCCGTTGAATCTCAAACTAAGGACATACACGGGTCAGGCCATACCTCATTTGGGGGTGTTACAGGTGAACATTTCAGTGGGAAGTCAGAGGGCTGAAGGCAGACTAGTCATAGCTAAAGGTAGTGGGCCTAGTCTGGCTACGCAAAATTAAGCTAAATTGGCATGAGATCAAGTATGCGCACACAACAGAGGACATTCTGTACCGATACAGTGATGTGTTCAGAGACGAACTGGGCACACTAAAGGGAGTCACTGTGAAGCTCCATGTAGATCCTGATGCAGCGCCACGTTTTTTCAAGCCCAGAGTGGTGCCCTATGCAATGAAAAGCAAAGTGGAGGAGGAGCTGGAACGCTTACAGGCGCTGGGGATCACTGAGCCTGTCCAGTTTTCAAGGTGGCCAGCACCTATAGTTCCCGTGTTGAAGCCTGATGGAACCGTAAGGATCTGTGGTGACTATAAAGTTACGGTGAATCAAGTCTCAAAGCTGGAGGAGTACCCGTGCGCACACGGTGGATGACCTGTTCGCAACACTGGCTGGAGGTAAACTGTTCTCAAAGCTTGATATGAGCCACGCTTACCAGCAGCTACTTCTTGATGAGAAATCAAAAGAATTTGTCACAATAAACACACACAAAGGATTATTCAAGTACAATCGCCTAGTGTTTGGAGTAGCGTCCAGTCCCGCTATTTTTCAAAGGACAATGGACACTATATTGCAAGGTATTCCTCATGTAGCCGCATATTTAGACGACATTTTAATAACGGGGGCTACTGAGGATAGGCACATTGAGAACCTAGGTACTAAAGAGACTCTTAGATGCAGGGCTGCGTCTGAAACGTGGAAAGTGTGTGTTTATGGCACCAAGTGTGACGTATCTGGGACATTACCATCACAGCAGAGGGTCTTCGCCCAGTAGAGGACAAAGTGAGGGCTATCAAGGACGCCCCAAGCCCAAAGAACGTCACCGAACTCCGCTCGTTTCTAGGCATGGTGAATTACTATTGGAAGTTCCTGCAGGATCTATCAAAAGTGTTGGCACCTCTGCACAAGCTGCTGCACAATGACACAAAGTGGCAGTGGGGTACGGGGCAGGAGAAAGCGTTTAGGAGGTGAAAGAGCTCCTTCATTCAGCAAAATTGTTAGTTCACTATGATCCCGATAAAGACATTGTTCTCTCATGTGACGCGTCGCCTTATGGGGTGGGGGCGGTCCTCTCGCATGTTATGGAAGACAGCTCAGAGAAACCTGTTGGGTTCGCCTCACGGACGCTGACGGCTGCAGAGAAAGGTTATTCACAGTTGGAAAAAGAAGGTCTTGCTATTGTTTTTGCAGTAAAGCGTTTTCATCAGTATTTATATGGACGTGTTTTCAAAATCCACACTGACCATAAACCACTGATGAGTCTGTTCAGTGAAAAACGCTGCATTCCGCCGCTAGCGTCAGCCAGAATCCAACGGTGGGCACTAATATTGTCAGCCTACCAGTACGCAATAGTATACAGAGCTGGAAAAGACAACGCAAATGCTGAGAGCGTTGAGTCGCCTGCCATTGCCGGAGGCGCCTGTCTCAACATGCGTACCTCCAGAGACTGTTTTTTCATTAGAGAAATTGTCAGAGACACCTGTTAAGGCAGCCCAGGTCAAGCAGTGGACAGAGAGAGACCCAGTGCTGTCCAAAGTAAAGACTTGCCTGTTGCAGGGCTGGCCCAGTGTGGTTGTCAGTGAGGAACTGAAACCATATGCCAGACGCAAGACAGAACTCAGCCTGCAGGATGGGTGCATATTCTGGGGTTCGAGGGTAGTTGTACCTCCCCCAGGACGCTCACACATCGTGGAAGAACTACATGAGACCCATCCAGGAGTGTCACGAATGAAGAGCTTGGCGAGATCCTACGTCTGGTGGCCAAGAATGGATTTAGACCTGGAGAACAAGGTAAAGGCATGTACACAATGTCAGGCAAATCAACACATGTCGCCACCAGCCCCTTTGCAGCCATGGGAGTGGCCAGACCACCCCTGGTCAAGGCTACATCTGGACTTTGCTGGTCCGTTCATGGGGCAGATGTTCCTCATAATAGTGGATGCGCACTCCAAGTGGATAGACGCTCACATCATGAGCAACCTAACAGCCCCCTTAACCATAGACAAGCTCAGACAAGTGTTCGCAATCCACGGGTTGCCAGATGCAGTAGTCACAGATAATGGTCCGATGTTTACCAGTGAGCTGTTTGATGAGTTTATGGAACAGAATGGTATCCGTACAGCTCCTTTCCACCCAGCCTCGAATGGATTGGCAGAGAGAGCTGTCCAGACAGTGAAGGAGGGTCTAAAAGGATGAAAGGTGACTCTCTCAGTACCAGACTTTCACGGTTCCTGTTTAAATATCGCCTATACACGCAAACCACTACCGCACGTACTCCCAGCAGAGATGTTGATGGGACGTAGGCCTAAGTCAAAGTTGGACCTGCGGCGCCCACTCACAGGCTAGGGTGCTGAGAAAGCAGGAAAGACAGAAGGAAGGTCACGATCAACATGCACGACAGAGACAGCTGAAACCAGGTGACAATGTCTACGTTAAGAATTTCAGCAATAACTCTAATCAGCAATGGCGCCGCCGGGGTTATCTTGACACAAAGAGGCTCTCTCCTACGTCTAGAGAACTGACTGATGGACGAGTGTTCCGAAGACATCAGGACCACGTACGCCTGCGACATATACAGGCCCAGAGGTCAGTAGCACCTCAGAGTTCCCCTTGGTGACTCAGACTACTGGGGAAGCTTCACCAGAGGAAAAGTCACTTGAAGAAATGTCTGTGCCCCCGGGAGAGGATGGACAAGTGATCACAGACACACAGGCCCCTCTTGTGACTCTTATACCAGATCCACCCAAAACACCTACCTCAGCTGTGCCAGCAACAGCACCGGAGATAGTTCGCAGGTCACAGCGTGATCGGAAGCCTCCAGATAGACTGAATGTATGATTAATCTGAATGTGTTCAGTGGAATGTGCATATGCTAGATTATAAGAGTATGCCAAATAATATGATTTGTGTTTTGAAGAAGTATAATGAGTCAAGGTGTAAGAAAGAAATGACACCACATTAGTTTAAATTTTCCAGTTTATTTGCATTGGGAGAATTTTGGAATTTAGTAGGGGAGGAGTGTTGTATACTTACGAATAGAAATTACATTTCTTACCACTAGGTGGAGTCTATGCTTTTAGATAGTTAGTTTTGCACTACCTTCTTAGAGAAAAGGTGTTCTAGGGAAGTCGCCTACCAGAAGCACGTGCTGTTCTACTAGTGTTCTTATACTACAGCATTCATGTGATTATATTTCATATAAAAGCTACCACTCGGTACAACATCCTTTGTGGTCCTGGTTATTATACAAGTTACCACAGACCACCTACCACATTTTCATTGTATTCCATTAACCAGTATTATAAACAAAGCCACATAAGAAACACAGCATTTTTGCCACATGTATCCGTTAAAAAAAATGGAATTCCTCACAAATCCCAAAGAGGTGAGAACAGAATTGTTCAAGGCAACGGTGACCTAATATGCCGATATTGTGTTGTGTAAATAGGTGCTTGCTGTGTGCATTTCCCTACATATGAGAAATTGTTTCCAAACCGGTGATCAACTCACTCTTATCTCACTCTAAACACCAACAGAATATGGAACGTGTAGGAGCTTGAGACAAATGAAAAAGATTCATACAAATACACAGATCATGCATTATTTTTTGTGGATGTGTAACCCACTCGTCGAGGGCGGGTCACTTATTGGGGTATTACAGCGTGTGATGACGGTAATGAGAAGTCGAGATATCTAGATGGTCGGAATTGGACCAGGTCAAAAGACCACAGGTTCACTCGCTGGAGTCACGAGTTGGATGACGGCAGTGAAATAATACACCAGACACACAAATAAAGTTCACTTCGTATATTGTAGAAAACAACCAATAGGAACAAATATAACAGTAAGGAAATAAAATAAAAGAAATAAATCACAACTCAGAATCCCAAACGTATACATAAACAATGATCAAGTTAACACAACATCCTTCACACAAAGTGGAACTCAAATCAGATCACACTGAACTACTAAATTTACCCCCGGAACAGCAGCAGCGACACACCGCTACATGACTCAGTTACTACTGGCATCTCCTCCTCTCTCCCTCTAGCAGAGAGGCGGGCTCAGACATCTCATTGGCTGGAATGTAGCAACTCTCACTCCTATAGGCTGATGTCCTAACAGCACCCTGACCTCCTATTGGATGATACTAATAGTCACTCAGGACTTATTTATTTAATCCATTTATATCTGAGTTCTACCCCTGGGTTACAGATGCACTAAAAGCACAGAATTAAACTACAGTCCTAAATGAATAATAAAAACTCACTTTCACTGCAGCTTGTAGTTTCTGTTACTCGCTGCTTTAGGAATGTTATTTTACTTTTGATCAAATGTTTTAATTAGATATTACAGATCTTACTCACGCTCCCAGAGTGCATCACTGCACTTTGTCATTTGATAATAAAGTATTATGAGTGTATGAAGAGAAGAAGTTCACAGAGGTGGTGAAGCTCCTGCTCTCCCTCATGACAGCAAAGATCACTCTACACAGCTTCTGGATGATTCTGCTCATAGACACCCTGCCCTTACTGGAGCAAAAAGAGGTGTATACACACACACACACACACACACACACACACACACACACACACACTCAGTCTGTACTCTTCCCTGCACCTTTTCCCTGCAGTTGATTATGATGGGGTTGTGTGCGTGTAATGGGGGAAAAAATACTGGGAAAGTCAGTCCTGGGTTTAAAGTGTGAACAGATAGCTGGATCAGATCTTTTTATTTATGTGTATGAGGGTCTTATTCAAACTTTTACACATGCTCAATGTGTTTGATCTATATGTAAATTTAAAAAAAATAAATAGTTTAAAATAGCCAGTCCAATTCTGTTTACATACATTAAGTTTATTAAAAACTGCTGATGATTAGATGCTGGATTTGTAGGATTAACACCTTCTAGTAAACAATTATCGCTGTTGAAAGTTTTTCACATAAATAGTTTTAGAGAGTTTCTGTACAATTGTGTGCTTCAGACTTTGTGTGAACAGTTTGGGGAAGAAGCACATTGTGTGTCATGTATCCATGACTGCGTGTGACGGGAATCAAACTTGAGCAGCTCTAATTATGATGATGATCCTAACAGCTCAGGAACACCATGTCTGAGGATTTATTCTTCCTAATGAAAATAATTGTACACACTGCAGATTCTAATACTAATCTGTCTCAGTTGATCTCTGGTGCAGTAGAACTGCGTGAAACACTGGACAATGGAGTCTTTCCAGTCTTCTCACTTTATTTCCAGGGTGATGTTTACATGTATATGGAATTATAATCCCTGGTGCGTGTGAGTGTGTGTGTACATGTGTGTGTGTGTGTGTGTGTGTGTGTGTGTGTGTGTTTGCGTGCGTGTGAGTGTGTGTGTGTGTGTGTGTGTGTGTGTGTGTGTAGATGATCTTTGCAGTGGATCAGACCTATGAACTCATGTTCTGTCTGGAAGAGCTGACCTCTGACAACAGCAAGCTCAAACCAGAGAATCTAACACAGGTACAACACACACACACACACACACACACACTTAAAATCCACACCATTTGCTTTTGTTTATGAGGATTTTCAGTTTTGATTGTGTGATAAATCATTTTGTTCACTCTTAATGTAATGTTCAGCACAAACTGAAGTGTAAATGATGGGCACTGAGAAGAAAATATACTTTTCTGACACTTGAAGTCATTTTCACAGTGGATGAGACGTGTTCATAAACCGTGATTAGTGAAAAGGAAGCTGAGAAAGCAGTTCACAAAGAACGCTGTTTATTTGAAGAACATGTTAAATCTTTGACAGAGTTCACTGTTTTCAGTTTGAGTTTTTTTTCTTCTTTATCATTAATTATTTTTGTTTGTTTCTTAAAAAGTTCAGTACATCTGGCACAAATTGAATGAATAAAATGTTTTGACATTTAATACAAAAATTCATTTTATACAGCACAAATAACATGGTATTTTATAATTATATTGTACTTATATATTCACTTCTTCAAAATATACTGTATTCCACTGATACAATTATGCTAAATATTACAACTAGAGTAAACTTAAGTAATAGAGATGGCACTGATCCCATACCGTGTCTGATCAGCTGATACTAGCAAAGAAATGGGGATCAGATATCAGAGAAAATAAAGAACAGATTAGATCTGATCCTGTAACCAAAAGATCTACACTATATTAAACACCAACTAAAGGACAGAGTGATAAATGGGACTTGTGGTGAGTCTCCTAGGGGCTTCTTCACATAAACTCCTCAGATGCTAATCCTGTCAGGTGAGAATCCCACCAATGTCATGAAACTGTTCCTGTCCATTTCAGCTCCGTCTTCCACTGACTGGGCTCAGCTGGAGTTTGTGTGGTTTTTCACCTGCTCTTCCAAATAATCCCTCAGGTTTTCATTGGGATTGAGGAAATGTTGTCCAGGGATCACAGGTCGTTCTACTCGGTGCAGAGATGTGTATAGTCTATTCAAATCTAAAAGACAGATATCTGAATTAATAACCAAAATCTAGACTGTGGTACTTCATGATCAACAGCATGGAATCATCTCTGCTGTAAGGAAAACATTATTATCTCCTGTTCATAATCATTCAACATTTCTTAATTCTTATAGAATACATTTGTTAGAACATTTAGCTAGAACAGATGAGAACTTCCACAAGATCTAACAGGAACATGAGCAGATATTTACCATCACATCACTGCTCTTATACAATCACAGGCTGTAGAGCTTTATGTTTAAAACAGTGATCACTGCTGTGTGTTTTATCTCTTGTTCTACACGTGTATTTAAGTGCAGATGTTAAGAACAAGCGGAGGGGAACTTTACAGGAATGACAGAAGACACGGTGTGGAGGTGGAGTGCTGGAAGGAGTGTCAGAGTAAAGTGACTCCTTAAATAAAAGATTTGTAGCAGTGTGGCATCAAAGATGATGATTTTAATTGGCTTTGATGAGAGTGGAGAAGAAAATCTGCTGCTGATCAGAAACAGGGAAAAGCCGAGATCATCTTATTCAGACAAAAGCAGCAGAATGAAGTCAGAGATGGGGGGGGGGGGGGGGGAAGGAGAGGGGGGTTTTTTTAAAAAAAAAAAAAAAACACTGGGGTGTTATTTTTTTTTTTTTTTTTTTTTTTTTTTTTTTTTTTTTTTTATATATTTTAAATAAAAACCAAAAACCATTAAAGCTCATTGTTAGAAAAAGTCTGATTCAATAGAATATAGTACAATTTTAACCCAGTATCTAATCATCTGATATTTACTGCAACTCAAATTAAATCTACAAAATAATACTAATGTACAAAATAATCTACAAAATAATGCTGTCAGTCTTTTAATTTGTTTCAGTGTTTATCTAAAAAATATCATTACTCACCTCAGTGTCTGTAGTTTGTAATGTTCATCATTCTTCAGAGCAGAGAGACTCTTCACTTCTGAGTCTCCTAGTTTATTCCCAGTCAGATCCAGTTCTCTCAGGTGTGAGGGGTTTGATCTCAGAGCTGAAGTCAGAGCAGCACAGCCTTCATCTGAGACACCACACCACCACAACCTGCAGAGACACAATGACACTCTTCACTCTCTCAGTTTATGAACATCAAGACGTACTTTGTGTATCTTGAAATGAGTGGTGTGTGTGTGTGTGTGTGTGTGTGTTTAAGTGTGTAAATGGGGCATTTTCTTATATAAACTATTTTAATTATATCGGAATATGCTTACAGTAGGTTTCTCTTGATTCTGTTCTCTACATTACCTCATTACATTAGTTAATATATGAATGTATTTGAGTCAGTGTGTTTACTCAGACATTCTGTATTTATGACAAAATGTGTAATAATACGAGACCATTTTAGGACTGATACATATATGGTTTTCCTCAATAGTTAATACTGCTTGTCTATTCGGTTGCTTCTTTAACACAGATCTGGCAACCCGGTTCGTAGCAGCTAGACACAGATGTACTGAAAGAATCCTCATTAACAGAACAAAATTTCTCTTTAAGAATTTCACCCTGCATCACACAGTGTATTTAGTTTGTGTCTGAGCTCCAGTTTGTGTGATTAGTTACAATGTTGTAGTAAATTTCACAGTAATTTTAGACACATTGCAGTCGCATCAAGTCACGTATTGTGCTGCAGCTTCTCACATACGTACATCTGACCCAAGGACTCTGTGACAGATCATCAGTGTGCAGTGAAAAGAAACAATCTTCCTCCTCAGGACATTGATGATGAACCTAAAACCTCTGCTTCAGTCTCACTATTAGAGAATGTGTCTTACTGAGGAGCAGGTCATGTGACTCTCAGAGAGATGAGCTTACTTCAGTTTCTCCAGTTTACAGTGAGGATTCTCCAGTACAGCAGAGAGACTCTTCACTCCTGAGTCTCCTAGATTATTCCTAGACAGATCCAGTTCTCTCAGGTGTGAGGGGTTTGATCTCAGAGCTGAAGTCAGAGCAGCACAGCCTTCATCTGAGACACCACAACACTCCAACCTGCAGAGACACAATGACACACTCTTCATCAACACATTTTCATTACATTAAAGATGATGTGTGGGATTTTATTATTCAGAATGACATGAGGATTTAATATCATATGTTTATTCTAATGAACAATGTGCCTCATTTATAAAACTGGATATGAACGGGTTTGTGTGTAAATCGTTTGTACGAGCGTTTACACAAGAAATTTGGTCTTCATGAAAATCCTGTTCATTCGTATTCTACTCGTGCTCCTGAGTGTGTGTACATTTATACATAAGAAGAAGTCTTTATTTATCACATATACATTACAGCACAGTCAAATTCTTTTCCTCACATTTCCCAGCTTGAGCCCCAGACTAACGAATGTAAACCTTGACTTGATCAACTTCAAATCATATCATTTGCAGGGATTTCTGCAATTTTATATAATATTCTGTTGAGTTTAAACTGTTTATTTTTAACATGTTTACAGTCTTTATCAGACTCCTTTATCCAGAGAGACTTCTAGAAGTTCTTTGGAGTTTCTTTCAAAAACACATCCTCATGCTAGTTCACTAGATCAGGGACTAAGAGCACCACTGAGATCATTTGTGAAAATCAGATGTTTTATATTATTGGCATTTATTAAAAAATATTTTAAAAGTGAGCCAATACAAACCCATAAATTAAGACAAATAAAACTAATCATTAAAGCGAGTACGAGTGAGGGATTTGACCATCTCCGTTTTCCCTGACTACACAGTCCAGATAGCCCGGGCCTGGGCGTATATTTAGAGTTCAGCATCAACGTCGTGGTATTGAGGGCGCTCGCTACGGAATACTTCATCCAGCTCGGCCGCGATTACATATAACGGTGTTCAGAAGGACTTTATTTAATCGGAGGAAGCAGAAGACTACGTTAAACTCTTAATACTGGGGTGACCTGCATCACCTTTATAGTGGAGTGTGTTTTTTTTTGTTTGTTTTTTATTTAATTTATTCTTAATTATTTTTTTGTATTCAGCCTTCCAGCTCTACAGAATTCGAATTCTTGTGCATTACTTCGTCTAGAATTTGTGGACTTACTCCTCTTGAATTCACTTCTGTATCGATGTTTATTAAATTTAATTAGTTATTTCCTCCCACTTTTTAAATTTTTATTTATTTATTTATTTATTATTATTTATTGTTATTTTATTTATTCATTTGTAATTTTTTATGTGCTACACTGTGTAATATTATTAGTTATACGTCTTTAAAAGGTAAGGACATTATATTTGTTAAAGTGCGCAGACTATTTATTAGATTTGAAGTCAGTAGGGGACTTTTCTCTTACAGGAATTTTTTTTTGTTTAGGTAATTTTGTTTAGCTTACTCTTTGTCCACTTTGTGGACAACTCCAGGCGGGAAACACTGCTGTCTCCCTTGTTTTATGGAGTCTTTGGGTGTGTGTGGGGAGGTTCCACTTCGGCTCTAATTGGCTATTTATATTCTTATGGTTTACTTTATTTAAATGGGTCGTAGTAATATGGATCAGGCACGCCTTTAAGATTTATTAGTCAGAGGTATGGGTCAAGAGATCTAAGGTTCTGACACATTTGAAACGTTTAAACTCCAATATAGTATTTTTTACAGGAGACGCACCTACGTATTAAAGATCATCAAAGGTTATAATGTAATTTCTGACCATGCGCCTCTACAATTAGATATTCATCTTTCTATTTATAAACGTAGCCGACCGCCTTGGAGATTTAATTCTCTTCTTTTAGCAGACAGTGAATTCTGTGAGTTCATTCCTATTTCTATTGATGACTTTCTTTCCTTCAATCAGAATGACTCCACCTCTTATTCATTGTTATGGGAGACACTTAAATCCTTTATCAGAATTGAGTAGCCATGATGAGCCGGGGGGGGGGGGGGTAACTTTAAGTTTTTTTCCCTTTGTTTTTCTTTTTTTCTTCTTCTCAATGAAAGATTTGGGAAGGGGAAGGGAAGAGAGAAGAGAAAAGGTAAATGAATCACATGAAAATGAATAAATTAAAACGTAAATAAATAAGTAAAATTAAAGCGAGTACGAAGAAAATCAGACTTTCAGAGACTTTTGTAAATCCGGTGGAAAACTCGAGCTGGGTTTGACTCACACAAACATTTACACACAACTTTACTAAAAGATCAATAAATAACCCCCAAAGTCATTAAAATAATACTTTGGGTGTTGATAGGTCTAAAGGAGTGAAAACAACTGGAGAGGTTAGAGAACAACTGTGAAAGATGGTGGAAGATCGTCAGTGGTCTGTGTTCCCCAGAGGGAAAAAAGTAAGTAAGTATGAGACTGATAAATTTACACTGAAATCCATTGGGCTGATTCTGTAAAGCAGGTCTGGCAACCCTTTTCATAGTGACTCCATTTTTAATAAAAAAATATTTTCTGAAAGTCTTACACATAAAATGTATTGACGTGTTAAGTTCTATGACATTAACTTCTCATTTTAATTTATAAATTCTATATTTTGAGATCATTTGCACCAATTCCCTGCTGCATTTAAACCCTGCATCACACACAGTGTATTTAGTTTGTGTCTGAGCTGCAGTTTGTGTGATTAGTTACAATGTTGTAGTAAATTTCACAGTAATTTTAGACACATTGCAGTCGCATCAAGTCACGTTTTGTGCTGCAGCTTCTCACATACGTACATCTGACCCAAAGACTCTGTGACAGATCATCAGTGTGCAGTGAAAAGAAACAATCTTCCTCCTCAGGACATTGATGATGAACCTAAAACCTCTGCTTCAGTCTCACTATTAGAGAATGTGTCTTACTGAGGAGCAGGTCATGTGACTCTCAGAGAGATGATCTTACTTCAGTATCTCCAGTTTACAGAGAGGATTCTCCAGTCCAGCAGAGAGACATTTCACTCCTGAGTCTCCTAGTTTATTCACAGACAGATCCAGTTCTCTCAGGTGTGAGGGGTTGGATCTCAGAGCTGAAGTCAGAGCAGCACAGCCTTCATCTGAGACACCACACCTCCACAACCTGCAGAGACACAATGACACACTCTTCATCAACACATTTTCATTACTTTAAAGATGATGTGTGGGATTTTATTATTCAGAATGACATGAGGATTTAATATCATCTGTTTATTCTAATGAACAATGTGCCTCATTTATAAAACTGGATATGAACGGGTTTGTGTGTAAATCGTTTGTACGAGCGTTTACACAAGAAATTTGGTCTTCATAAAAATCCTGTTCATTCGTATTCTACTCGTGCTCCTGAGTGTGTGTACATTTATACATAAGAAGAAGTCTTTATTTATCACATATACATTACAGCACAGTCAAATTCTTTTCTTCACATTTCCCAGCTTGAGCCCCAGAATAACGAATGTAAACATTGTCTTGATCAACTTCAGATCATATCATTTGCAGGGATTTCTGCAATTTTATATAATATTCTGATGAGTTTAAATAGTTTATGTTTAACATGTTTACAGTGTTTAGCAGACTCCTTTATCCAGAGAGACTTCTAGAAGTTCTTTGGAGTTTCTATCAAAAACACATCCTCATGCTAGTTCACTAGATCAGGGACTAAGAGCACCACTGAGAACATTTGTGAAAATCAGATGTTTTATATTACTGGCATTCAATGTTCCCTCTAAGCTGCACGCCTGCACAATTGCACACTACTCACACATTCTCAGAACACAAGAAAATCTATGCAGCGCATGAAATAAAGTTCACCATAAACGTATTAATTAATATCTAATTTAGACCTAATCTTAGACCCCTTATCATGGTGAAACGAACGGGCAGCGCCAGCGCACATCCCCTCACCAAGCTAAAGTAAAAAGAAATGCGGTTCTTTTGGGATGGAATGGCTGCCGGAGTATGTGCAAATAGAAGAACAAGCGGTGAAACTGGGTGAGGATTTTTCTTTTTCGGGTAGAAAGGTTTACTCTGCAAAACATGCAGCGAAGCCAAAGTGGAAAGTGAGCTTTCGGCGGGAAAAAGGTGGACTGAATGGAAGTTGGACTACTTCAAGCGTCACATTCAGCAGAAAAGTCATTTGAAAGCTGTTGGAATTGTACGAAGACGGGATGGGACAGGGGATTGGTACATTATTGCGGGAGAGCGCAAAAGACCGAGAGAAAAGGAACGAGCTGTCACGCAAAACAAAATCTGACTCCGAGCAAGTTAAAGTTCTCATTGACAAAGTCATCAACCTGGACAAAGTGTACAACCATTGGAGAAGTGAGAAGGACAGACGTGAAAAATAAGGTCAAATTAAAGTCAAATTTGTGCATATTCTAGTGACATTTATTAAGATTTTTTATTTATGGATATTAATCATTAAATGCTGTTACTACTAGATAATTTATGGGTAGTAGAAATGCTAATAAAAAACTGTGTAATTAGATATTTTACAGACAGAGTTACAGGAATTTACACTATCAAAGCTACAGCACATGTCATTGAGCAAAATGTGAATGTTTTAATGTGAACAAAATGTTATTTCTGAAAGGTGTATATGTCTCATTTCTTCCAGAACAGGACCCTCAGCCAGGCCACAAATGGACCACACGCAGCACAAAGCAGGACTCTCACATATAACATACTACACATCTCATGAACTACAAGATTTTTGTCTTTTTCATTTTAGGTGGGCCAAATCGCTTATATTAAAAGTAAACTAATGAAAATTGCTGCTGTAATTTGATTCTTTTAATAAGCCATGTAACTTGCTATGATCCAAGGTTTTGAACAGGTGTGATACTGGTGTGTGCGCCAGCACATCTGCACATGTTGCTTGCTCACAGTGGTCCTCAGTGTGCTCAGGGAGCTTGTGTGTCATGCCCAGTCACATGAAAAATTAGAGGGAACATTGCTGGCATTTATTAAAAAAAATTTTAAAAGTGAGCCAATACAAACCCATAAATTAAAATAAATAAAACTAATCATTAAAGCGAGTACGAGTGAGGGATTTGACCATCTCTACACAGCCAAAATAGCCCGGGCTCGTGCTGTATTTAACGAGCTTCGGCATCAACTTCGTGGTATTGAAGGCGCTTTATAAACTCTATATTTTGAGATCATTTGCACCATTTCCCTGCTGCATTTAAACCCTGCATCACACACAGTGTATTTAGTTTGTGTCTGAGCTGCAGTTTGTGTGATTAGTTACAATGTTGTAGTAAATTTCACAGTAATTTTAGACACATTGCAGTCGCATCAAGTCACGTTTTGTGGTGCAGCTTCTCACATACGTACATCTGACCCAAAGACTCTGTGACAGATCATCAGTGTGCAGTGAAAAGAAACAATCTTCCTCCTCAGGACATTGATGATGAACCTAAAACCTCTGCTTCAGTCTCACTATTAGAGAATGTGTCGTACTGAGGAGCAGGTCATGTGACTCTCAGAGAGATGATCTTACCTCAGTATCTCCAGTTTACAGTGAGGATTCTCCAGTACAGCAGAGAGACACTTCACTCCTGAGTCTCCTAGATTATTCTCAGACAGATTCAGTTCTCTCAGGTGAGAGGGGTTTGATCTCAGAGCTGAAGTCAGAGCAGCACAGCCTTCATCTGAGACACCACAACACTCCAACCTGCAGAGACACAATGACACACTCTTCATCAACACATTTTCATCTTGGTTTAAAACTTACTGTAAAGATGATGTGTCTGTTATGTTGGACTGTCTCCCTTCTCTTGTTCAATCACAAGATATTATTAATACTGACCAATTATAGTGTATATGTATATGTATTATATGTATTTATGGTGTAAAACTATTGCTGGTTTATGTTAAAAGTAATGAGTCAGGTTTTTTTTAAATCTCTGTTTAAATGTATTTTATACACATATCTAAGTGCATTTAATTATTACTTTAATGCACAAGTGAGATGTTTAATGACTAATATATTTGTTCTGTATGTTGTACTGATTTAACTGAAAAAACAGAACTGTACACAACTATTAACTGCAGCTTTTAGTGAGGTACTGTGTCTCTCAGAGAGATGATCTTACTTCAGATTTTGTACTTTACACTGAGGATTCTCCAGTAGAGCAGAGAGACGCTTCACTCCTGAGTCCCCTAGTTTACTCTTATTCAGATCCAGTGTATCCACAGTCAGATGCAGTTCTCTCAGATTGGAGGTTTCTGAGCTGAGCACTGAGTCCAGAGCTCTCCAACCACTTTTTTGAATTGTATCACACCTGATACTGAAGGAAATAATACATAATGAACTAACTGTAATGCAAATGATCAAACAAGTCCTCAAAGCTTTCACTGCAACTTCTCAGTTTCAAAAGCACAAACATCAGTTAGACAAAAGTCCCACACAGTCAGAGCTGTTCAGATTCGGCTTGGTGGGAGTTTTCAGCTGCGTACATCATCACACACACATTGTAGAAACATGGAGTATAAGATCCGGGACACCAAATGGGAAAGCAAGAGTCTGATCTAAAATGTTATTAATAGGAGAAAAGAAAGAGTCTAAAGTGTGATGAAGAGTTAGATTGATCTGAACAGCTAAGACATTAGATTTGTTCTCTTAACACTGTAACAGTAGAACAGTTCTATTCAGATTTACTTACATTGCTTTTCTGGATGCTGCAATCACAGGCATCACCTTCACAAGAATCTCATCTGTTATTTTATATGTAGAGATATATTTACTCTGGTCAAATTCCTCCAGCTCCTCTGCTGAT
Source organism: Ameiurus melas (assembly GCA_012411365.1). Classification (NCBI taxonomy): domain Eukaryota; kingdom Metazoa; phylum Chordata; class Actinopteri; order Siluriformes; family Ictaluridae; genus Ameiurus; species Ameiurus melas. The sequence goes on from CM022765.1 coordinate 24,633,014, forward strand.
GTCAGTAAGACAAACATCAGAGCAGACCACTGTGAAGAAGAGAGCTCACTTTGTTTTCCAGATTTCAGGTAGTGTTGGATTTCCTCCACTAGAGAATTGTCCCCCAGTTCATTCAGACAGTGGAACAGATTGATGGATTTCTCTGTAGGGGGATTTCCACTGATCTTCTCCTTGATATACTGTACTGTGTTCCTCTTTCCTGTTTGGGAGATACTTCCTGTATGTGTTACTAAGTCATGTAAGAGTTTCTGATTGGACTCCAGTGAGAGACCCAGAAGAAAGCGGAGGAAAAGATCCAGATGTCCAGTCTTACTCTTTAAGGCCTGATGTACAGCACTCTTGTGGACATCTGAAATTGTCTTAAAGACCCGACTCTGTACAAGAACATTTCTCTTTTCTTTCATGCATGTCAGGTGCACATACAGAGCTGCGAGATGCTCCTGAATGCTCAGATGAACAAAACAGTACACTTTACTCTGGTGAAGTCCAAACTCTTCTCTGAAGATCTGAGTACACACACCTGAGTACACTGCTGCTTCTCTCACATCAATGCCACACTCTCTCAGGTCTTCCTCATAGAAGATCAGGTTGCCTTTCATCAGCTGCTGAAAAGCCAGTTGTCCCAGTTTGAGAAGCATTTCATCATCGCTCTCCTGCTTCATCGAGTACTTTTTTCTTATGATGTTTATCTGAATGATGAGAAAATGTGTGTACATTTGAGTCAGAGTCTTGGGCATCTCTCCACTCTCTGCTTCATCCAACATTCTCTCTAGAACAGTGGCTGAAATCCAGCAGAAGACTGGGATGTGGCACATGATGTAGAGACTTCTTAATGACTTCAGGTGTGTGATGATGTTATTGGCCAGGCTCTGATCACTGATCCTCTTCCTGAAGTACTCCTCCTTCTGTGGGTCATTGAACCCTCGTACCTCTGTGACTCGATGGACACACTCAGAGGGGATCTGATCAGCTGCTGCTGGTCGGGAGGTGATCCAGATGAGAGCAGAGGGAAGCAGATTCCCTTTGATCAGGTTTATCAGCAGCACATGCACTGATGCTGATTCAGTTATATCACACACTCTCACTGTGTTCTGGAAATCCAGAGGAAAACGATACTCGTCTAATCCATCAAAAATGAACAGAACCTTTTCCAAACTGGACATTTCTGTTTCTTTGGTCTCCTTAAAACAGACATGAAGGAGATCCATCAGACTTAGTTTCTGGTCCTTCATCAAATTCAGCTCTCTGAAAGCAAGTGGAAATATAAGCTGGACATCCTGATTTACTTCCCCTTCAGCCCAGTCCAGAATGAACTTCTGCACAGAGACTGTTTTTCCGATGCCAGCGACTCCCTTTGTCAGCACAGTTCTGATGGGTTCGTATTGATCAGATAAGGGCTTAAAGATGTCATTGCATTTGATTGGTGTTTCCTCTGTTGTTGTTCTCCTGGATGCTGCCTCAATCTGTCTCACCTCATGTTCTTTATTGACGTCTCCACTGTCTCCCTCTGTGATGTAGAGCTCTGTGTAGATCTCATTCAGGAGTGTTCGGTTTTCCAGGTTTATCATCACTCCATTTAAACACTGAAACTTCTTCACCAGATTTAATTTGAACTTTTTCTGGAATTCATTTACAGCAGCAGGTTCTGGGTCGTGTCTGTGACAGGGTGAAGTAGGAAGACATGGTGAGACATGGGGTCTAATTATTAGACTTTAAGATCACACTTTTTCTGGTATTACAGATAACCATTCTTTATGATGGTTTATTATGTATTTGCCTTATTCTACAGTATGTGTTCTATAATCTAATCACTCTGCAGGAAATAACAGCAGAGATGTTTATAATACCAGCGCGTCAGTGTCACAGTCATGTTGTTGGGTTTGATCTTACCCTGTAGCTGTGATGATGTTCTTTTCTCTTCTGTCTCCTGACTTCTGTAGAACACTGGGAATAAAAACTGTAGCTGTTAAAGACAATAACTTTCATCACTTTAATACTGTAGTCTAAACTTTAGCCCAATTTTAGTCAAATAATTGTAGTAAGGGCATTAATATTTAGAAAACACACTGCTAAATACAACACCAACATTGTGGACCTGGAGAAAAAATGTGTCCGTTTTAATTTGAGGTTTTCTAGATTGTTTTTCTTTATTTACATCTGGATGTGATAAATAACTTAGAACATGGCACCTTATCATGCAGGAAATGAAAAAAAGTGAAAGAATTGGCCTCGCTGTTCCAATACTTGTGGAGGGGACTGTATATGGTCATTATGGTTGTAACAGAACATGAGGACATCATTCAGAATGAACAGATAATGTGTCCTGAATGGATGTAAATACAGATCATTATTATTTTAAAAACCTGCTAGAAAGGTTCACAGGTATAAAAATCTGTAACTCTATCCAGAATTATACGACACTGTGGATGAGATTCAGTCCGTCACCTGTAGGGACAATTTAGTTATCAGTAGACCTACTGACATGATTTTGGGAGGTGAGATGTTTAAATTGAGGAAAATGCTGATTGTGATTATTATTATTAATAAACACTGTAATGTCAGTTATATGATTTATGGTAAATAATCAGTGCCTGTGTTCATATAAAGAGTCTCCATTTTCTATTAGATTTGACAGAAATACTCAGACACATCACTCTTCATGGAGACACGTCCAAGTAACCGTGATCTCAGTGGTGCCTGGATTTTAGCACAAAACAACACTGTTGTTACTTTACACTTCCTGTTCATTTTAGAATCAGTGTTGAATACTTCTTTCTGTTTTATGAAATTTTATAGTCTGGTGTTTATGTACATTATATTATTTTCATAATTTATTATTTCCTATTAAATGTTTATTATTATTATTAGTAGTAGTAGTAGTAATAGTAGTAGTAGTGTCATTACATATTGTTGTCTGTAGTTTGTTTTGCTTATATTAGCATTTGCTTATATTTAAGACATTACCTTTAAGACATTTGATCTTCATAAAGTTCTTTAGTAAAATATAAATCATAACAGATGCTAATGATTGTGTAGCACAGACATGACTGTGACTTTAACTATGAGGATTATGGGATGTTACCTGTGTACAGATGAGGAGTCTTTATTTCTAAATTTCAGAGGAGGATCCATAGACGCATCACTCTTCATGGAGACACAGCTGGGTTCTGGTGAGTCTGATCCATTTGTCTGTAGTTTACTGTACAACATTATAGAGCAGACATGAGACAGAATTTACTTAATTAATGCTTACTTTATAATCCACAGCCTTGTTTTTGTTTGCTTATAGTTTAGATATCTGACTAGTAACTTTCTACTTACTTACTTTCTACTTTACTGTACAACATTATAGAAAGTTCTTTATATTCACTATTTACAGATTTTGACTGACTTGTTAATTTGCTCTAATGATGAACAGTGGAATGTCTTTATTGGTTGTTTTAATTATGTTGTTAGTCATTACTACTACTCTTATTGTCACATCAAGATACATTTAGTATAAACCGATAAAAATCAGAATGCTGCTATTGACCCTGGACTGGATAAAAGAATGTGTAACACGGCCTTTCTCCCTGAAGTGACTTTAACTGTGAGAATTAAGGGATGTTACCTGTGTACAGATGATGAGTTTTTATTTCTAAAGTTCCACGGAGGATCTATAGACGCATCACTCTTCATGGAGACACAGCTGGGTTCTGGTGAGTCTGATCTCTTTCTCTGTAGTTTACTGTACAACATTATAGAGAGGACATGAGACCGAATTTACTTAATTAATGCTTACTTTATAGTCCACAGCCTTGTTTCATTTGGCCTGCGTGAACTTGGAAAAAATAACCAGTCTGAAATGAGGGTTAAATAAATAGGAACAATGCATCGTCCCAATAGACTAATCCTGTTTCTCATCACAGCAGCTGCTATCAACAGAATCTAGCAGTTTTTTCAAGTGATGACTGATAACGTCTCGTGCTTAGTATAAATATTTGTTTTTATTTTCATATAAACTCATTATATATTTCAGATATGAATATTTAATGACTAAAATACTAGGACATGGACGCTTACTGGATGTTTGAGGGTGGAGTCACATTATCTGTGTCCAGGTCAGGGGTCTCCATGTTTGAATATTAGTGTAAACACAGACAGATCATGGATACAGAAGATGCTTATCTCTTTGCTGGAATTACTCACACTCCTAGAAAACACAAAACAAACACCCCGTTACAATTGGGGGAAAAATCTCTCAAACAAGGAAAATGTTGCTCCTTTGATATAACAAAGTGTGTGTGGAGGTGAAGTGAACAATTCAATAATCAGAGGAGGGAGACCTCTGCTGGAAAGGCGGAGACAGAGTTTGAAGTGTAAGTGTCACCCTTTAAATAAAAAGTCCGAACCAGAAGGCAGCTAAAATGATTAGTAGTTAATAGAAGTGCTACTTTAAGTCTAATACACTTTCTCTTTAACAGCATTACATGGGTTTTAGTGTAAATAAATGTAGTGTAAATTCTGAGTCAGAAGTCAGTAAGTCTGAAATCAGTTGTACTAAACAGATGATTTCTGTGAGCCTAAAGTAAGAGTGTTCCATATGACTGTTTTAGACCGTGAACGATCCATGATCTGTATTTACAGAGGGATCACATGTACCATAATACTAAATCTATTTTGTTCGCTGTGCTGAAAATGCTTAGACGCGTCATCTTGTTTTATGAACCAGACTTTATTCACTAGTTCTCATGTTCTCACTGACACACACATGGACAAACCAATAATAACCAGTGTTTAATTAATCACCTAGAGTGTCGAATAGTTTTACACATCCCATAATAACAATAAAGATCTCCGTTTGTGCCGTTGCTTTGGAAACGCATCTCTCACACCACGTCAGTCATTCATAGTTCATAGACAAATCTTATTTACAAGATAGCAATATGACTTCTATCTAAATCTTTCACTAAAATGAGTATTTCATCCTCTTGAAGTAATGTTGGAATCAGTGGCTTCAAGTCACAACAGTAACGTCACAACCCTCTGTTACTAAACCAGTGATTTATTATCATTTATTATCACAATTCATTCTGAAGAGTCTTACTACATGAATGATCATCAATATGATGATAGCTGGATGGATCGCTATTAGGGATGAAACGGTTACCGGTTTCATGATCAAATTCCCGGTTAGTATTACCGTGTCACATTTCATTATCATTAAAACTATATGGCCAAAAAATGATCATATTAACTAAATAATTAATAATTTGATTACAATTACGTGTACAGGATAGTACTGAGCTACAAGTGCTTGATATATCGCTTTGCTTATTTGTAAGTCGCTTTTTTCAGCGTCTGCCAAGTGAATAAATGTAAATGTAAATATAAGTGAAGGAGCTTTTTCTGCTGCGGAGAAGATGGCGTCAGTTCCGGAAGTGACGCAATTTTCTTACTGCAGTTTTTACACGAATAAAATAAAATATCAAGTCGTTTCTGTTAAGTAACTTACTTTTATTCAGCAGTCCATGTTGTGTGACATTAATATCACCGTTTCTGCCTGCTGTTGAGGTTTTTCTGCTTTTCCAACAGAGACACAATGGAGTCGAGTCTGAGAGAGAAACTCTTTCACTTTTACCTGTGACGTGTAGCTCCGCCCCCTACCTGCTGAAGGTTGCAGAATGGGGCGAGGCTTAGCACACGTTGCGACATGTGTGCTAAGAATTCTACAGGACTCGGAGAATGCGGAAGTGACATACACGGGTATTTTGCTGTTTATGAAGGACATTAAAAGTACCGGTATCATTAATACTTTCCTTTTTTTTGCCTTTGTTTATTTATTCATTGTCATATAATTCATTTTCATATAATTCATTTACACATGATTCATTTACATATGATTCATATTCATGCATGTGATTTATTTACATGTAATTCATTTTCATGTGATTCATATTCACGTGATTCATATTCATATGATTCATTTACCTTTTCTCCCTTTCCCAAATATTTCATTGAGAAGAAAAAAAATAAAAAAATTAATAAAAATCCCCCCGCCTTACCCAGGCTCATCATGGCTACTCAATAGCTGTCGCTGGTTATATAATAATGATAAAAACCCAAGAACAGGCACCATTTAAATAAAGTAAACATAGGAATATAAATAGTCATTTGGAGCCGAAGAGAGGGACACCCCCAAATTCTCCATAAAACAAAGGAGACAGCAGTGTTTCACCCCTAGAGTTGTCCACAAAGTGGACAAAGAGTAAACTAAACAAAATTACCTAAACTAAAAAAAATTCCCGTAAGAGAAAAGTCCCCTACTGACTTCAAATCTAATAAATAGTCTGCGCACTTTAACAAATATAATGTCCTTACCTTTTAAAGACTTATAACTAATAATATTACACAGTGTAGCATATTTTAAAATAATAATAATAATAATAATAATAATTAAATTAAAAAAAAGAAAATAACTAATAAAATGAAATAAACTCTAAACCAGTCAGAGCATCAAAACAGAGAAGCACATTAATACAGAAGTAGATTTAAGAGGAGTGAGTCCACAAAATCTAGACTAATGCACCGACAATATCTTCAATAAAAATCCGAATTCTGTAGAGCTGGAAGGCAGAGTGCAAAAAAGAATAAAGAATTTAAATAAATAAATAAATAAATAAATAAAACACTCCACTATATAGGTGATGCAGTTCGCCCCGGTATTAAGAGTTTAACGTATTCTGCTGCTTCCTCCGCTGAAATAAAGTCCTTCTGGACACCGTTATATGTAATGCGAAGCCGAGCTGGATGAAGTATTCCATAGCGAGCGCCCTCAATATCACGAAGTTGACGCTGAACCTCGTTAAACGCGTCCCGGGCCCGGGCTGTCTGGACTGTGTAGTCAGGGAACAAGGAGATGGTCAGATCCCTCACTTTAATCTGCTGGAGCTCTCTCGCACGGCGTAAAATATCAACACAGTCACTGTGATAATGGAATCTGCACACAATAGCTCGTGGTCGTTCACCAGGCTTCGGCTTCGGCTGAAGGGTCCGGTTGGACCGGTCCAAAACCGGCTCCTTCTCCAGACCAAACGCCTCCTTTAACAAGGCCGCTACAGCAGCGGTAGTACAGGTGTCAGGGCCCTCTGGAACTCCGACTATCCTAACGTTATTGCGCCGTGACCTCGACTCCAGATCCTCACTTTTATTCTCTAATTGAGTCACGGTCGCAGTGAGAGACTCGATAGTAGTCTTCATATGAACGGTGTAACCGGAGAGCGCGTGTTCCATTTCCCCCACAGTACCTTTCAATGTTGATATGGTGGCCTCGGTAGCGACTTTATCACTAGCCTGCTGTGTTCTCATGACCTGCAGGTCGAGCTGGATAGTAGACAGCGCATCACTGAGAGTCTTCTGAAGATTCTCCTGGTGATTCTCCTGGTACTTCTGATGCTCCCGGAACTCCTTCCTAAAATCGGCGATGTCCTTCCAGCAACTCAAGCCTGAATGCGGCGAGGTCAGGGTCACCGCTCGGGGATACGGATGTGGCTGCGGGTTCACGGGGAGAAGGAGGCGCGGCTGCGGGTTCACTAGGAGGAGACGCGCTCGCGGTGCGCTCTCTAGGCCTCAGTTTTGTCTGAATGCTACTGGTTTTAAATTTCTTCTCAGACATTTTAAGGAACACAAAATACAAAAGAGAAAAAACGAAAGTAGAATAAGTCAAATATATTATATGACCAAAGACAAAAAAAAAGTGCTAATTAATTACAATTTTAATCGAAATCAGCAAGAGACTCAAACTTCGCGTCTTACTCTATCGAACGCCGAATTCGAACCTCAATACTTTTATTTCCTTTTTTTTGCATCCGAACGCTGCACAGCCAACCATGGTAAGACTTTGATCTATGAAAGTTTCGTTTTTTCTAACTAACATTTATATTTATTGGTTGTTAACATCGAAACAAGACTCCCCCACCCCACCCTCAACATTTACATTCAGGGGGAAATAAATAAACAATACGGGGTACAGTATGTTTTTATAGGCACAGTCATTTTTTCATCAATTTCACCCTAATCACTTTCCATGAATTGCACAGAAGTGGCCTGCTTTCTGTCCTCTTTCTCTCCCTGTAGGAGGTCGAATGAGTTTCTATGGAGACCGCCCATTCAGGTTATCTTCTCTCTCCCTGGATATATTCTATAATAAAATGTTTTACTAAATGCCATTGTTTGACTTGTTTATTTTGCACTATTGACCAAACTTCTTTTGTGGGTTAAATTGAGCAGTTGCTTGCATTCATTGATCTTCACTTGTTGTGCATGCTTATGTGAATGTCTTAAAATGAACCACATCCTAATTTTAACTCATGTTAACCATAGAAGCAAAAGAAATATTAATGCATACATACTATAAATGTATTCCATGTTATGAGGGAAATCCCCTTTTCCTCCAAAAGTGAAGAGGAAATCTGATTAATGCCGTCTCTCCATCACTCCCCAGAAACAAGTGCTACTGTAAATGTAGTCAGCGAAGTAAACAAGGCACATTGTGTTACTATTTACAGAAAACTGCTGCAGATATAGTCGCTGATTTCGGTTAAAACTCTATTCACTGTAAGTGATGTACCGTTCAGAAAATGAACTGAGTCTGATCATTTAGATTAATTTTTTTAATTTAAAATGTAAATAAATAGTGTGAAGAAATGAACTATTCATTTGGTGTAAAGAGACTATTTCTGCATGCAGCTGGAGAGTACAGTGGACCACACTGTAGACACAAGGGCGTCTCAATTTAATCATTTTTTAGTCTATAGTTCAGTTGAGGAAAACAAATTTTTTTAAAAACACACACACACACACCTAAAACATTACATTTATTTAAATTAAACGTTTTTACAATTGTTTAACTTAACCTTTCATAGATTAGCGTTTGATTTTAAAATCATTAAAACACAGTGCAGTTTAAACAATAATTAACACACTGTGTGTTTTAGCTCCTTAAGAAATGACAGAAAAACAGCCCATGAACATCTACCCACCTTTCCCCTCATAAAAACATCATTCCCACCTTCTGACTCAGAATAAACCTCATTTCTGACATTCCAGCTGGGGAAAATCATCATCCTCATCTTCTGGGAGAAGAGGAGAAAGAAAAAAATAATTTCTACATTTTTAGCCAATTAACTGAACCGATAGCTTTTAAAACAGATACTGAATGAAAACACTCAAAGTAAAATATTGCTGAACTTTATTACAATAAAACACAGTACTGACTGGACCATGAAAACATACTGGTTAAAATGAAAAATATAGAAATAGTCATTTATAATAACCATTAATAAATATTGAAGTAAATAAACAAAACATTCCCACAAAAAAAACCCAACAAAATGCAGATAATTCTGAAAAATACTAATTTTAATAATAAAGAGCAAAGCATCTTGTGCCAAATCTTGAAGCAAGGTGTCATCCCAATAAGTCTTTAGATATGCCTTTTATACGATTAAAAAAAAACCCAAAAAACATTAGATTTAATCTGTATTTCATCCATGTGCACCAAAACCACTTATTCGTTTGTCAATGCTGATGTGATTGAGAGTAAGTGAGATTGGGGCTCCTCATAATAAATTTGCCCGTGATTACACTTTTCTACCACTAGGGGCTGATACATTTCATAAGGAACAACTGTACACCTGCTCTTCATGCAATTATCTAACCAGACAATCAGGCACGTGCACAGATAGACCCCAGGTGGTGCTCAAGCACCTGCCCTTTTGGCCTCTGGGTAGATAAGTACCATTTTTGCAAGACATTTTTATTTATTTATTTTTATTTGAGTTTTTATTTAAATTTGGCCCAGGTCATCAATTCTCAATGAACTGTTTAAGCATTTAAGTTCTAATTCCCTTGCCCCTCCCTCTTCGCCTTCCCTTGTCACAGCACACAAACTGAGCGGCCTGCGGATCAGCATCCACGTCTCCCTGACCTGCCGGTGGCAGCCGGTAACGATAGTGTTATAGTGCCTCAACTCGGCATTGTTTGTCGTTGAATGAATGATTTAATGTTACTTGTAACAGGGTCTTACCTCTTTTAGTTTCATATATAAAATATCTAATATATTTTTTATTTCAATTTCTTTTAAATTTTTTATTTTGAAGAAGGTTAGAAAAAAAATCTCCTTTATGAAGGTAAAAAATGACCCTGGATCTAAATTTAAGGGGGTAAATATCACCCCTTAATGTAAAACTCTAGAAATCTATTGAGTATTAAACATCTGCATGAGTGTATGGATAAAATATATAAATAAGTAAATATGTAAATAATTAAGAGATCTTCTACAGTATGTAACTTAATTTATTTTTATATACAAATAATTGAGAGGGGTGTCTTTCTTTCCTCTTGAGCACCTGCCCCCAAAAAATGTTGTTGCACAACCCTACAGACAATCACATGGCAGCAGCAACAGGTCAAGATCTCACTGACTTTGTCTCTAGTATGCAGAACAGTCTTTAGATTTTACAAAGAATGATGTAGAAAAACAAACAAAACGATTCAGTGAGCAGCAGTTCTTCAAGAGAGAGGCCAGAGGAGAACATCCAGACTGATTCAAGCTGACAGGAGGACCACGGTAACTCAAATAACTGCTTTACAACCACGGTGAGCAGAAAAACATCTCTTTCTAAAAGTAAAGTATTTTATATTAAATTTTTGCATATTAATTAAACATGTCTGTGGTTGCCTGAATCTATGAGCTAGATTAGAATGTCGTAAATGGATATTACAGCTGGAAATCTTATTTCCACATTTATTTTTATTCATATAAATCTGCAAAGACCCATTTTCAGCAGCCTTGGTGTCAAATGATGGAGTCTAAACACTTTTAGCTCATCCTTATTTAATCCTTAATGTTTAAAATCATACTGGTTATTAGAGACACCTTTGTAATTGGGTTAGCATACCTGGACCCCAATCTATTATTTATTTCAATAAAGCAGGTCAATTGTTTGCTTGGGTTGCAAAGTTTACCAACTACTTTATTTCTTACTGCAGTAGGTTACATACAAACTGTTCGGAATATAAAGTGTGCTACAAACACTTCCCTTTTCAACATTTGTGACACTGTGTAGAGAATAAACCTGTGCTGATCAACTTTACCACATCGATAACTACCTAACCTTTTATCACAATCTATGGTCTCATTACCTTATTGTCATTAGTTTTTTCCACAGATTATTTCCCTGATATTTCATATGTTTTAAAGAAAGACTTATTCCAGTAATGCAGATATTATATATTATTAAAGTGAGCATTGTGTCACATATTTCTGAAACAAGGGCAGGTTTAAAATAGTGCTATTAATGAATGATTTGCATAAAGCTCAACTTTGGTACCAGGTATAATTTGCTGTGAGGAAAAATGGGGTTTCTTGAGCTTTGTCTCTTCCCTCTGTTTTCCATTTGCATGAAATTGCCCTATTACACCTCACATAATAAGAGGGATGTTATAATAAATAGTCTACATTATCAGCCAGTCTTTTGAACATATTGTTTAATAGATGGACGTACCAAGTCAAGAGCCTTGTACTGTATGATATGATGCCATATCATTATATATTATCGTACTTCTGGAATTTGCATCTCACCTTGTTAAAAGTTTTGCAGTTGTTGAAGATGAGAATAATATCACACACAAACACTGCCATGGTTTCATACTCCTTATTCTGCAGTTTAGTTTTTACTCTGTTCAGCCACATGGGCTTGGAGATTACACTGCAGTATCTCTTCACCTGCACAAGGGCACAGTTTAATAAAGGTTATGTGAAGTAATATCATGTCTTCTGTCCCATTCTGTATAGTGATTGAAACTCAGATTTGACCTGTATGAAAACCGACGCTAGTATACTGGCGTGTACATTTAAATTATTTCCTACTTTCTCCTAATGAACAGTTCATCCAGGATTAAAAAAAAACCAAAAAAACATAACCAGTGGGTCCAATTTTTTCCTTTTATTTCATTACTATGGTGGAAATCACAACCCAACATTATCAAAAGATAATCAATGATACATCTGCATTTCTCTTTGTTAAACACTGTAGTCAATGTAAACAGATCAAACAGATCTGAGCAGAAACCCTGATGTGTTGAAAATTATCATTTGGGTTGGATGGTTAGTATCATGAAGCGATTAGACCATTCCATTCCTCTTCCAAATCGTATCAACTATGACTGAAATAATCAACGTAGTAGAATTCTGTTAGACTTCAGGATATTTAATCTTCATGTAAGCATTTAGAAGAAATTCTTCCTGTTGTAGTAGGATCGTCAGTAAACACACGCTCTGTGTCCTCCTTATACAAACGCAACAGCAAACACTCACACTGCTGATGAAGGAAAAAACAGATACAATCAGATACACAGCTTTGTATCCGTGTGTGTGTGTGTGTGTGTGTGTGTGTGTGTGTGTGTGTGTGTGTGTGTGTGTGCCGTAATAGTTCCAGAAACAGGACTTTGCAAAGTATCTTTCATGCTCTTTCCTGGTTCCTCATTCCACAATCCCTGATTAGTCTATCATGCAGAAAGTGCACATCCATTTTCCCCTACACACACACACACACACACACACACACACACACACACGATTGTCTTACTACACGTCAGAATATACTTTTTATAATAATAAAAACTCCATTTCCCCGGATGCACCACAAACATGGCCAAGGAGGATTACACTTCCCCCCCACACACATGTTCACGTTCTCTGGAATTCTAGTCACACACACCTGTTGCCAATCTCACACTGACTCACTCCACGCTGTATAAGAGACGCTTTGAACACTATGACTTTGTGAAGTATTACACTCAGTTGTCATAGTTATGTTTCATGGTTTCAACCTGGTTCTCATCCTCGTTTTTTGAGTAGTAGTAGTTATTTGTCTTAGTCTAGTTTATCCTGTTTGCTGATCGCCTGACCATTTGCCTGTTTTATCAGCTCTATTGTTTCATGACTTGCATTTGTCAGCCTGTATCTCCTATAATTAAACTCTTATCTGCACCTGCATCTGTCTTCAACCTCGTTACGTGACAAGTTCTAGCCTAAGTTTTTGACTGTCTGACTCTCTGTCTTAGAAGTTTTTGACTTAGGCTAGAAAGGTTGATTTTATCCACAACAAATTGGTGACCCCGACGTGATCGGTCTAGGAGCAAAGAGGGAGACTCTGCCGGCAGGGTTGGCCCTGGAGAAGCCGCGCAAGCGTGGCCACTCAAAAATAAGGTAAGCAGCTTTCTGCTTTTTTGGATAAATACTTGTGTGGTTTTCCTATGGGTCAGCCTGAGACGGTGTTTTTCCCCTCACAAAAGCTCCTGTAAATTATGAACTAAAATTTAGAAAAGAGCCTTTTTTAGATCTCAAAAAAAAAAACAACTGCATGCAGTATGTATGTGTGTGTGTGTGTGTGTGTGTGTGTGTGTGTGTGCGTGTCTGTTGTAGTGTTTTGTCTTGAGCAGTGTGTCTGCAAGCCTGTATTGTCTATGTGAAAAATGGAGTCAGATAGAATACAGAGGATTGAGGAATTGACACTCAAGGCCTAACAGTGATCTACAGAAAGTTGGCGGATTTGCTGCACCAGTAAAAGGATCCGAAACAGCGCAGCATAACTCACCCTGTGCACTGGGCCGAGAGAGTTAGATACGTGTTATGTGTTGTGAAGCTTCTTAGAGTAATACTGCAGTTGATGTGACGTTCATAAGTGAGTGAAGTGGTTAAAAGTTCTAGGGAGAACTTAGTGATAAGACGTTCATAAGTGAGTGAACACATTGGGCCCAATAACCCCAGGTGGGGTCACGCGAGAGGCGTGCTGAAGTGGGAAACGGGTGTAAGTCTTGTCTGTCAATGTTTAAATGTTCTGGGGTGTGCGTCTTGTATTGTCTGTATGTTACATGTGCTGAATGCTGTTTATATTTGCTATGCTTTGTATCTATGCTGAATGTTCTCTGGTCTCTGATATATGTTCATAATATCTGCTGGATGTTGGGTATGAGTGCTGAATGCTGTTATAACAGGTGGATGGATGTTTGAGAGCTTTATAGATGCTGAATGTTGCTCTAAGCATTTTTTTCTTTTTTCTTTTGTGGAGTCGACTCTTCTTTTATTTCAATTAATTAATTAATACATTATTGTTTTTGAGTGATTGATCCTAGTTTGGGGGTTGTACGGTGTTTGTCTTCTTGAGTGAGTTTCTGGCTGGCTGGCTGGCCACGTGACTCTGATCCATCCACGGTTCTCCGTGGGCGTGTCTGTATCAATTGACACTGAACCGTATTATCGTAAAACTCCACACTGATCCGAGCAGGAAAACGCTCCAATTCTGTTGAGTCAGCGTGTCTGATCTCATTTTTGAGTGACGTTCTCCTGTGGTAAGGATTGCGGTGCCGTGGGGTTCGGTGCTGTGGCGGTGTATGATTGTTGGACTCTCCCCGGTTAGTGAGTGCTGGAAAGGAGTTGAGGGTGTCCATGCCAAGCGAGATTCCACAGGAGTGAGGGACAACTTTCCGGGAACCTTACATTAGGAAGATATCACTCTGTTATTACTAGAATAAAGTGTGTATATGAGCTCCATAAAATAAGGAGATGTGTACTTGATGAGCTCTGAATACTAGTTTCGGAGACAAGTGTGAATGTTTAATTGAACAGTGTATGAATATGAGCTCCATACATAAGGAGATACGTGTGTTTGATTAGCTCTGAAAATTAGTTTTAGAGACAAGTGTGAGTGGAAGCCTCAGTGTGCGTGTGTGTGTTCCTATCTGCGCGCGGACTGTGTGTGCGTGTGTGTTCCAACTGCATGTGGACTGTGTGTGTGTGATTCTCAAAGCGAGAAGGGTAACACAGACTTCTGCTTTGAAGGTTTGTTCTGGTTCTGGGGACTGTATCATTTGTACCGTTTACAGTGATAACATAATTACTCCGTGTCACACGTCGTGACGGAGCGGATGAAGGAAGGAGGTAAGCGCACTTAAGAACGAGTGATGTTTATTTACATGTGAGGAGAGCAGACAAATCCCAAAACGTGATCCAGAAACATAATCCAAAACAGGCGAAGGTCAGGCGAACCGCAAACCGGCATATAAAGGGCAAGGCAGAGATCAAGGTCGTGGTACGGAAAAACAGGGTCGATAAACAAACATGAACATAAGCATAAACATGAACGAGAGCTATGATAATGATCTGGGAGCGGATAACCCAGCGTGAACTATAACTAACAAGGAACTATGTTTAGTGAGTTTAATATGTTTACTCTATTCAATTAACCGCGCCGTGTCTAGTACGGCGCGTAGTATATATACACCGGCATGACTCAACGTAAACCAAATTCAGCTGGGAGCAATTCAGACACACATGGGGATACAACCTATGAGAGACACGGGGCGGGGTCATGACGAACATAAACAAAACACACGTGTACTCCCAGCCATTGACAGAAACGAAAACAAAGAGCTCAAGTTCAGAAGTCGCAACACGCATGCGCAACCGCGCGAGAGCATGCTGCTTCGAGGGGGAACCGTGACACTCCGGAAAATAAAAAGGAATCCTGGAGCAGCCAAGAACTTGATATTGTAAATACTTTGGACATCACTGATTGCCTCATCACCTCATGGCCTGTAAAATATAAAAATATTCCTCGAAATTGGATGTGTAGGCTGTTTGGTCATTTACCCTCTTGTAGGCTGTGTGATCCAGCTGGGAAACACAACCTTTGTTGGAAAGTGCATGATCTGCTGTGATTTCGCTAACTGAACTTGGTTATTACATATTTGTCTACGCTCACATTTAGTTACCTAGACTGAGTGCTATATATCTAATTCATTCTTCATGTGTACCGAGAGCAAGATAAGTGTTACATATGATTTACTCTTGTACCCTTGATAGCGGAATTAACAGCTTTGTATACTTTATAATTTTGTAGTGTCAATATTTGAGATCTTCAGTAGCCTTTGTCCTGTTACACACTGTCCAGAAAGAAAAAGAGCTGAATGGAAGCATTCTTGACGCAAATAACGCATATATTAAATTTAACAGAAGTCTAGGGAGAATTTCCCTACATTAATTGGCAGAGAGTGATAGAAAGTATCTGGAAAATTGATCATTTGGAAAAGCTGCTAGATAACTTTTTCCAACCTGTGTCTCCGTGGCAGTTTGTTCAAGTATCCATAGCTCCCCAGGTTGAGTTCTACCTCAGGGTTAGAGAAGAAAGAGGTTTTGAAAAGGGGAGACTGGACAGATCATAAATAATCCTGTAATAGAGATAGACTTCATGAATTGGCTTGATAACTTCAAATCACTAATTTCAAGTCACAAAATTAGTCACACAAATTCAGACAGTTAAGACTGTGTTAGAGGACCTGTAGACTGCAAATACTATACTGAGGACATTCCAATGTGAGTATCATTTCACTTACAATTAAATTCTACAAAAGAAATGAATTTGGGCATATTCTCAATTCCGATATGACCAATAGTGGACTTGTGTATAGGATAGACTGCACCAGCTAACACCATTGATGGACTATTTTTAGTTAATACTAGTCATATTTAGCAGTGTAATTAGAAAATTTACTCTTTAGTTTGCCTTAGCAGTGGAAAAGAATGGTTTCAGTGGACAAATCTTCTCACCTACAGAAGGCTTTTCATTTGTGTTATAGGAAAGAAAAGCATGATTACATTTCTGCTTATTTGTGTAAACGTCAACCACATTTTGTTTTATCTAATTTCATGTACTGACACATTAAATTATTTATATATATATCCGGTCCGCCGCGACTCTATATATATATATATATATATATATATATATATTGTTTTATATATATATGTTTACATTTTACATGATAAAAGGACGCCCTTCCGCCCAAGGAAGAGGGAAGACCGACTCGGCTACGTAGGCATACAATAGACGAGGTATTTCCACTGAAACCACGTGTAACAGAGTTATAAATGTAGTTTAGTGTTTGTATGTGATTTTCGCCGTAATTAAGCAGCTGTATTGAGATTGGTGTTTTGGAGCCCCTTTGGAGAAACGGTGTACTGCAGCTCTGCTACTTTTTGTCCAGGTGTTGTTGCCGTACCCGATCAGAAGCGTTATGCTTTGCATTGGATAGGTTGACTGTATAAAGCACTCCCCACTTTGTTTTAATTCTGTAACTGTAAAATGTTGTTTAAGTTGTAAACTTCGACATATCACTTATGTTATATTACTTTACATGTATTGTTAGGATTTGGGTGCGTTTCTAGTATCTTGGAGAAAGTTTATTTATGTTTTCATTATGACCACGAGGTCATACCCTGAGTCTTACTTGACTAGCTGTAAACTCCGCTAGCAACTTTCCATGCATTCAGTGTAGTTTAGTTCAGTGTGCATGGAAAGTACAATTCAGTCAATGAATTAGCAATGAATCTACAGTTAGTTTAGTATTATGTGTATGGATTATATCTGTCTTCACCTGTGAATGTTTAGTGAGTCTCTTGGAATTTTAATTAATTTGTTCGTTATGCTTTGCATTGGATGCTGTTTTATGTACGCCAGTGCCTGAAGGCATATGTCTTGGTTTTTCCAAAAGGAATAAATGTCGTAAAAGCCCGTTCTGGTCTCAGTCCCTTCACCGCCTGAACGGTGCTTGTGTTTGTCTAAACGCAGCTTCACTTAGTGGTAGTAAATTAGACACATTCCAGAATTAGGTCTGACAAAGATTTAAAACATGATACAACCGGAAATGACGAAATAGGCACAGCACCTTCCGACCATAGACCCTGTATGTGCGTGGACACTGCAAATGACCCTCCTAGAAAACAAAACAAGGACAAAAAGGAAGGTTCTTAACTTTCATTTTTAATAATAACTTTGTGTTTGCCTGTGCAGTATGTGTACCCGGGCACATAGGCACTTTCTTCTTCTTCATCTTCTATGGCTTACACATACACCCACATTTTACAGTACTTATGATGATGAGGGAGAAAAGTTGAACTGTTATTTTTTTATTACTTTTTTATGTTCTCTTAAACGAATATTAGGCCTAATGTTAAATCATGAATAATAACATTACTTATTTATTAAAGATTTTTGATCGTTGCAAGATTACAGAACAAGTGAAGCCATCTCTATATATTAGGATAAGGTTTGATGATATGAAAGAGTACCTCTGGCAAGCTTGTCACGATACAGTGTGAATTCTTTACCTCTACATGTAACAGGAAGCCGATTCTTATCACAATGTCCAAATATCCTCCTTCTTTACTCTCTTTAATGGTAGGACTATAAGAGAGAAAGAATAACAGCTTAACATTTTAAAACTGTATTAAATCTCAATAACTCAGTGACAAAAGGGTTGATGAGTAATTGATTCATGCATCACAGTACACTCAGCAAGCTGGGCTATACAGACATGCATTGCTGTTTTAGAAGCGCTTGACTTTCCAGGTGCCTGAAGCTGACAACTGATAACAGTAACATTGTCCTGTAATCACGAGTCCCTTTTAACACCAGTCTTTAACAATGTTAATATATGATGCAGAAAAACTAGTCCACGCTTTCGTTACCTCTCGGTTGAACAATAGTAATGCATTGCTGACTGGGTGTTATGTACCAGTAGGTATAAAACAAGCTCCAGTTACGCCAAATTAATTATTCACATGAATATGAAAACGTGCCTCTATATAAATGCATAAACATAGGTTATGTTGGAGTTGGGGGTTTGACTCCTGCCTCCACCCTGTGTCCATGCACACCATATCGGCCTAAAATCGTCTCAGCACAACATTAACATGGATTCATTTATGAATCATTTTTTTAATTAAAATTTTATATCCAGATTTCTGTTAAGCTCCTTTGTGACCTTGTCTATTTTAAAAACATATACATAAAATTGAACCGGATTGAATATTTTTACAGTTTATCATTCATCATTAAACAAGGGAGAAAACGAGAACTCCTTATTATATTTCCACAGCTCCAACTGGTTTTCTACTTTTATGAGCTATTAAAGAAATGTTAGTTTAAACATTACCACGTAAATAATAACATACAATAACATATCACATGAAATATCACTAATACCACCAATTTTCCCACAGCACACACTATCCTACCTAATGATATGTAAATGATGAAGGTGTACCTCTGGGAAGCTTGTTCTGATACAGCCTGCATTCTTTATCTGCACCGCTTTAATTACAAATGTTAATTACATTTACATTAATATTCAAATGATGCATTTAAACATGAAAAATTTTAACTAGCAACCATTTACAAATTGTTTATTTAAAACCAAACCACGTGTTAAGACTTTAGTTTTATATGCTTTATGTCACAAAAAATAACACGTATTAATTTTAATATAAACACGAGATTAAGTATTACAATATGAAGTAAGTAAACATCTATCTTAATGTAATAAAAGTACGGGTAACACTTTACAATAAGGTTTCATTAGTTAACATTTTCTAACTACTTTAGTGAACATGAGGTAAGAATGAACAATACTTCTACAGCATTTATTCATCTGAATTTCAACATTTACACACACTGTTAAAATCAAAAGTTATATTTGATAACATTAGTTAATGCACTGAACTAACGAACACACCATGAACGACTGTGTTTTTATTAACTAATATGAACAAAGATGAATAAATACTGTAACACATGTATTGCTCATTGTTAGTTCATGTCATTAATACATTAAAACGAATGAGAGCTTATTGTAAAGTGTTACCAAAATATGAATCTTTAATAAAAGCAAAAGCACTCTGAACAGTACGGTGTGGAGTTGGGGTACATCTGAGGAACAACATTTAAACAGCTGTTCAGTTTATCTTGATTTAAATAGTTTAATGTGTATATATATATATATATATATATATATATATATATATATATATATATATATATATATATATATATATATAATATATATTTGGGCTGCAACTAACAATTATTTTGATCAGTTTGCTGATTATTTTTTCGATTATTCAGATGGGGGGCTTTCGGTACCATTTTTTTGTTTATTTAAGATAAAATCCACAAACTGTGTGTTACAAATATAAATGTAAGACTAAAACATATCACAACTGTTTGTCCAAAACAGAAAAGAAACCAACACAAACACACCAGAATATATATTATACTTACTGTGTGTGTGTGTGTGTGTGTATAAAACATGTTCTTCAGTTCTCTCTCTGTTTTAAAAACCTTAGCATTACACATGGAAATCACTTTTTTGGTCTCATTATTTATAGAAATCTAATAAAAAGGTTCGTTATTAATGATGTAGCCATTATAGAGTTTCTCTTCAAGCTATATATCAACACCTCTTCTCAGAACTGACACGGATAATTCAATCATAGTGTTTCAATTTGATATGACACTGTTAATTTTTTACATTTATGGTTTAAATTTATGGTTTAGATATGTTTCATCATTACCTGAAATAACATAAAAACAATAAGGACCCCTGTATTATATTTAAAGGAGAATTAATCGCCTGATTGGCTAAACAGAATGTTTGAGGACGACCAATAATGGATGTTACCGATACCAATAACTAAGATCCACAGTACCTGCAGATAACCAACCGAGTTTTTAAATTGATGCTGAATGAAGACATGACACTCAAAATTAAAATATTGCTGAACTTTATTACAACAATGAACAGTACTGACTGCACCATGAAAACGTACTGTACTGTGTAAAAATGAAATAAAATATGAATGTTAATATGCTGTAAGTTTTTCACATAAATAGATTCAGAGACTTTCTGTACAATTGTGTTCTTCAGACTTTGTGTGAACAGTTTGGGGAAGAAGCACATTGTGTGTCATGTATCCATGACTGCGTGTGACGGGAATCAAACTTGAGCAGCTCTAATTATGATGATGATCCTAACAGCTCAGGAACACCATGTCTGAGGATTTATTCTTCCTAATGAAAATAATTGTACACACTGCAGATTCTAATCCGGGGTGTGTGTGTGTGTGTGTGTGTGTGTGTGTGTGGTGTGTGTGTGTGTGTGTGTGTGTGTGTGTGTGTGTGTGTGTGTGTGTGTGTGTGTGTGTGTGTGTGTGTGTGTGTGTGTGTGTGTGTGTGTGTGTGTGTGTGTGTGTGTGTGTGTGTGTTGTGTGTGTGTGTGTGTGTGTGTTTGTGTGTGTGTGTGTGTGTGATCTTTTCAGTAGCTCAGACCTATGAACTCATGTTCTGTCTGGAAGAGCTGACCTCTGACAACAGCGAGCTCAAACCAGAGCATCTAACACCGGTACAACACACACACACACACACAACACTTAAAATCACACCATTTGTTTTTTTTATCAGGATTTTCAGTTTTGATTGTGTGATAAATCATTTATTTCACTCTTAATGTAATGTTCAGCATAAACTGAAGTGTAAATGATGGGCAGTGAGATGAAAATATACTTTTCTGACACTGAAGTCATTTTCACAGTGGATGAGACGTGTTCATAAACCGTGATTAGTGAAAAGGAAGCTGAGAAAGCAGTTGACAAAGAACGCTGTTTATTTGAAGAACATGTTAAATCTTTGACTGTTTTCACTTTGAGTTTTTTTCTTCTTTATACTTGTAGATTTTTGTTCATTTCTTAAAAAAAAGTTATGTTCAGTACATCTGGCACAAATCTACTTCCATGTTACTATAGAAACGATAACGTATCAGAACCAGAGCATTAATATAAACCTGGGATTCACAGCTGCACTACTGTCAGAGCTGGTGTTATAGAAAACTAATCAACACCTTCTGACCAATCAGAATCCAGATCTGAATAAGCTCTATGGTATACAGGATATGAAATGGGGTGTGTGTGTGTGTGTGTGTGTGTGTGTGTGTGTGTGTGTGTTTCAGGATGATGTCGAGTCCACAAAGCTGGAGCTTAATCTGGCGATGGCCATCATGAAGGAGGGAACAGTCGAGGCATAAACCACACACACACACACACACACACACACACACAGTCTGCAGTTTGTTAATTCACACAAAGCCCTCACATTATTTCACTGTACTGTATATAAAACCGAATGAATAAAATGTTTTGACATTTAATAAAAAAATACTTTTGTTATTGATTTTTGCAAAAACTGTTGCATTTCTCCAGATCTGTGTGTGTTTCCCTCTCAATCTCTTAAACATTACACCTGAAATACCGGACAATAGAACATAGATACTAGCAAAGAAATGGGGATCAGATATCAGAGAAAATAAAGAACAGATTAGATCTGATCCTGGAACCAAAAGATCTACACTATATTAAACACCAACTAAAGGACAGAGTGATAAATGGGACTTGTGGTGAGTCTCCTAGGGGCTGCTTCACATAAACTCCTCAGATGCTAATCCTGTCAGGTGAGAATCCCACCAATGTCATGAAACTGTTCCTGTCCATTTCAGCTCCGTCTTCCACTGACTGGGTTCAGCTGGAGTTCCTGTGGTTTTTCACCTGCTCTTCCAAATAATCCCTCAGGTATTCATTGGGATTGAGGAAATGTTGTCCAGGGATCACAGGTCGTTCTACTCGGTGCAGAGATGTGTGTAGTCTATTAAAATGTAAAAGACAGATATCTGAATTAATAACCAAAATCTAGACTGTGGTACTTCATGATCAACAGCATGTAATCATCTCTGCTGCATGAAAACATTATTATCTCCTGTTCATAATCATTCAACATTTCTTCATTCAAATAGAATACATTTGTTAGAACATTTAGCTAGAACAGATGAGAATTTCCACAAGATCTAACAGGAACATGAGCAGATATTTACCATCACATCACTGCTCTTATACAATCACAGGCTGTAGAGCTTTATGTTTAAAACAGTGATCACTGCTGTGTGTTTTATCTCTTGTTCTACACGTGTATTTAAGTGCAGACGTTAAGAACAAGCGGAGGGGAACTTTACAGGAACGACAGAAGACACGGTGTGGAGGTGGAGTGTTGGAAGGAGTGTCAGAGTAAAGTGACTCCTTAAATAAAAGATTTGTAGCAGTGTGGCATCAAAGATGATGATTTTAATTGGCTTTGATGAAACAGGGAAAAGCCGAGATCATCTTATTCAGACAAAAGCAGCAGTATGAAGTCAGAGATAGCAGGGTGTCACAAGGAGACCAGGTGTTCATTTACAATCACTCTCATGCACTCAGTGCTGACATTTTGTAGACTCTGTCTGACTCCCTGTCTTCTGCTTTCACATCCATTTTAAATCAATACCAAACAGCATTAAAGCTCATTGTTAGAAAAAGTCTGATTCAATAGAATATAGTACAATTTTAACCCAGTATCTGATAATCTGATATTTACTGCAACTCAAATTAAATCTACAAAATAATACTAATGTACAAAATAATGTACAAAATAATCTACAAAATAATGCTGTCAGTCTTTTAATTTGTTTCAGTGTTTATCTAAAAAAAGATCATTACTCACTCCAGTGTCTGTAGTTTGTAATGTTCATCATTCATCAGAGCAGAGAGACACTTCACTTCTGAGTCTCCTAGATTATTCCCAGACAGATTCAGTTGTCTCAGGTGTGAGGGGTTTAATCTCAGAGCTGAAGTCAGAGCAGCACAGCCTTCATCTGAGACACCACACTTATACAACCTGCAGAGACACAATGACACTCTTCACTCTCTCAGTTTATGAACATCAAGACATACTTTGTGTATCTTGAAATGAGTGGTGTGTGTGTGTGTGTGTGTGTGTGTGAGAGAGAGAGAGAGAGAGAGAGAGAGAGAGAAAGAGAGAGAGCGCGTGTGAGACTGTGAATGTTTAAATGGTTTATTCAGTACTGACAAGAACAAGTCTGACTGTTTTATTTATGCAGAATGTGTTTGTCTGTTATTTTACACACATTCCATTGACTTGGAAGAACATTAGACCCTGTTTTATTATTATCAAAGTGAAATCATTTTAAAAATCACTCGTTATTTATGATGAACACTTAATGTTTTGACGTATTTTGTGCGTGTTTAATACTGCTTGTCTTCAACCCTGTTTATAGAGACTCCATTTTTTATTAAAAATCAAATGTTTCATTATTTTTTACCTTTTCAGTTCTATGACATTAACTTCTCATTTCAATTTATAAATTTTATATTTTGAGATCATTTGCACCATTTCCCTGCTGCATTTAAACCCTGCATCACACACAGTGTATTTAGTTTGTGTCTGAACTGCAGTTTGTGTGATTAGTTACAATGTTGTAGTAAATTTCACAGTAATTTTAGACACATTGCAGTCGCATCAAGTCACGTTTTGTGCTGCAGCTTCTCACATACGTACATCTGACCCAAAGACTCTGTGACAGATCATCAGTGTGCAGTGAAAAGAAACAATCTTCCTCCTCAAGACATTGATGATGAACCTAAAACCTCTGCTTCAGTCTCACTATTAGAGAATGTGTCTTCCTGAGGAGCAGGTCATGTGATTCTCAGAGAGATGATCTTACCTCAGTATCTCCAGTTTACAGAGAGGATTCTCCAGTACAGCAGAGAGACTCTTCACTCCTGAGTCCCCTAGATTATTCCCAGACAGATCCAGTTCTCTCAGGTGTGAGGGGTTTGATCTCAGAGCTGAAGTCAGAGCAGCACAGCCTTCACCTGACATATCACAATTACACAACCTGAGGAGACACAATGACACACTCTTCATCAACACATTTTCATCTTGGTTTAAAACTTACTGTAAAGATGATGTGTCTGTTATGTTGGACTGTCTCCCTTCTCTTGTCCAATCATGAGATATTATTAATACTGACCAATTATGGTGTAAAACTATTGCTGGTTTATGTTAAAAGTAATGAGTCAGGTTTTTTTTTAAATCTCTGTTTAAATGTATTTTATACACATATCTAAGTGCATTTAATTATTACTTTAATACACAAGTGAGATGTTTAATGACTAATATATTTAGTGAGGTACTGTGTCTCTCAGAGAGATGATCTTACTTCAGATTTTTTACTTTACACTGAGGATTCTCCAGTACAGCAGAGAGACACTTCACTCCTGAGTCTCCTAGTTTATTCCTAGACAGATCCAGTTCTCTCAGGTGTGAGGGGTTTGATCTCAGAGCTGAAGTCAGAGCAGCACAGCCTTCATCTGAGATATCACAACACTCCAACCTGCAGAGACACAATGACACACTCTTCATCAACACATTTTCATTACATTAAAGATGATGTGTGGGATTTTATTATTCAGAATGACATGAGGATTTAATATTCAATTCAATTCATCTGTTTATTCTAATGAACAATGTGCCTCATTTATAAAACTGGATATGAACGGGTTTGTGTGTAAATCGTTTGTACGAGCGTTTACACAAGAAATTTGGTCTTCATGAAAATCCTGTTCATTCGTATTCTACTCGTGCTTCTGAGTGTGTGTACATTTATACATAAGAAGAAGTCTTTATTTATCACATATACATTACAGCACAGTCAAATTCTCTTCTTCACATTTCCCAGCTTGAGCCCCAGACTAACGAATGTAAACCTTGACTTGATCAACTTCAGATCATATAATCTGCAGGGATTTCTGCAATTTTATATAATATTCTGTTAAGTTTAAATAGTTTATGTTTAACATGTTTACAGCGTTTAGCAGACTCTTTTATCCAGAGAGACTTCTAGAAGTTCTTTGGAGTTTCTATCAAAAACACATCCTCATGCTAGTTCACTAGATCAGGGACTAAGAGCACCACTGAGAACAATTGTGAAAATCAGATGTTTTATATTACTGGAGTTTATTAAAGAATATAAAACAGTGAGCCAATACAAACCCATAAATTAAGAATAAAACTAATCATTAAAATGTCTCACAACATTGTAACTAATCACACAAACTGCAGCTCAGACACAAACTAAATACACTGTGTGTGATGCAGGGTTTAAATGCAGCGGGGAAATGGTGCAAATGATCTCGAAATATAGAGTTTATAAATTAAAATGAGAAGTTAATGTTAAACAACTTAACACAATGTGACACTTCACTCCTGATAAATTTACAGTGAATTCCATTTAGCTGCTTCTGTAAAGCAGATCTGGCAACCCTTTTCATAGTGACTACTGTTAATTAAAAAACAAATGTTCCATTTTTTTAACCTTTTCAGTTCTATGACATTAACTTCTCATTTTAATTGAGAAATTCTATATTTTGAGATCATTTTGAGATCATTTGCACCATTTCCATGCTGCATTTAAACCCTGCATCACACACAGTGTATTTAATGTGCACTTATATAGCGCTTTTATCCAAAACGCTTTACACTGTGTCTCATTCACCCATACACTCAGACACCAATGGTAGCAGAGCTGCCATGCAAGGCGCTAGCTTGCATGGTTCAGTGTCTTGCCCAAGGACACTTCGGCATGTGGAGTCACCCGGGCCGGGAATCGAACCGCCAACCCTACAATTAGTGGACATCCCGCTCTACCACTTGCACCACAGCCGACCCGTGTTTATTATTTAGTTTGTGTCTGAGCTGCAGTTTGTGTGATTAGTTACAATGTTGTAGTAAATTTCACAGTAATTTTAGACACATTGCAGTCGCATCAAGTCACGTTTTGTGCTGCAGCTTCTCACATACGTACATCTGACCCAAAGACTCTGTGACAGATCATCAGTGTGCAGTGAAAAGAAACAATCTTCCTCCTCAGGACATTGATGATGAACCTAAAACCTCTGCTTCAGTCTCACTATTAGAGAATGTCTCTTACTGAGGAGCAGGTCATGTGACTCTCAGAGAGATGATCTTACTTCAGTATCTCCAGTTTACAATGAGGATTCTCCAGTACAGCAGAGAGACGCTTCACTCCTGAGTCTCCTAGATTATTCCTAGTCAGATCCAGTTCTCTCAGGTGTGAGGGGTTTGATCTCAGAACTGAAGTCAGAGCAGCACAGCCTTCATCTGAGACACCACAATACTGCAACCTGCAGAGACACAATGACACACTCTTCATCAACACATTTTCATTACATTAAAGATGATGTGTGGGATTTTATTATTCAGAATGACATGAGGATTTAATATCATCTGTTTATTCTAATGAACAATGTGCCTCATTTATAAAACTGGATATGAACGGGTTTGTGTGTAAATCGTTTGTATGAGCGTTTACACAAGAAATTTGGTCTTCATGAAAATCCTGTTCATTCGTATTCTACTCGTGCTCCTGAGTGTGTGTACATTTATACATAAGAAGAAGTCTTTATTTATCACATATACATTACAGCACAGTCAAATTCTTTTCTTCACATTTCCCAGCTTGAGCCCCAGAATAACGAATGTAAACCTTGACTTGATCAACTTCAGATCATATCATTTGCAGAGATTTCTGCAATTTCATATAATATTCTGTTGAGTTTAAACTGTTTATTTTTAACATGTTTACAGCGTTTAGCAGACTCCTTTATCCAGAGAGACTTCTAGAAGTTCTTTGGAGTTTCTATCAAAAACACATCCTCATGCTAGTTCACTAGATCAGGGACTAAGAGCACCACAGAGAACATTTGTGAAAACCAGATGTTTTATATTACTGGAGTTTATTTAAAAATATTTTAAAATACAAACCCATAAATTAAGACAAATAAAACTAATCATTAAAGCGAGTACGAGTGAGGGATTTGACCATCTCCGTTATCCCTGACTACACAGTCCAGATAGCCCGGGCCCGGGCTGTATTTAACGAGGTTCAGCATCAACGTCGTGGTATTGAGGGCGCTCGCTACGGAATACTTCATCCAGCTCGGCTTCGCATTACATATAACGGTGTTCAGAAGGACTTTATTTCAGCGGAGGAAGCAGAAGACTACGTTAAACTCTTAATACCGGGGTGACCTGCATCACCTATATAGTGGAGTGTGTTTATTTGTTTGTTTTTTATTTAATTTATTCTTAATTATTTTTTTGTATTCAGCCTTCCAGCTCTACAGAATTCGAATTCTTGTGCACTACTTCGTCTAGAATTTGTGGACTTACTCCTCTTGAATTCACTTCTGTATCGATGTTTATTAAATTTAATTAGTTATTTCCTTCCCTTTTTAAATTTTTATTTATTTATTTATTTATTATTATTTTATTTATTCATTTGTAATTTTTTATGTGCTACACTGTGTAATATTATTAGTTATGAGTCTTTAAAAGGTAAGGACATTATATTTGTTAAAGTGCACAGACTATTTATTAGATTTGAAGTCAGTAGGGGACTTTTCTCTTACAGGAATTTTTTTTTGTTTAGGTAATTTTGTTTATCTTACTCTTTGTCCACTTTGTGGACAACTCTAGATGGGAAACACTGCTGTCTCCCTTGTTTTATGGAGACTTTGGGTGTGTGGTGGGGGGTTCCACTTCGGCTCTAATTGGCTATTTATATTCTTATGGTTTACTTTATTTAAATGGGTCGTAGTAATATGGATCAGGCACGCCTTTAAGATTTATTAGTCAGAGGTATGGGTCAAGAGATCTAAGGTTTTGACACATTTGAAACGTTTAAACTCCAATATAGTATTTTTTTTACAGGAGACGCACCTACGTATTAAAGATCATCAAAGGTTATACTGTAATTTCTGACCATGTGCCTCGACAATTAGATATTCATCTTTCTATTTATAAACGTAGCCGACCGCCTTGGAGATTTAATTCTCTTCTTTTAGCAGACAGTGAATTCTGCGAGTTCATTCGTATTTCTATTGATGACTTTCTTTCCTTCAATCAGAATGACTCCACCCCTTATTCATTGTTATGGGAGACACTTAAATCCTTTATCAGAACTGAGTAGCCATGATGAGCCGGGGTGGGGGTTGGGGATGGGGGGAGGGGGGTGTTTCCTTTGTTTTTCTTTTTTTCTTCTTCTCAGTGAAAGATTTGGGAAGGGGAAGGGAAGAGAGAGAAGAGAAAAGGTAAATGAATCACATGAAAAGGAATAAATTAAAATGTAAATAAATAAATAAAATTAAAGTGAGTACGAAGAAAATCAGACTTTCAGAGACTTTTGTAAATCCGATAGAAAACTCGAGCTGGGTTTGACTCACACAAACATTTACACACAACTTTACTAAAATATCAATAAATGACCCCCAAAGTCATTAAAATAATACTTTGGGTGTTGATAGGTCTAAAGGAGTGAAAACAACTGGAGAGGTTAGAGAACAACTGTGAAAGATGGTGGAAGGTCGTCAGTGGTCTGTGTTCCCCAGAGGGAAAAAAGGAAGTAAGTATGAGACTGATCAATTTTTAAGTACATTGGGCTGCTTCTGTAAAGCAGATCTGGCAACCCTTTTCATAGTGATTCCATTTAAAAAAAAAATTATTTTCTGAAAGTCTTACACATAAAATGAATTGATGTGTTAAGTTCTAAGACATTAACTTCTCATTTTAATGTATAAATTCTATATTTTGAGATCATTTGCACCATTTCCCTGCTGCATTTAAACCCTGCATCACACACAGTGTATTTAGTTTGTGTCTGAGCTGCAGTTTGTGTGATTAGTTACAATGTTGTAGTAAATTTCACAGTAATTTTAGACACATTGCAGTCGCATCAAGTCACGTTTTGTGCTGCAGCTTCTCACATACGTACATCTGACCCAAAGACTCTGTGACAGATCATCAGTGTGCAGTGAAAAGAAACAATCTTCCTCCTCAGGACATTGATGATGAACCTAAAACCTCTGCTTCAGTCTCACTATTAGAGAATGTGGCTTACTGAGGAGCAGGTCATGTGACTCTCAGAGAGATGATCTTACCACAGTTTCTCCAGTTTACAGTGAGGATTCTCCAGTCCAGCAGAGAGACTCTTCACTCCTGAGTCTCCTAGTTTATTCTGAGACAGATTCAGGTCTCTCAGGTGTGAGGGGTTTGATCTCAGAGCTGAAGTCAGAGCAGCACAGCCTTCACCTGAGACACCACACTCATCCAACCTGCAGAGACACAATGACACACTCTTCATCAACACATTGTCATTACATTAAAGATGATGTGTGAGATTTTATTATTCAGAATGACATGAGGATTTAAGATCATCTGTTTATTCTAATGAACAATGTGCCTCATTTATAAAACTGGATATGAACGGGTTTGTGTGTAAATCGTTTGTACGAGCGTTTACACAAGAAATTTGGTCTTCATGAAAATCCTGTTCATTCGTATTCTACTCGTGCTCCTGAGTGTGTGTACATTTATACATAAGAAGAAGTCTTTATTTATCACATATACATTACAGCACAGTCAAATTCTTTTCTTCAGAGTTCCCAGTTTGTTAGGAAGTTGAAGTCAGAGCGCAGGATCAGACATGATATAGCGCCCCCTGGAGCAGATAGGGTTAATGGCCTTGCTCTTAACGTTGATCCACCACTGTCCCAGACTAAATAATGCTAACATTGACTTGATCAACTTCAAATCGTATCATTTGCATGAATTATTGTAATATTATATCTGGAATATCCTGTTGAGTTTAAATAGTTTATGTTTAACATGTTTACAGCGTTTAGCAGACTCCTTTATCCAGAGAGACTTCTAGAAGTTCTCTGGAGTTTCTATCAAAAACACATCCTCATGCTAGTTCACTAGATCAGGGACTAAGAGCACCACTGAGAACATTTGTGAAAATCTGATGTTTTATATTATTGACATTTATTAAAAAATATTTTAAAAGTGAGCCAATACAAACCAATAAATTAAGACAAATAAAACTAATCATTAAAGCGAGTACGAGTGAGGTATTTGACCATCTCCGTTTTCCCTGACTACACAGTCCAGATAGCCCGGGCCCGGGCCGTATTTAACGAGGTTCAACATCAACGTCGTGGTATTGAGGGCGCTCGCTACGGAATACTTCATCCAGCTCGGCTTCGCATTACATATAACGATGTTCAGAAGGACTTTATTTCAGCGGAGGAAGCAGAAGACTACGTTAAACTCTTAATACCGGGGTGACCTGCATCACCTATATAGTGGAGTGTGTTTATTTGTTTGTTTTTTATTTAATTTATTCTTAATTATTTTTTTGTATTCGGCCTTCCAGCTCTACAGAATTCGAATTCTTGTGCATTACTTCGTCTAGAATTTGTGGACTTACTCCTCTTGAATTCACTTCTGTATCGATGTTTATTAAATTTAATTAGTTATTTCCTCCCCTTTTTTACATTTTTATTCATTCAATCATTTATTTATTTATTATTATTTTATTTATTCATTTGTAATTTTTTATGTGCTACACTGTGTAATATTATTAGTTATAAGTCTTTAAAAGGTAAGGACATTATATTTCTTAAAGTGCGCAGACTATTTATTAGATTTGAAGTCAGTAGGGACTTTTCTCTTACAGGAATTTTTTTTGTTTAGGTAATTTTGTTTAGCTTACTCTTTGTCCACTTTGTGGACAACTCTAGACGGGAAACACTGCTGTCTCCCTTGTTTTATGGAGACTTTGGGTGTGTGGTGGGGGGTTCCACTTCGGCTCTAATTGGCTATTTATATTCTTATGGTTTACTTTATTTAAATGGTTCGTAGTAATATGGATCAGGCACGCCTTTAAGATTTATTAGTCAGAGGTATGGGTCAAGAGATCTAAGGTTTTGACACATTTGAAACGTTTAAACTCCAATATAGTATTTTTTACAACCCGTTTCATAGTGATTCTATTTTTAATAAAAAATTATTTTCTGAAAGTCTTACACATAAAATGTATTGACGTGTTAAGTTCTATGACATTAACTTCTCATTTTAATTAAAAAAATCTTTTTGTGATCATTTGCACCATTTCCCTGCTGCATTTAAACCCTGCATCACACACAGTGTATTTAGTTTGTGTCTGAGCTGCAGTTTGTGTGATTAGTTACAATGTTGTAGTAAATTTCACAGTAATTTTAGACACATTGCAGTCGCATCAAGTCACGTTTTGTGCTGCAGCTTCTCACATACGTACATCTGACCCAAAGACTCTGTGACAGATCATCAGTGTGCAGTGAAAAGAAACAATCTTCCTCCTCAGGACATTGATGATGAACCTAAAACCTCTGCTTCAGTCTCACTATTAGAGAATGTGTCTTACTGAGGAGCAGGTCATGTGACTCTCAGAGAGATGATCTTACCTCAGTATCTCCAGTTTACAGAGAGGATTCTCCAGTCCAGCAGAGAGACTCTTCACTCCTGAGTCTCCTAGTTTATTCCAGGACAGATTCAGTTCTCTCAGGTGTGAGGGGTTTGATCTCAGAGCTGAAGTCAGAGCAGCACAGCCTTCATCTGAGATATCACAATAACACAACCTGCAGAGACACAATGACACACTCTTCATCAACACATTTTCATTACATTAAAGATGATGTGTGGGATTTTATTATTCAGAATGACATGAGGATTTAATATCATCTGTTTATTCTAATGAACAATGTGCCTCATTTATAAAACTGGATATGAATGGGTTTGTGTGTAAATCGTTTGTACGAGCGTTTACACAAGAAATTTGGTCTTCATGAAAATCCTGATCATTCGTATTCTACTCGTGCTCCTGAGTGTGTGTACATTTATACATAAGAAGAAGTCTTTATTTATCACATATACATTACAGCACAGTCAAATTCTTTTCTTCACATTTCCCAGCTTGAGCCCCAGACTAACGAATGTAAACCTTGACTTGATCAACTTCAGATCATATCATTTGCAGGGATTTCTGCAATTTTATATAATATTCTGTTAAGTTTAAATAGTTTATGTTTAACATGTTTACAGCGTTTAGCAGACTCCTTTATCCAGAGAGACTTCTAGAAGTTCTTTGGAGTTTCTATCAAAATCACATCCTCATGCTAGTTCACTAGATCAGGGACTAAGAGCACCACTGAGAACATTTGTGAAAACCAGATGTTTTATATTACTGGCATTCAATGTTCCCTCTAAGCTGCGCACCTGCACAATCGCACACTGCTCACACATTCTCAGCGCACGAGAAAATCTATGCAGCGCATAAAATAAAATTCACCATAAACGTATTAATTAATATCTAATTTAGACCTAATCTTAGACCCCTTATCATGGCGAAACGAACGGGCAGCGCCAGCGACACATCCCCTCACCAAGCTAAAGTAAAAAAGAAATGCGGTTCTTTTAGGATGGAATGTCTGTCGGAGTATGTGCAAATAGAAGAACAAGCGGTGAAACTGGGTGAGATTTTTTCTTTTTCGAGTGAGAAAGGTCTACTCTGCAAAACATGCAGCGAAGCCAAAGTGGAAAGTGAGCTTTCGGCGGGAAAAAGGTGGACTGAATGGAAGTTGGACTACCTCAAGCGTCACATTCAGCAGAAAAGTCATTTGAAAGCTGTTGGAATTGTACGAAGACTCAAGATGGGACAGGGGATTGGTACATTATTGCGGGAGAGCGCAAAAGACCGAGAGAAAAAGAACGAGCTGTCACACAAAACAAAATCTAGGGCGGCTGTGGCGCAGGTGGTAGAGCGGGATGTCCACTGATCGTAGGGTTGGCGGTTCGATTCCCGGTGACTCCACATGTCGAAGTGTCCTTGGGCAAGACACTGAACCCCAAGTTGCTCCCGATGGCATGCTAGCACCATTCACCATGAATGGGTGAATGAGACACAGTGTAAAGCGCTTTGGATAAAAATCTGACTCCGAGCAAGTTAAAGTTCTCATTGACAAAGTCATCAACCTGGACAAAGTGTACAACCATTGGAGAAGTGAGAAGGACAGACGTGAAAAATAAGGTCAAATTAAAGTCAAATTTGTGCATATTCTAGTGAGGGATTTGACCATCTCTACACAGCCAAGATAGGCCGGGCCCGTGCTGTATTTAACGAGGTTCAGCATCAACTTCGTGGTATTGAGGGCGCTTTATAAATTCTATATTTTGAGATCATTTGCACCATTTCCCTGCTGCATTTAAACCCTGCATCACACACAGTGTATTTAGTTTGTGTGTGAGCTGCAGTTTGTGTGATTAGTTACAATGTTGTAGTAAATTTCACAGTAATTTTAGACACATTGCAGTCGCATCAAGTCACGTTTTGTGCTGCAGCTTCTCACATACGTACATCTGACCCAAAGACTCTGTGACAGATCATCAGTGTGCAGTGAAAAGAAACAATCTTCCTCCTCAGGACATTGATGATGAACCTAAAACCTCTGCTTCAGTCTCACTATTAGAGAATGTGTCTTACTGAGGAGCAGGTCATGTGACTCTCAGAGAGATGATCTTACTTCAGTATCTCCAGTTTACAGTGAGGATTCTCCAGTACAGCAGAGAGACTTTTCACTCCTGAGTCTCCTAGTTTATTCCTAGACAGATTCAGTTCTCTCAGGTGTGAGGGGTTTGATCTCAGAGCTGAAGTCAGAGCAGCACAGCCTTCACCTGAGATATCACAATTACACAACCTGCAGAGACACAATGACACACTCTTCATCAACACATTTTCATCTTGGTTTAAAACTTACTGTAAAGATGATGTGTCTGTTATGTTGGACTGTCTCCCTTCTCTCCAATCACAAGATATTATTAATACTGACCAATTATGGTGTAAAACTATTGCTGGTTTATGTTAAAAGTAATGAGTCAGGGTTTTTTTTTAAAATCTCTGTTTAAATGTATTTTATACACATATCTAAGTGCATTTAATTATTACTTTAATACACAAGTGAGATGTTTAATGACTAATATATTTGTTCTGTATGTTGTACTGATTTAACTGAAAAAACAGAACTGTACACAACTATTAACTGCAGCTTTTAGTGAGGTACTGTGTCTCTCAGAGAGATGATCTTACTTCAGATTTTTTACTTTACACTGAGGATTCTCCAGTAGAGCAGAGAGACGCTTCACTCCTGAGTCTCCTAGATTACTCCGAGACAGATCCAGTGTATCCACAGTCAGATGCAGTTCTCTCAGATTGGAGGTTTCTGATCTCAGCACTGAGTCCAGAGCTGACCAACCACTGTGTTGAATTGTATCACACCTGATACTGAAGGAAATAATACATAATGAACTAACAGTAATGCAAATGATCAAACAAGTCCTCAAAGCTTTCACTGCAACTTCTCAGTTTCAAAAGCACAAACATCAGTTAGACAAAAGTCCCACACAGTCAGAGCTGTTCAGATTCGGCTTGGTGGGAGTTTTCAGCTGCGTAAATCATCACACACACATTGTAGAAACATGGAGTATAAGATCCGGGACACCAAATGGGAAAGCAAGAGTCTGATCTAAAATGTTATTAATAGGAGAAAAGAAAGAGTCTAAAGTGTGATGAAGTGTTAGATTGATCTGAACAGCTAAGACATTTGATTTGTTCTCTTAACACTGTAACAGTAGAACAGTTCTATTCAGATTTACTTACATTGCTTTTCTGGATGCTGCAATCACAGGCATCACCTTCACAAGAATCACATCTCTTATTTTATGTGTAGAGATATATTTACTCTGGTCAAATTCCTCCAGCTCCTCTGCTGATGTCAGTAAGACAAACATCAGAGCAGACCACTGTGAAGAAGAGAGTTCACTTTGTTTTCCAGATTTCAGGTAGCGTTGGATTTCCTCCACTAGAGAATTGTCCCCCAGTTCATTCAGACAGTGGAACAGATTGATGGATTTCTCTGTAGGAATATCTTCACTGATCTTCTGCTTGATGTACTGTACTGTGTTGCTCTTTCCTGTCTGGGAGATACTTCCTGTATGTGTTACTAAGTCATGTAAGAGTTTCTGATTGGACTCCACTGAGAGACCCAGAAGAAAGCGGAGGAAAAGGTCCAGATGTCCAGTCTCACTCTTTAAGGCCTGATGTACAGCACTCTTGTGGACATCTGAAAATGTCTTAAAGACCCGACTCTGTATAAGAACATTCCTGTTTTCCTTCATGAATGTCAGGTGCACATACAGAGCTGCGAGAAGTTCCTGAATGCTCAGATGAACAAAACAGTACACTTTACTCTGGTGAAGTCCAAACTCTTCTCTGAAGATCTGAGTACACACACCTGAGTACACTG
The DNA here is from genome assembly GCA_012411365.1 of Ameiurus melas. NCBI lineage: Eukaryota > Metazoa > Chordata > Actinopteri > Siluriformes > Ictaluridae > Ameiurus > Ameiurus melas. The sequence continues at coordinate 24,669,033 of CM022765.1, forward strand.
CTGCTTCTCTCACATCAATGCCACACTCTCTCAGGTCTTCCTCATAGAAGATCAGGTTTCCTTTCATCAGCTGCTGAAAAGCCAGTTGTCCCAGTTTGAGAAGTATTTCTTCATCACTCTCCTGCTTCTTTGAGTACTTTTCTCTTATGATGTTTGTCTGAATGATGAGGAAGTGTGTGTACATTTGAGTCAGAGTCTTGGGCATCTCTCCAATCTCTGCTTCATCCAACATTCTCTCTAGAACAGTGGCTGAAATCCAGCAGAAGACTGGGATGTGGCACATGATGTAGAGGCTTCTTAATGACTTCAGGTGTGTGATGATGTTATTGGCCAGGCTCTGGTCACTGATCCTCTTCCTGAAGTACTCCTCCTTCTGTGGGTCATTGAACCCTCGTATCTCTGTGACTCGATGGACACACTCAGAGGGGATTTGTTCAGCTGCTGCTGGACGGGAGGTGATCCAGATGAGAGCAGAGGGAAGCAGATTCCCTTTGATCAGGTTTATCAGCAGCACATGCACTGATGCTGATTCAGTTACATCACACACTCTCTCTGTGTTCTGGAAATCCAGAGGAAAACGATACTCGTCCAATCCATCAAAAATGAACAGAACCTTTTCCAAACTGGACATTTCTGTTTCTTTTGTCTCCTTAAAACAGACATGAAGGAGATCCATCAGACTCAGTTTCTGGTCCTTCATCAAATTCAGCTCTCTGAAAGGAAGTGGAATCATGAGCTGGACGTCCTGATTTACTTCCCCTTCAGCCCAGTCCAGAATGAACTTCTGCACAGAAACTGTTTTTCCGATGCCAGCGACTCCCTTTGTCAGCACAGTTCTGATGGGTTTGTCTTGATCAGATAAGGGCTTAAAGATGTCATTGCATTTGATTGGTGTTTCCTCTGTTGTTGTTCTCCTGGATGCTGCCTCGATCTGTCTCACCTCGTGTTCTTTATTGACGTCTCCACTGTCTCCCTCTGTGATGTAGAGCTCTGTGTAGATCTCATTCAGGAGTGTTCGGTTTTCCAGGTTTATCGTCATTCCATTTAAACACTGAAACTTCTTCACCAGATTTAATTTGAACTTTTTCTGGAATTCATTTACAGCAGCAGGTTCGGGTCTGTGACGGGGCGTGAAAGAAAAAACATGGTGGATATGGGGTCTAATTATTAGAGTTTAAGATCACATTTTTTTCTGACTGGTTACCACAGATAACCATTCTTTATGATGTTCTCACTGTGTATTTGTCTTATTCTACAGTATGTTCTCTATAATCTAATCACTCTGCAGGAAATAACAGCAGAGATGTTTATAATACCAGCGCGTCAGTGTCACAGTCATGTTGTTGGGTTTGATCTTACCCTGTAGCTGTGATGATGTTCTTTTCTCTTCTGTCTCCTGATTTCTGTAGAACACTGGGAATAAAAACTGTAGCTGTTAAAGACAATAACTTTCATCACTTTAATACTGTAGTCTAAAATTTATACCTAATTTTAGTCAAATAATTGTAGTAAGCGCATTAATATTTAGAAAACACACTGCTAAATACAACATCACCAACATTGTGGACCTGGAGAAAAAATGTGTCCGTTTTAATTTGAGGTTTTATAGATTTTTTCTCTTTATTTATATCTACATGTGATAAATAACTTAAAACATGGCACCTTGTCATGCAGGAAATGGGGGGAAAAAAGTGAAAGAATTGGCCTCGCTGTTCCAATACTTGTGGAGGGAACTGTATATGGTCATTATGGTTGTAACAGAACATGAGGACATCATTCAGAATGAACAGATAATGTGTCCTGAATGGATGTAAATACAGATCATTATTATTTTAAAAACCTGCTAGAAAGGTTCACAGGTATAAAAATCTGTAACTCTATCCAGAATTATACGACACTGTGGATGAGATTCAGTCCGTCACCTGTAGGGACAATTTAGTTATCAGTAGACCTACTGACATGATTTTGGGAGGTGAGATGTTTAAATTGAGGAAAATGCTGATTGTGATTATTATTATTAATAAACACTGTAATGTCAGTTATATGATTTATGGTAAATAATCAGTGCCTGTGTTCATATAAAGAGTCTCCATTTTCTATTAGATTTGACAGAAATACTCAGACACAACACTCTTCATGGAGACACGTCCAAGTAACCGTGATCTCAATGGTATTATGGAAATAATATAATGTCCTATTAAATGTTTATTATTATTATTAGTAGTAGTAGTAGTGTCATTACATATTGTTATCTGTAGTTTGTTTTGCTTACATTAGCATTTGCTTATATTTAAGACATTACCTGTAAGACATTTTGATCTTCATAAAGTTCTGTAGTATCATTAAAGACCAAGAAACTAAAATATAACTCAAAATAACTGCTAATGATTGTGTAGCACAGACATTACTGTGACTTTAACTATGAGAATTATGGGATGTTACCTGTGTACAGATGAGGAGTCTTTATTTCTAAAGTGCAGAGGATGATCCATAGACTTATCACTCTTCATGGAGACACAGCTGGGTTCTGGTGAGTCTGATCTCTTTCTCTGTAGTTTACTGTACAACATTATAGAGAGGACATGAGACAGAATTTACTTCATTAATGATTACTTTATAGTCCACAGCCTTGTTTCATTTGGCCTGCGTGAACTTGGGAAAAAGAACACTGAAACGGCTCGTAGTACACTACTGCTCAACATTTTCACACTGTCCAGAATTCACAGCAGATATCCAAAGTGTAGCCATCTGAAGGTAGTTACCATAAACCTTTGTATGAGTGCACTGGAGTTTCTATCACGGTTTGGCTTGACCACAGTCTGAAATGAGGGTTAAATAAACACCTGTGTGCTGCACTTGATGTAAGTCTCACTCACGTCTAAAACCATTCAGAAGCACGTGGTGTAAGGCACATAAGTGTAAGTGTAAAACACAATCTACAATCTTTCTACATTAATAACGGTGCCATGAAACAGCTTTATGACAGCTCCACTGAAAAAGATCAAGATTACATGTTAATAACAGAGAAAAATGACCCCTTATATTATAAATCCTGATCTACTTTTCTTCTGCAGTAAACTCCAGCAGCTACTTCACCGGCTCTCACCTCCATATCTCTGTGCTTCTAGTGTAGATATCTGACTAGTAACTTTCTAACAGAAACAGGAACAATGCATCGTCCCAACAGACTAATCCTGTTTCTCATCACAGCAGCTGATCTCAACAGAATCTAGCAGTTTTTTCAAGTGATGACTGATAACTTCTCATGCTTAGTATAAATATCTGTTATTATTTTCATATAAACTCATAATATATTTCAGATATGAATATTTAATGACTAAAACACTAGGACATGGAAGCTTACCGTTTTTTTGTGGGTGGAGTCACATTATCTGTGTCCAGGTCAGGGGTCTCCATGTTTGAATATTAGTGTAAACACAGACAGTTCATGGACACACAGCTGAGTCCTGAAGATGCTGATCTCTTCTGCTGGAATTACTCACGCTCCTAGAAAATACAAAACAAACACAGTTACAATTGGTGAAAATTACATATGCATTTGCACAGCTTGTTGCTCTGTTACTATAAAAATAATCCTTTAAATTTTCAGGTTAAGAAACCCACATTACTCCATTGATCAATGATCAAACTATTCAAGTAAATAATGAAAAATATTATCAAAACAAGTTATAACATTAACTTTGTTTAAAATATTTTTAACACAGTCGAGAGGGTCAGAATAGCATACAACTAACCAGCTGCTACCAACATGTGACAGATGTAGCATTTTACAAAAATAAATGTCTGCACACAGCCTTGCAGGAGTAAACATTTGTCTGCATAAACACATAAACCTGTAAACAACAATTCAGTTGGGCGAGATGCTCAATTATGTCACATAGGATAGCAAAATCACACAGTTAGTTTGGATCTGACAGTTCAGACAAGGGTTTTCCTTAACTCTGCATGAACACAGCAATGTCTTCCCTAAGCTCAGAAAATCGTTTGAGGATTTTGCTCGTACTCAGCCACCGCACTTCTGTATGGTAGGGCAGGTCTCCGTGCTCCGAGTCCATCTCCTGCAAGAACAGCTGGAACTGGCGGTGATTCAGGCCCGAATGAAGTTCACCGTTTTCATTACCGTGGTCATTATATTGTCCATCTCCAGCACCTTTCACACAAAGCTTCTTGGTGTATAATACAATGATAAGCGATCAGAGGCGTGTGAGTTACTGTTTTTCATTTTCTCCTTCATTAATCCAACCAAGCCCATTTTTCCTCCACACATTGCAGGTGCACCATCTGTAGTTAATCCCACCAACTTTTCCCAGGGCAATCCAGTTTTACTTCCGGACTTCTCCACCGCTTCATAAATATCCCGTCCCGTTGTGGTCCCATGCATGGCAGCTACATCCAAGAGCTCCTCGGTGACAGAGAGGTCCGACTTCACGCCTCTAATAAAAATGGATAGCTGTGCAGTGTCCGTGTTCTCTGTGCTTTCATCAACAGTTAATGAAACAGCTGTGGAACTGCGTGACTCTTCGGCCAGCTGTGTGGACAGGTTTCCTGCAAGCTCCTTGACTCGGTCCGCAGATGATGTTTCTTGATAAACTGACATTTGGAAAGTCTGTATCTGGTCAGGGCACACCTGCTCACACACACACACACACACCTGCTCACACACACACACACACACCTGCTCACACACACACACACACCTGCTCACACACACACACACAACACCCGCTCACACACACACACACACACACACACACACACACACACACCCGCTCACACACACACACACACACACACACACACCCTCACACACACACACACACACACACCTGCTCACACACACACACACACACACACCTGCTCACACACACACACACACACCTGCTCACACACACACACACAACCTGCTCACACACACACACACACCTGCTCACACACACACACACACTGCTGACACTCACACACACACACACACACCTGCTCACACACCTGCTCACACACACACACACACACACACCCACACACCTGCTCACACACACACACACACACCTGCTCACACACACACACACACCTGACACTCACACACACACACACACACACCTGCTCACACACACACACACTGCTCACACACACACACACACACACCTGCTCACACACACACACACACACCTGCTCACACACACACACACACACACCTGCTCACACACACACACACACACACCTGCTCACACACACACACACACCTGCTCACACACACACACACACTGCTCACACACACACACACACACTGCTCACACACACACACACACACACCTGCTCACACACACACACACACAACTGCTCACACACACACACACACAAACTGCTCACACACACACACACACACCTGCTCACACACACACACACACACACTGCTCACACACACACACACACACCTGCTCTCACACACACACACACACACCTGCTCACACACACACACACACACTGCTCACACACACACACACACACCTGCTCACACACACACACACACACCTGCTCACACACACACACACCTGCTCACACACACACACACCTGCTCTCACACACACACACACCTGCTCTCACACACACACACACCTGCTCACACACACACACACCTGCTCACACACACACACACACACTGCTCACACACACACACAACCTGCTCACACACACACACACACCTGCTCACACACACACACACACTGCTCACACACACACACACACACACACACACACCTGCTCACACATACACACACACCTGCTCTCACACCTTCAGCATGCACTGCTCCAAAAAGGCACCCTCTGAAAAAGACTTTAAAGCGTGGGCGATTTCTTCAGCCACAATAAAGCTAGCTTTCACTGCCGTATCGTTTTTGGTGGTGGCTTTTGTGAACACATTCTGTTGCGATCGCAGTTTGTCTTTGAATTCTTTGGCAATTTGTTGTTTTTCTTAAAGGCTAAATGTAGCATACTTGGCTCAGTGTTTGGTGTCAAAATGCCGACGTAGATTGTACTCTTTGACAACACCGCCTCATAACACACAAAACATACCGGTTTTTCTCCTTGAAGCACAAACATATTTTCCCATCTTTCATGAAACAGCCTTCCATCTGCATCAATCTTTCGCTTTCTTGACATTTTGGGATCATTTGTGGATATTTCTCAATCTGCTCAATCTCACTTGTCGCATTAACTAAACACTGGTGTGGACACTGCGGTCCAGTGGCGGGATGCTGTCACTTCGCTAGTAACATAATCGCCATGCATTGTGGGAAATGTAGTTTATGCTCAATGCACGATTTAAAGCAACATAGACCTATTTTAAGACAAACATTTTTAAAGACCAATTACGCACTCGCGGGCCACATAATATGGCGTAGCGGGCCACATCTGACCCGCGGGCCTTCAGTTTGACACATGTGATCTAGATGAAGCGAGATTTCAGGAAGAGCTGCTGCTTAACCGCAGTGTGAAAACCTTCAACTAACCACAGACTTGGACTACGTTTACATGGACAGCAGTAATCTAATTATTGAACCTACTCTGAGTAAGACAATATTCTGATTAAGGTGTTTACATGAGTTACTTTTAGAATACTCCCGTCATGTTGATGTTTTATAGAACATAGATAGATTAACGGCACACGCCATTACGTCCCCGCGCCACGCCCCCTCCAGAATTTCACGTACATACAGTACGTCTTCGTTATGGGACCGTATACAGTTTTGAGTGTTTTTATTTTTAATTTTACAAAAGCTTCAAGTGCAGTTAATTATTTGTCATGCTGTACGTGCTAATATACGACTGCTTGAAGCGGTGGGGTGCGTCTCAAACCGCGTACTTACCAACTGTATAGTAGATAAGATACATGTATTTCTCCTTCTACAGGCCTGTAGTTATAGTAGTCATGTACGCGGTTTGGGACGCAGCCGAACTCTCTTGTTCGCCGTAAAGCGGGTTGTTGCGCCGTGTGTGATCGTGTCCTGTCGCAAAATGCGGTGAAAACTCTCACGACGTTAATCATGTGATTAAGGTGTGTACGTCTGTAATACACGTCCATAATGCGACTAAAACAGGGATACCCACACGTCTTAATTCCATTAGTGTTCATTCTTTCAGATTAATTCCATGTAAACGCACTGTTTATTTCTTTATACTCGAGTCCAAGCTGAAAATAACCCTCTCTTGAACCGCTCCATTGTGAAGCGTCTGTCTCTGAACCACGGCCCTGCTACAGGGAAAGACGACGTTTAGTTCCGGAAGTGACGCGGTTTTCTTACGACTGTTTTTACACGAGTAAAATAAAATATCAAGTCGTTTCTGTTAAAGAAATAACTTACTTTTTATTCAGCAGTCCATGTTGTGTGACATTAATATCACCGTTTCTGCCTGCTGTTGAGGTTTTTCTGCTGTTCCCACACACACAACCACAATGGAGTCGAGTCTGAGAGAGAAACTCTTTCACTTTCACCTGTGACGTGTAGCTCCGCCCCCTGCCTACTGAAGCCTGTAGAACGGGGCGAGAACTACAAACGACGAGAACTACACTTCCCGGCCATGCACGCGCTCAAGTTCGCCGGAGTACAGAGTGCTTAAACCTGTGCTTCATCATAGGTTATAAAGGGCCTCGTTAACTTCAGCGCCTCGAGAAGTAAACGCTCATCAGCCTTACCGCTGACGTTCACCAAGCCTTTGTCTGTGTTTCGGAATTCTACGCTTTTTGGATTTATCGCCTGTATTTGGATGACATTTCCCTGTCCCAGCCCAGTCTGGATTGTGTGTAACAGTGTAAATCTGCTGTCCCCTCAAAATAACTCAACACACTGCCATTAATGTCAAAACCGCGGGCAACAAAAGAGAGTATACATCACTGAAAACATCACTATTACCATGTTGTAATTACAGTATTTAATATTCTCGAACACTCCTGCGTTAATCACAGTGTAGATGAACACATGACTGACTTGTCTCTCTTGTTCACAGACTAAACGTATAATGTTGACCAGACTATAGTTTGTCTCTCCGCTACCTCCACCAGGTAGTTTAGGGTTTGGCCATGACACAGTATAATCTCTTCCAGTGTCCGGTGTTACACCTCTACTCTGTGCACTTTCACTAGAACTCAATTAGAAATCTTGTGTAGTGGCACTACTTGTATTGTTCACTTGATATATCTCTTTGCTTGTATTTCCTCATTTGTCGCTCGTCTGCGCTAAAATGAATGAATGTAAATGTACATCACATTATTTTAATCATTATTTCTTATTAGAACACCTCGATGGTTAATTATTATAACTATTATTATTAATGAGTAGTAGTTTTAATATCATTACATATTGTTTCCTACAGTTGGTTTTGCTTACATTAGCCTTTTTTATATTACTGAGAAAACGCATAGCATAAACTTCTCTGTCCTGAAAGTCACACATTTATCTCTGACACTGGAGACTCCTTCCATGAATGTCAAACAAACATCTCCTTACAGAAATCTTCACCATCATCAATGATTTATATTTTCTTTGTTGTCTTTTTATGTGTGTGTGTAGGATAATAACTTGGGCATGATGGGAGCCAGACTGAGTGAGATCTTTGAGCAGAAGTTCCACATCGTCTTCAAGATCCAGTAGTGATTCTCCTGTTTCACAAACCCGATCGTCCGGTTTACAAGTAAAACCCAAAGATTTCAGTATTTTTTGGGGGGGGGGGAGGGGTCAGACTAGTCAAAAGTCAAAGTATAAGTGGTTTCCCACACGGAAAATATGAGAAGTGTGACTATGTCACAAAACATACGAGCCAATCAGATTCCAGCATGCAGATTTGTGAAGGGGCGGGCATTTAGTGTAGGGGGACATCTCAAATTTGTACATTCACAGTGCCTGGATTCTCGAGCACAACGAATACTTCATCAGTGTTACGAGAAAAGTGTTTTTTATTTTTTATTTTTTTTAATTAATATATTCAGTATGAGATATAGCATTATAGCACAGTTACTGCGTAAAGCAATGTAATTTAATGCTTATATCGACTCTGTTTGTGTGTGTGTGTGTGTGTGTGTGTGTGTTATGTTAAACACACACCTTTGGGTAGAATACCTGTCTCCTGGAGTATTTGAGGATTTTGGAGTCATTTTAAGGATCATTGTGCAGGTTAGGACATTTTTCAGAGAGAGGAAAATCATGTCTACTGCATGAGAAGTCAATAAGAGTTGAAAACACACAGCGGTGTGACAGAACTGTAGATATATCATCATATTTCACCTGTCTGTGTGTCCAGACTAAACTTTCTTCACTCTACATTCAGCTACTTTTATTTTTTTATTATTTTCACAGTCGTTACTGTATGACTCATGGTAGATACTGAACAACATACTTCAGTGTTTAAGAATCACTGGGACACAGATGTTCTCGTTCATCTCAGTGCCTTTGGCTAGTGTTGCTGCAGCATGTTGATGCAGTTCAGGATGAGTCATTTAGTTTACCAGTGTGTCTTATGTTTGACTGAAACCCCATTCGAACCCTCCCCGCCCTGCCTTTTTTCTCTGTTTTCTTCTTAGTCTGTCATCTTATTAATCATGTGATGAGGTTAATAAGGTTTCTTTAAAAAGTGTTCTTTTCATGTTAATCTTTATAAAAATGTATACAATCAGTGTTAGTTCAGGAAGAGGACATGGGTCCATGGTAGAGGGAGGGAGGGAGGGACTTTTTGTTTAAACACTTTTGTTTTTTATGTCTCGCAAAAACACCCACTATTCAAATGTCAGCACAGACTGTTAGGGAGTTTCATTTTCATTTCTGACTCGCGGTGCTCAGAGCTTGCAGAGTATCTGCTCTGATAAACATTTCTAGCCACCGATATCTGTCTGTGAATGTTTCAGCTGGATTCTTTGGATATTATTTATCGTACTGGAGTCTGGCAGCGATCAGCCCTCACCCTGCAGCTGTGATACACACACTGACTGTAAGTCTCAAACAATCACACGAGCACTTGTTGTCTGGGGTAGCTTTAGCAGAAGGAGAAAATTGAAAGATTTTCATGCAAAAAAGAATAATGGATCTTTTAAAATGAAATTAAAATGAATGGATGGATGGATATTTTAATCCTTTTATTCACTATTAATTAAGCATCCTAAATGGCACTGTTTTAAAAATGTTAGCTTAGAATATACATTATTCAGATTTGGGAAAGATGGGTCACACACAAATGATCTGTTAGAGCAGGTATTGGATTGTGTGTGTGTGTGTGTGTGTATATATATATATATATGTATATTGTATTATAAAAGTTAGCATACTCCTTATAAATCTTAATATTGTTAACAATATAAAATGGATCATAAAACTCCCATGTTGTTGTTTATTTCGTTCTGTCCTGAGTAATCTATTTCACATAACAGATATTTATATATAGTGCACAAGACAAGATTCTGACTGAATTTATAAAAAAATTACCCTGCTCAAAAGTTTACACACCCTTGATTATTAATACTGTGTGTCATTACCTGGATGATCCACGACTGTGTTTATGTTTTGTGAGAGTTGTTCATGAGTCCCTTGTTTGTCCTGAGCAGTTAAACTGCCCACTTAAACAGGAAATGAGCGTATTTAGACCAGCCGTCATGATGCTAGAAGGAACAAGCTTTCCAATGATACCAAACTTTTTTTTTGTTCCACAAAGTTTTCATAATCATCAGAGGCCATAATCTAAAATTTGATTAATCGCACAGCCCCATCGATAATAAGAGATGAACTTTATAAACAGCTGATGAATATAAGAGCTTGTGTTTTGATCCGAATGACAACCAGGAGTTGAAGTTCTTCCAAAAAAAAAGCATTAAGAATTTGCTAGCATTTTAAACAGGACTACTTCTCGGAGATGTGCACGATATTAATAAGAAAAAAAAGGGTAATGTATCATTTACATAATTGAGCAACCCCTGCAAAGTTGTGGTGAAATAATCATTAATTTAAGTTGAACAGATTGTCCTGTGCTTATATTTGTGCTTTGCATAGTGATACCACAAGTGTGTATCATCCAGTTGACCCAGTGGAGAGGAGAGAGTGATGTAGCCAATTCAGAGATGGGGATTATTAGGGGGCCATGATAGAGAAGGGCCAGTGGGGGAATTTCACCTGGACACTATTTTACCATAAGTGTCCTGAGATTTTTAATGACCACAGAGGACCTCAGTTTATCGTTGGTGCTGTTTTTACAGTATATTGTCCCCTTCACTATACTGGAGCATTGAGCCCCACACAGTCCACAAGGTGAACGCCCCCTGCTGGCCTCACTAATACCACGTTCAGCAGAAACCTTAGTTTTCCCCAGGAGGTCTCTTGATGGGAATTCTTATATCATGTACTTTCTTATATTATGAACTGCTATTAAGACACCGTAGATACGGGGAATACTGGGTTACAGCTTCTGTTTGTGTGACACATGTATTTTCTATATCTTGAAAAGACTTATTTTCATAGTGCGCTGTGTGTTTTGTCTAAATCTGTCTTGCACCTTCAAAAGTAGAAACAAACCCACCTACGCAATGCTGTTATCAGTGTGTATAAATACTCCTGTTCTAGACAAAATCAACGGGAAGGCATGTGTCAGTGTGTTCATTTAGACTCCTCCAGGCGCCTGAACACTCCTCGGTAAAACACACATGGCACAGAACTAAGAGTTAGAAGTAAAAAATTATGACAGAGGACATAATCTGAGATTCCTTAAATCTAACATCTCCCATCCAGGTGCTGGCCACACTCAACCCTGCTTAGTATCAATGGGAAAGCAGGTAAGAACTGCAGGTAGATACGGTGTTGGCAGAGTTCTTAATCCATTCTATTTTTAGAGCTGCTTTTATGCTAGAAAAGATTTACATCATTATTTATGTTACATTCACAACGGACTACCTACCATATCGTCATTGTGTTACATTGACCAGTATTATCATCAAAGCCACATAAGAAACACAACATTTTTACGACGTATCCGTAAATGTAATCAGAACCGTGAACATTCAACGTTGCTAACGATTGACTGAGTTTTTTGGAAGGAGTCTCCAGTGTCAGTGCTTTGTAGCAGTCAGTGGTGAAACTGTAACTTGTTAAAAGTACTGATCCCATTTTGATGTTTCTGTTCAGATGAGCAAGGAGTCAAGACACGGCTGAGGGGCAGATTCTGGGAATGATAAAGACTCGGACTTCCTGAGTGAGGAAGGTCCTTTAAAGCTCAGCAATCGAGTGAGGAAGTGGAAGAAGATGAGACAGAGGTCTAGGAAGAGCAGGAGGAAGAGACCCAGAAGAAGTAAGTCAGTGCAAGATCTGTTGGTTTTTATTAGAACGAGATGGGGGTTGTGTGTGTGTGCTTGTACTTTGGTCTCTTCTCGTCACTTTCCCCATGAAAGCATGAGGAGCTTCTCTGGAGGTTCTCCTGTAGGAACCTGATCAACACGAGTAGTGAAATACAAGGGAACAAATTTGTAAACATTTCATAAGCTGCTGAAATGCGCGAGGTTTTGGAATTACGATCAAATAAAGAGCAAATGTTCACTGGTGACTTTAATCCTCAGTCAAACTACAAACTCGTTTAAACTCGAACATCATCACAAGACGACGCTGAAATCACACACAACACTAGCAGCGGTGTGGTTTTCCGAGCTCTAATGTCCTTCCACATTACTCCTTAGGGCACTAGGTAGTGCGTTCCGTTCCGTTGCGTCATACCCTATCTAGGGCGCAAACGAAGTAAATGAGTAGCCATTTTGAAACCCCGCCCCCAAACAAGATGGCGGATTTGGCTCGGCTCACAGCGAGGAAACGGAAGCGACTAGTGAAAGTTATTACGGGTAAATAATTAAAAAATGTTAACGTGCTTTTAAAATTATTTTAAACATTTCTGCTTTTGAAAAAAAAGTTATTTTGAAAAGAGTAGGAAATTTTGCCGGACTACAGCAAAAAAACAAAAAAAACAACGATAAACAAAATACTTCAGTCACTGCCGGGAAATAAAACTCGGTGTTAATTGTAGCCACGCCCACATGTCCCGGTTCGGTTCGCATGGTACCTGGGTAAGCCGTGTAAAGTCAGTACGGGTACCTGGAATCAAAATAGGCGTTTCAGAGCTTTTTGTAACTGTCCCTTAGTGTCATGGATAGCAATATGATAATATATTTATAATAATAACAACAATAATAATAATAATAATAATAATAATATTATTATTATTATTATTATTATTATTATTATTATATGCAAAGTTTTAGGGACATACTTGTCTTGATGTTTGTTTGTCACTTCTGGCTAATTATTTTTTTTAAACAAAAAATTAATGAGTCATTCTGTACCAGTCTTGTGTTCGTCCAATGAAACATTCTCTAGAGTGTATATGTCCCGCCCCCAGGAGTGTCCCCTGCTGTACAGTATCAGATCTTTAACAGTGAACATGATTCACATGTGGGTTTTGGGGTGTGTCATATGGACCGAGAACATGGTTCCCTTTACGTCCTCATGCACCATCGTGGCTTCTCCATCAGAAAGAGACTGAACTTGAACTTTGTTTCAGTATGAAGTACGAGGTCCTGAAATCTTCATTCTGACCTGCGGACACGAGCGCTTAACCTGCAAAGAAAAAGTCGTTCTATAGAGTCCCGTGTCTCTGTATTGGTCAAATCCGTCACCGCACATGCAGCTCTATTAATTATCCGTGTATTGTCATTTAGAAATATTATTAGAAATATTTAATTAGGCTCAGACATGTTCAAACTATTCGCCTACTTAGACGCAGGTTTTAGCATTTCTTGCTGTTCTAGATTATGGCATGACATATAATCTGTAGGATAACACAAAGCTTTGTGAGATTAAATCCCTAATTAGAGCTTTAAAAGGTGACCCAGACGCACGTGATCACTTGGCTTTGTTGTCCTGCTGCATTGATGATGATGATGATGATGATGATGATGATTTTTTCTACAGGTCCCTCCGTCCATCAGGAACTGGGAGAGAGCCTCAACACGAAACCCAAGTTTCCTGTCACATGTGGAAATAAAGAAGGCATCCTACACAAAGATAAGCTTAGCAAAACTAAGTTTTACTACAGTTAATTCTTTGTATTTATTTAGTGGCTAAACAAATTTATTTAGAGTGAGAATCTCTGTCGAGGAAAGAGTGCAGCAATTGTGGGTTTGAGGTCTTTAACTCTTTTATTAACTTAAACCCACACTAGTCCAAAACCTTAATTATGGCTCTTTTACACTTCACGCTACGACTCAACTCGACTCGCTTTACGTTTCCGAGCTTGTTTTTCCACTGCGGTTTAGTGCCGAGTTGTTGTTGTATGGTTGATTTTTTTTTTTTATTATTTTTAATTTATTTTTATTTCTTTCAGTAAGGTCATAGCTGCTGTACTCACACTATAGTTATATTTACAAAGATGTTATAGTGACGATAAGGTATGTTTTTGCGCTGTTTTATTTACACAAACTTTAATCGTTACTCTATATGCAAAGGTTTATTTGTGGACATTGTTTCCTTCAGCATCACCTGTTTTCTCCTCAGTTCACGATGTGGGGATGTATCGTACATTCTCTAAATGCGCTACACGACGTTTAACCTACAAACTCCTCTCTTCCTGTACGTCTTCCTGTACGTCTGCCTTTCTCTGTAGAAGAGCCGTGCATCTTGTCTAATGGCCGGTGGTTCACCCCTACTGAGTTCGAGAAGTTTGGAGGAAAGGAGAAAAACAAAAAGTGGAAGTTTAGTATACTTTACAATCAGATTCCGCTGCAAACGTTTATACAGGTAAACATGTAAGACCTCGCACTCTCCGTCTAACCGCTCTCACGTCTACAGCACACAACTCCTCACATAAACACTCTCCGGATGAAGAGTGCCTGAATAACCCACAACAACATCCACAATATACAGTATCTCACAAAAGAGAGTACACCCCTCACATTTGTGTAAATATGTGATGATATCTTGATGGTATCTTGACAACACTGAAGAAATGACACTTTGCTACAATGTAAAGTAGTGAGTGTACAGCTTGTGTAACAGTGTACATTTGCTGTCCCCTCAAAATAACTCAACACACAGACATTAATGTCTAAACCGCTGGCAACAAAAGTGAGTACACCCCTAAGTGAAAATGTCCAAATTGGACCCAAAGTGTCAATATTTTGTGTGGGGACCATTATTTTCCAGCACTGCCTTAACCCTCTTGGGCATGGAGTTCACCAGAGCTTCACAGGTTGCCACTGGCGTCCTCTTCCACTCCTCCATGACGACGTCACGGAGCTGGTGGATGTACACTCACTACTTTACATTGTAGCAAAGTGTCATTTCTTCAGTGTTGTCACATGACAAGATATCATCAAATATTTACAGAAATGTGAGGGGTGTACTAACTTTTGTCAGAAACTGCATATAGCACACAACTCCTCTTAATCATTTGTCTGTGAAGTGGCTCTAATTGTTCTCTTTAATGTGGTGTTTGCAGGACGGCTTTCTTTCCGCTCGGTCGTTTCGAACGAAGCGCTCGCAGGATCACGAGGTACTGCACTTTTTATTGTGTTGCGTAATCACTCTCTTCCTCTTTTAACATTTTTTTTTAGTAACATGTACAACACAGATAATTTGAATACGGCGGTTAAGTTTTCTGCACCTGGCGCCGTTGCTGTCATCATTTATCGTACATTTTCATCATTAAAAAAAAAAAGAGAGAAATTTGTATTATTTGTGTATGTTCTTTCAGCCAGCGTGCAGGAAGAAGCTGATTAGGTGCAGAAGTGGTACCAGCCGTGGCAATAGTTAGTGTCTATTATTTATTTGCTTCACTTCATTGCCCCCCCCCCCCACACACACACACAAACAAATACACATTTGTGTCCTGTCATACAACCTTCTGTGTCATTAATGCGTGTATGTGAGGACCAATCACACACGTGTCTTTATGTGCCTGTAGACAGTCACACGTCCAAGTCTGACAGCACCTCAGACTCAAGCTCGGAGTCTGATGATGATGATGTTTACTGCGATGACGACGATGATGACGACGACAATGATGTTCGGGACACTGAGAGCACGTTCAGCGCCAACTCTTATAAAGTCGAGTGTTCTTCAGGGAGAGGGGTTCTGCATGAGAACCGCTTTGCTAACGGTGTGTGTGTGTGTGTGTGTGTTTAACATTTAAAACAGCCCTTTTAATACATTGTACCTTTCCAGTAATCACCTTTATCACCTCGACGACCAGTCTGTCGAGTGTTGATTCGGCAGCGCTGGTCACAGCACACCTTCCATTCCTCTCTGGGTCGCGCCTTCCTCATCTACGTTACTCCAATTGCGCTTCTAATATGGTCAATCCACCGTCTTGGAGGCCTTCCGAGTGGTTGTGTCTGCTCACGCAGATACCATTCGACAACTGCATGGGTCCACCGTGATGTGTCCAGCCCATCTGAGCTTGTTCCTTTTATATTCCGTGGTGACATCTCTCACACCGGACCTCTCTCTGATCAGCTCGCTCCTGGTGTGCTCTTTCAATGATACTCCGAGCATGGATCTTTGCAAGGCTCTTGAGCTGTTACCAGCCTCTGCTCCTCTCTATTCATTGTGGCCCAAGTTTCGCTTCGGAATAACATGCCGGGCAAAACTGCGCCATTGAAAAGATTGGGCGGTGGTCTTATCCAGTCTTCCCGTTAGCACATCCCTTATACTGTTAAAGGCTTTCCATCCGGCCCTTACTCTACCGACGGTCTCCTTTTCCATGTCTCGGCACATGTTCATTCCTGCCCCAGGTAGCCATATTTCTCCACCTCCTCTATTTCATCACCACCAACCACCATTCGGCCTCCTGGCAAATTTGCCGTTCATCTTGAGGCCTATAGCAGAGCTTTTGATGTCGAGCTCAATCAATCAGGTCAGAATGAATATGTGATCTATCATGCTATAGTTCTTCCGGAAGCCTGCTTGCTCTCTTGGTTGCTGTTCATCTAGATGTTGTGGTAATCTGTTCAGGATTACCTTCGTGAAGAGCTTGTACACATGAGACAGGAGGCACATGGGCCGATACTTCTTCAGATCTT
This sequence comes from Ameiurus melas, assembly GCA_012411365.1. Lineage (NCBI taxonomy): Eukaryota > Metazoa > Chordata > Actinopteri > Siluriformes > Ictaluridae > Ameiurus > Ameiurus melas. The sequence goes on from CM022765.1 coordinate 24,686,143, forward strand.
CTCTATCGCCCTTTTTGTATAGCAGGACTCTTTCCATTGTGAGGTTATTTTTCCTTCATCCAGATAGCTTGGTGAGGATTTTCCAGAGCTGCTCTTCGCCTGACTTTACCATCTCAGATGTTATGCCATCTTTCCCTGGCATTTTTCCAATATTTATCAAATGAATTCATCAATTTCCAGTTAATACAAGTAATTAAATACCGAGGTAATACAGTACATAATCATATAATAGGACATCGCTATGATCTATACAAGGAATAGAACACCCTGTGTCATGATCTTACAGAACAATAATCAGCGGCTGGGTGGTGTGAACTGATTATTTTCCAATAACAGCTCATCCTGAAGTGTTTTATTCATCTTTATTACAAAAATTTGTCAATGAGTACAATTGTTATTTATTAAATAGTGCTCATAGTGCTTTTTAAATAAAAAAAATATTAATACTCTTAATAGTTGTGGAATGTCTTGGTTAATGTTCCCGCTTACATTATAGCGGCTATAAACGGTCGTTCTCTAACCAATTTAAAGACCCCCCCCCCCCCCTCCCAAAAAAAAAAACCTATAAGTGCGCTATATATATGTGTGTGTGTGTGTGTGTATATATAAAACCAACGCCTTCTGACCAATCAGGTTTGAGATCCAAACAGCGCTGTGGATTGATTTATTGATTGATTTATTTATTTATTTAGATGTCCACGCTTTAAGGTGTAACCTTTAGCTCCCGTGTTTTAGAGACATGTGGAAAATGCATCAGGACGCAGGACGCCTGGCTCACCCCAGGGATTTCCTCAACCTGTACAAAGCCGATGGAAACTGGAAGCGACGGACATCATATGCCAGGGGTCCCTCTTGGAAAGCTCATAATGGTGAGGATCGATCTGGAATTCACCCAAACACCAGAATTTAAGACTTCAAACCTGAACGTATAATTCACATCTAAATGAAACATGGCCCCCGTTAATCGTACTAGGCGGCCAATAAAGTCTTTTATTAAGAAAAGCATTTGTTTTTATTAAAGTTGACCTCTTACTTTTTTAAACTTCCTGTTCAGGGCTACGTATATAATGGTGAATCTAAAAACTTACGTTCCTTGATTATGTTCGTCGCTGCTGTGTTTGATGTTTATTCCAGGAGGAGAAGTTGAAGCCTCATATGGTGAACTGTAAGTGTCCCATCTGCACAAGAGACCATCTACATATGGTACGTCCTTCTTTTAAAACACCCAAAGCAGTTGACTAACTTTAAAAGAGAGAGAAAATAAAGGGTATAATATAATATAATGTAAGGGTATTATATCATTTCATATCGACCGTAAATAAAACACAGTAGATGCTGTATCGTTGTGATCGTCTGCTTATAGGAAGCCTGTGGTATAAATAAACTGGGGCGGGGTTAACGTTATTAAGCAGTTAAGATCTTTTTCTCTTGTTTTTTTTGCCTTACCTTGCCTTTTTCTTAGCGTGTTCAATGCTTTTTTTCCCCGTGTCATTCCACTTTATTACACATAACTTTATTTATGGACTTTAATGTTGTGAATTCTTTATATTTCTGAATTTCTTGAGTTAATTCTGACATCTGGTGAAAATTTCATGTGAATAACCTCATTGGAAATGTATTTACTCAATACTTATTTCCTCCACTCTGTGTGTGTGTGTGTGTGTTTAACCCTAGCTGGATCAGAACAATGATGACGTCTGCTTTAAGTGCAACCTCGAAGGAGATCTGGTGTGTTGTGCCAAATGTCCACGTGCCTTCCATCATCACTGCCACAAACCAGCTTTAAGAGACGACATGATCAGGTGAGAGAATCACACCGAGAAACAGGAGAGAGAGTAATATTATAATGTTTAGAATGACATCGTTATAAAAGCTTTAATCTTTAATGAATCTGTCGGTGTGTGTGCAGTGATTACTGGACCTGTTCCTACTGCAAGAAGTCTCTTCCAGCTGCTCGTAATAACAGCTTATGACCCGTCCTGAATGTTTAAACACGGGTCTCACAGTAACAGCAATGTGAAGTATATATATATATCTTTCAAATCATTTTTGTAGGAAACGTGTTGTTGGTGACGATAGTGTGTAATATACAAACATAATAAAGATTTTATTTTTTATTTTTACATTCTGCCTATTTTGTAGCCGTTTTGTTTTTCATGACGACGTTCATGTTATGTTCCTTAGGGATGGCATCATGGGGGAAAATATACATTGTCCCAAAATATATATTGTCCCAGAGGATGTTGTGTGTGTGTGTGTGTGTGTGTGTGTGTGAGATGCGCTCCTGTAAACATTCGAGATGTCCTCGATTCGTTATGGCTTGGCGGATTAGCAAATGTTAAGCAGGACAAAGATAAAAAAAATACTCATCAGGTTTTATATCTTACATTTTATATAGTACATAATGAACAAGAATACTCCATACAGGTCATTTGGAGCACTATGAAGTCAATCACACAACAAAATCAGACACTGTACACAACCAAGCAAACAAACATCCACAATATATATATATATATATATAATTTATTTTAACGAGTATACTTCAACCACAAAAATGAAGCCCGGAGTGGACGGGAGTCATCTGTGACACGACTCCTGGGTTGTTTTGCGAATCCTTTATCCGGGTGTAAATCCATCTCATAAGCGACGTGTTTAGAAACATAGATCTTATCTGACTTATCTTTAAAACCTGCTGGGGGTGGGGCATTCAGTTCGACTGGTTGAGGTCGTTCTCACACGTCCTGCTTATTACAGAACGACTACGGCACTGCACGCTTTCGAAAAAAGGCCTCGTACAACTACCGTGGGTCTTTTTCTTTTTCCCCTTAGAACGTTAGAAAATCATCCATTTACAGACATGTAAGCAGCCATCAATAACACACTGCAACACCTCGTTTATTTTCTGTTCAATCCTGTGTGCACGAATGACCCTAGAGGTCTCCACGTGTATCCGTCTTCATCATGTTCATTTATTAAAATGGAGCGGTTAATGTACTGCAATGCTTAATGGGCTTAGAGAAAGCACACACACACACACACACACACACACACACAATACCTTTGATACAAAGTCTACCAAAACTTCCAACCTCACTAAGAAGCACATTTAACGCGACAAGAGAACCGTGTAGCGCCCACTAGCGCCTACTTGTGAGCACATCTTCAGTCTGTTGAACATGAGTATCTGAGCACATACAGACATGCTGAGACATGCTTTATGTATAAAATCAAATCATACAGTGTAGTACTATAGACAACATTTAACATACAGCGCTCTCTCTCTCTCTCACTCTCTCTTTAGAATGGAGATTTCCATTTCCAACACTTGACATACAGCTGTTATTTTCGTCACACGTGATCGTTATCGAAGCATGAGGCGTGATTTAACTCCCTGTATCAGTTGGCTTGAACGAATTGGTGTTACTAAAGCAAGCGGAGAGGTCGCGGCCGCGGTTCTCGAAACGGAGGGTCCGTTAAAGGGTCTGCGATTTTCTAGTTTTGTTACGAATCACAACTCAAGTTCTGACGCCGTAATACTAGGGGGAAAGCAGTAAACAGGCAACCAGTCGTCTAACGCTCCATGAACTAAACTGTGTGTAAGAGCGGGGAGATTACGAAACTGGGGTTTGACTGAATACTCAATTGTCCGTCCCATTTTTTGGGATTAGTAGTGTGTGTGTGTGTGTGTGTGTGTGTGTGGTGTATAAGCTACAGGTAAGTGCTGGGGTCAGTCAGGTGCAGGTACTCGGGAAGCCGCCGCTGCGTCGGCTCTGCCTCTGGCGTGTGGTGGAGAGAGTCTTTCTTATCTCGTTCCCTCGTTTAGCGAGCGTGGAGACAATCAGATCGGCCAAGTCCTGCTGCAGGCGCTGGAAGTTCTCTCTGAGAAACAGAACACACAGGTCGTGTGTGTGTGTGTGTGTGTGTGTGTGTGCTGCTACTCTTTCTGATTATGAACGTGTTTGTTGTAAATTCCACACACAGATTTGCATGGGCCTTTTTTCCCACCGCACAAAGCACCAGACCAGGCTACATGTAATCCCCATATTCAGATGGATTTACTAAGATATTTTTAATTGCATTAATAACCTACACATACTATATATTTAGTCACGTTTTTGTCAAGCGTTTGAAATGAAATTGGAACTGAAATGAAGACAGATTTTTCATGATCTTGTCGTTATCGCTGATCGTATACTAGCAATGTTAACATGTAGACGAAATCCCGCTGATGCTCTGTACCGAAGCTTGTATCACGTGATCGATGATAAATGACGCCTCACTTTCTGACCAATCAGGTAACAGTTTCATGTTGCCTGTCGGAAGGGTCGAAACCCCAGTTTACTTCATGTGCAGTATGTGGCACACACTGGTTGGTTTTATCCGAAGCGTCTTGAGTTTATCTTTGCTATAATTTTTTTGACACACTGAGGATTCAGAGTATTTCCTGGCACAATCAGGAGAAACACTCAAACCTGTGTGAGGCTTCATCATCCTTAGCTGGTTAACGAATCGGCCAATTTCACAAAGCAACAACGCCCGTTCAAGCATTTTCTTCATGGTAACCGTAACAATGACGTGAACGCGAACTGGATTTAGGACAATCACGTTACCTCTGTCTCTGGTTCAGTTGTTTCTCAAGCTGGTCGAAAATGAACGGTCGCTAGAACCCCAGGTCCAGTTTGGTTCTTTTTGTAGCAAGTCTTTTTATGTGCTTGTTATATGTACAGGTGCATCTCAAAAAATTTTAATATTAGAATTACTGCATCAGTGCGGCGTGGCATGGGGGCGATCATGCCTAGGCACTGCTGAGGTGTTTATTCTGGAAGCCCAGGTTTCTTTGATAGAGGCCTTCAGCTCGTCTGTATCACTATGTGCAACTTTGGATTCTGTTCCTCTCCACTCTTCCTCCAGACTCTGGAACCTTGATTTCCAAATGAAACGCAACATTGACTTTCATCTTCCACGTGATTGTGGTTGTGTACTGAATCAGACTGAGAGATTAAAGCCTCAGGAAACCGTCACAGGTGTTTTGAGTTAATTATCTGATTAGAGATCTTCTCATTTCTGTATTATCCATCCATCCATCTTCTACCGCTTTCTCCTTTTCAGGGACACGGGGAACCTGGAGCCCATCCCAGGGAGCATCGGGCACAAGGCGGGGTACGCCCTGGACATGGTGCTAGTCCATCGCAGGGCCATTTCTGTATTCTAAATTATTTATTCTAATATTTTGAAAGGCTTGAAATATTTCACTTTATGTGTAACGTATATATTTTGAGACGCACCTGTACGTTTCAACACACATATACAGGAATTATAGTAAATGTTAGAGCTGCACGATACGGACATAAACATGATACGCATGAAACTTCTTAGCTACTGCGATGACGAATGTCTTGCGATACGATAAATTAGTATCGAGTGCCGATTGTTTCCAGCATTTGACCACGTATTGCTTCTTTTCTAATCTTTTCGATCTGAGAGAGGTTTTCTTACGCTGTCGGTGGAGCGGGCAGGTTGTACTTCTGTCCTGTTACACCTTTCATCCAGTACGTCATCTCCTTTCCTTTACCCTTAAAAGAAACTCACTTCCCTTACAAACATTTCTGCACACGGTAAATACTTTGTAGGACTGACCTGCTTGTAGTTCGACGCCATCCCGACGCTCACCTTGAGGAAGGTCTCTCCTCGTGTCTCGTACTCAAACTGGCAGTCTGTCCTCTGGAGGATGTTGATTGTGGACTGGCTCACGTGGATCCTCAGAGCTGTGCGGGGAACAAATGTAGCAAATGACGACAGAATGAAACCGAATGACATTTATTAAAAACAATGTGGACCGGATATTCCAACACGTATATCTCTGGGTGGGTTTGACTTCGGTTATGATTGGCTTGTGTTTAGCGAGGTTTGAGGAGACCCTTTCTTAAGCGTGTATGTGACTGTGTGTGTGTGTCTTACGCAGTCCTGTGGACTCCATTCGTGACGCCGTGTTCACCGTGTCTCCAAATAAGCAGTAACGTGGCAATTTTATTCCCCAGAATACCTGCTGCACAGGGTCCTACACACATCGTGATCGTAACACAGCATTGCTCAAAACGTGACACAAAATGGTTTAAACTGCACACACTGATCTTACGTCATACCCTCTGTGCTTGACTATTAAGTACCTGGATTTTCAGAGGATAGGATTTTTTGGTACTTAGTCAGTGAAGCTGTGAAGTACCTGGTGGGAGCATATACGGATCCACAGCGGTATTCCTGGTAGGTGACGGAGCTGAAATGTCCCCATGAACTCCAAAATGTCCAGAGCCATGTGACCGATGTCCACCGCAGATGCCGGTTCCCATATACGTCACGCCTATAGTCTCCACCTCGAGAAAGAGAGATGGTAAAAGTGCACCTTTTGAAAAAACCCTGATACAGGGGGAAATATCTGTATCTTGTCAACATAACGTGTGTGTGTGTGGTTTACCTTATAGACGTCATGGCTGTCAAGGATGCTGTCGAAGTTTTTGTACATGTCGTTGAGCATGTCCACCACCTCCATGGGCGTGCTGTAGTGGCAGAGGGTGGTGAAGCCCACAATATCGCTGAAGTAAATGGTGACCTCGTCGAACAACTCCGGCTCCACATGACCCGTCTCCTACAGCGAGCGCACCATGGGCCTGTGAGTTGGAATTTAAATTCTCTTTTTTTTATTTTTTTTTTTTTTTTTTTATTTGATTTTATTTTTAAGTTTTATTTTTTTAAAAAAGATGCAAAAAAAAGAAAAAAAAGATGATGCTAACAAGTCACCACTCAACTTGAACGTGTTTCCTTCCTGGTCTTAACATCTCTTCACGACAATATCCGAGACGAACCGGTACAGACTTAATAGATTTATTCAACACAGTTCAGAGGGCTTGTGGGATGATTTTTTAAAGGGTAATGTGTCATTTATATAATTAAGCAACCGCTGCAAGGTTGTGGTGAGATAATAGTTCATTTAAGTTGAATGTTTTGCCCTGTGCTTATATTTGATCTATCTTGATCTACTCCCTTTATATTACTTTAATATCGACCGTTTCTAGACACATAAAATGCTTTGCATAGTGCGGGTGGGGGGGATGTCTTATTTTACCACCACTAGTGTGTATCATACACCTGGATGATCCAGCTATTAGAAGAGAGGAGAGAGTGATGTAGCCAATTCAGAAATAGGGAATATTAGGGGGTCAATAAGAGTTAATAGAAGTCAATAAGAGTTGAAAACACACAGCGGTGTAACAGAACTTTGGGTATATCATCATATTTCACCTGTCTGTGTGTCCAGACTAAACTTTCTTCACTCTACATTCAGCTACTTTTATTTTTTTTTATTATTTTTACAGTCGTTACTGTATGACTCATGGTAGATACTGAACAACATACCTCAGTGTTAGGAATCACTGGTACACAGATGATCTCGTTCATCTCAGTGCCTTCGGCTAGTGTTGCTGCAGCATGTTGATGCAGTTCAGGATGAGTCATTTGGTTTATCAGTGTGTCTCATGTTTGACTGCAACCCCATTCGAACCCTCCCCGCCCTGCCATTTTTCTGTGTTTTCTTCTTAGTCTGTCATCTTATTAATCATGTGATGAGGTTAATAAAGTTTCTTGAAAAACTCATTGGTTCATGAAAAGTCCAACTACAAAATAATAGTCCCACACACTTTGGTCTTTGAACAAGAGTTTGCTAGGTATTTTCCTTTTCATTTTTGTTCGAATATTTTTAAAGACCACATCACTTGATACAAATTGTTTGTCAATAGTCATTCTACATCGTGTTTTCCACAGCTTAGATTTAATCAAACACATGATATACCATAAGAAGTCATACTCACTTTTGGACACTTTCTCTTTGAAAATACCATAAAAAAACTGAAACCATGTTAATTTCTATCTTTAAACCCATCGTTTTCATCGTTCTGTCCCATACCGCTTTTGAGCGGTAATGCTAATCTGTCTCAGTTGATCTCTGGTGCAGTGGAACTGCGTGAAACACTGGACAATGGAGTCTTTCCTGTCTTCTCACTTTATTTCCAGGGTGATGTTCACATGTATATGGAATTATAATCCCTGGTGTGTGTGTGTGTGTGTGTGTGTGTGTGTGTGTGTGATTTTTTTTCAGTGGATCAGACCTATGAACTCATGTTCTGTCTGGAAGAGCTGACCTCTGACAACAGCGAGCTCAAACCAGAGAATCTAACACAGGTACAACACACACACACACACACACCATTTGTTTTTTTTTTTATCAGGATTTTCAGTTTTGATTGTGTGATAAATCATTTATTTCACTCTTAATGTAATGTTCAGCACAAACTGAAGTGTAAATGATGGGCAGTGAGATGAAAATATACTTTTCTGACACTTGAAGTAATTTTCACAGTGAATGAGACGTGTTCATAAACCGTGATTAGTGAAAAGGAAGCTGAGAAAGCAGTTCACAGAGAACGCTGTTTATTTGAAGAACATGTTAAATCTTTGACTGTTTTCAGTTTGAGTTTTTTTCTTCTTTATCATTGTAGATTTTTCATTTCTTAAAAAAAGTTATGTTCAATACATCTGGAACAAATCTACTTCCATGTTACTATAGAAACAATAACGTATCAGAACCAGAGCATTAATATAAACCTGGGATTCACAGCTGCACTATTGTCAGAGCTGCTGTTATAGAAAACTAATCAACACCTTCAGACCAATCAGATCAGATCTAAATAAGCTCTGTGGTATACAGGATATGAAATGGTGTGTGTGCGCGCGTGTGTGTTTCAGGATGATGATGTCAAGTCCACAAAGCTGGAGCTTAACCTGGTGATGGCCATCGTGAAGGAGGGAACAGTCGAGGCATAAACACACACACACACACACACACACACACACACACACACACACACACACACACACACACACACAGCAATTAATATAATTCACACAAAGCCCTCACATTACCTCACTGTACTGTATATAAAACCGAATGAATAAAATGTTTTGACATTTAATAAAAAAAACTTGTTATTGAATTTTGCAAAAACTGTTGCATTTCTCCAGATCTGTGTGTGTTTCCCTCTCAATCTCTTAAACATTACACCTGAAATACCAGACAATAGAACACATAAATAAGCTCTTGTATAGTTTCTTAGACTAAAATTCATGTTAAATACATGAACAAATTTTATACAGCAGCGATAATAACATCGTATTATATAATTATATTGTACTTATATATTCACTTCTTCAAAATATACTGTATTCCACTGATACAATTATGATAAATATTACAAGTAGAGTAAACTTAAGTAATACAGATGGCACTGATCCCATACCGGGTCTGATCAGCTGATACTAGCAAAGAAATGGGGATCAGATATCAGAGAAAATAAAGAACAGATTAGATCTGATCCTGGAACCAAAAGATCTACACTATATTAAACACCAACTAAAGGACAGAGTGATAAATGGGACTTGTGGTGAGTCTCCTAGGGGCTTCTTCACATAAACTCCTCAGATGCTAATCCTGTCAGGTGAGAATCCCACCAATGTCATGAAACTGTTCCTGTCCATTTCAGCTCCGTCTTCCACTGACTGGGTTCAGCTGGAGTTCCTGTGGTTTTTCACCTGCTGTTCCAAATAATCTCTCAGGTTTTCATTGGGATTGAGGAAATTTTGTCCAGGGATCACAGGTCGTTCTACTTGGTGCAGAGATGTGTGTAGTCTATTAAAATCTAAAAGACAGATATCGGAATTAATAAGCAAAATCTAGACTGTGGTACTTCATGATCAACAGCATGTAATCATCTCTGCTGCATGAAAACATTATTATCTCCTGTTCATAATCATTCAACATTCCTTCATTCTTATAGAATACATTTGTTAGAACATTTAGCTAGAACAGATGAGAACTTCCACAAGATCTAACAGGAACATGAGCAGATATTTACCATCACATCACTGCTCTTATACAATCACAGGCTGTAGAGCTTTATGTTTAAAACAGTGATCACTGCTGTGTGTTTTATCTCTTGTTCTACACGTGTATTTAAGTGCAGACGTTAAGAACAAGCGGGAGGGGAACTTTACGGAATGACAGAAGACACGGTGTGAGGTGGAGTGCTGGAAGGAGTGTCAGAGTAAAGTGACTCCTTAAATAAAAGATTTGTAGCAGTGTGGCATCAAAGATGATGATTTTAATTGGCTTTGATGAGAGTGGAGAAGAAAATCTGCTGCTGATCAGAAACAGGGAAAAGCCGAGATCATCTTATTCAGACAAAAGCAGCAGTATGAAGTCAGAGATAGCAGGGTGTCACAAGGAGACCAGGTGTTCATTTACAATCACTCTCATGCACTCTGTGCTGACATTTTGTAGACTCTGTCTGACTCCCTGTCTTCTGCTTTCACATCCATTTTAAATCAATACCAAACAGCATTAAAACTCATTGTTAGAAAAAGTCTGATTCAATAGAACATAGTACAATTTTAACCCAGTATCTGATAATCTGATATTCACTGCAACTCAAATTAAATGTACAAAATAATACTAATGTACAAAATAATCTACAAAATAATCTACAAAATAATGGTCAGTCTTTTAATTTTTTTCAGTGTTTATCTAAAAAAAAAGATCATTACTCACCTCAGTGTCTGTAGTTTGTAATGTTCATCATTCATCAGAGCAGAGAGACACTTCACTCCTGAGTCTCCTATTTTATTCTCAGACAGATTCAGATCTCTCAGGTGTGAGGGGTTTGATCTCAGAGCTGAAGTCAGAGCAGCACAGCCTTCATCTGAGACACCACACCTATACAACCTGCAGAGACACAATGACACTCTTCACTCTCTCAGTTTATGAACATCAAGACATACTTTGTGTATCTTGAAATTGGTGGTGTGAGAGAGAGAGAGAGAGAGAGAGAGAGAGAGCGAGAGACTGTGAATGTTTAAATGGTTTATTCAGTACTGACAAGAACAAGTCTGACTGTTTTATTTATGCAGAATGTGTTTGTCTGTTATTTTACACACATTCCATTGACTTGGAAGAACATTAGACCCTGTTTTATTATTATCAAAGTGAAATCATTTTAAAAATCACTCGTTATTTATCACGAAACACAATGTTTTGACGTATTTTTAATGAATTTTAGTGTATAGTGTGTGTGTATGTGTGTTTCATTACTGAGGAAAACTGCATAAGTTTAATACTGCTTGTCTATTCGGCTGCTTCTGTAACAAAGATCTGGCAACCCGGTTCATAGTAGCTAGACCAGTGGTTCTTAACCTTGTTGGAGGTACTGAACCCCACCAGTTTCATATGCGCATTCACTGAACCGTTCTTAATTGGAAAAATAAAATATGATTTTTTCAAATTCAAAACAGGTATATATTTTACTGGTGGACAAAATGAACCATGCATCAACATCACTGTGTTCAAAGAACAAAACCATCAAAACATGATTTTCACACAAAAACATAATAATGAATATTCACTGCAAATCAGTGGGACTTCTGCTGTTGCCTTTCAGAGACCAGTTCAGAAATGCGCGGCTTCACCTTGGCAAGTGCCACTCTCATGTCTTTTTCACAACAAAGTCTGTTCCATTTCTTCGTTTTTATGTCCAGCATCCTCGAAAAGGATTGCTCACGAAGATATGTTGTAACAAACGGCATGAAAATCTCCAGAGCTTTCTTAGCAATAACAGGGTACGTTACCATTTGTTGACACCAAAATGTTGAGAGCATTGTTGTTCTGAAGAGTTTCTGTTGAACCTGGCTCTGCTGAATTTCAATGATTTCATCGAGGTATTCATCACATTCCTACATCTGTTGTCTCAACACTAAACGTGAACGGCTGTCTCACCCATGCTGGATTTGATCTTGTAGGGAAGTATCCGTCGAGAGACTTTGCAAGCTCATCTAAGTGCGTGGTAATTGCTTGATTCAGTTCCGCGGGTACAGAAATGTCTCAGATTCCATATACATCTTCGATCTTACTTACACAGTCGTCCAGCAGGGGAAAGTTTGCGAAGTTATCGTTCTCTGTTCGTCGTTTCCATAATGGTAGCTTTTTTGGAAAAGCCTTCAGGTTTTCTTCCGCTTCAATGATGTTGACTCCACCGCCCAGCATCTGTTGATTGAGATAATTGAGAGCTGCAAAGATATCAGCCATGTACGCTAAAACGAGAATGAACTCAATTTTTGATTCCAAACGCATGGCAAAAACACGATTCAGCACCTGTCCCCGGGATAACCACCGAACGTTACAATGTCACAGAAGTACCTCGAATTCAGAGGCCATTTCTTATTACACAGCTCACTGAAGATGCGGTGCCTCAGAGCACTATTTCGCACATAGTTCACGCATTCAACTACAATTTTTAATACTTCTGCCAGTTTTGGAGGCAAGGTTTTTGTTGCCAACGCATGCCTGTGCAGAATACAATGCGTAACAATGATGTGTGGTGCATCGGCTTTCACCAGCGCACCAAAACCAGACTTTCTTCCCAGCATGACTGGAGCTCTGTCTGAACAAACTGCAGAAACCATATCCCACGAAAGATTGTTGTCTTTGAAGAAGTAATCCACAAGTTTCTTCACATCGGCTGCCTTAGTTGTTGTTGAAAGAGGCTTACAAAATGAAAAATCTTCCTTTATCACTTCGTCTTTCACATAGCGCACGAATACAGCGAGCTGGCTTAGATTGGAAACGTCTGTGGTCTCGTCGAGTTGAAGGCTGAATTTTGCCGGGCTTGAAATCAGATCTGCAACTACTTGAGCCAAGATGTCTTTGCTCATATCCTCTATTCTGTCGCTGATGGGGTCATTTGAAAGAGGAATTTGTGATAACTTCACTTCAGTCTCTTTTCCCAGCATGATATTCGCCATCTTCAACACAGCTGGTTTTATGACTGTTTCACCAATGGTGTGTGGTTTGCCCTGCTTTGCGATCAGGTAAGCAATTTCGTACGATGCTGTAGCCTTTTCGAATCTGGCTCTCTTCACCTTGAACTCAGCGAGCGTTGTGTTCTTGTATGTTCCATCTCCATGCAGCTTAAGGAAGTGTTCTCTTAGTTTTGCCGGTGCCAGACTAGAATTCCTCAACTTGGCATTGCAAATCATGCAGTTAGGACGCTGACTCGCATCACGTTCTGTTATACATGTGAATCCATATTGTACATATTCGTCCGACCACTTTCTTTTTTTGCTCAACATAGTTAGTATGAAGGGATTCAAATATTAAGAAAGAAATCACACGACGTACCATCACGACAGTCACAAGTGGACTACTGAGCGCACCAAATTCCCTGCAGCACAGATAGGCCAAGCGATGTAGCGTGATCACCTGCAGCCAATCATGGCCAAGCGGGGCGTGTCATCACTAATCATATGAGTCGGATGTTGTGTCTCGACCTCCGCCGAACCCCTGAGACTGACTCGCCGAACCCACAACGTACTTACGCTACGTAGCCAATCATAGCATTGATAGTGCTTGCACATGCGCCCTGCCCATACGCGCCGTGCAGGTTAGCGAACTAACAACAGTGCGGCGGAGTGAAGAGATGTAACCCCTTATCATGGCGAAACGAACGGGCAGCGCCAGCGACACATCCCCTCACCAAGCTAAAGTAAAAAAGAAATGCGGTTCTTTTAGGATGGAATGGCTGTCGGAGTGTGTGCAAATAGAAGAACAAGCGGTGAAACTGGGTGAGATTGTTTCTTTTTCGAGTGAGAAAGGTTTACTCTGTAAAACATGCAGCGAAGCCAAAGTGGAAAGTGAGCTTTCGGCGGGAAAAAGGTGGACTGAATGGAAGTTGGACTACCTCAAGCGTCACATTCAGCAGAAAAGTCATTTGAAAGCTGTTGGAATTGTACGAAGACTCAAGATGGGACAGGGGATTGGTACATTATTGCGGGAGAGCGCAAAAGACCGAGAGAAAAGGAACGAGCTGTCACACAAAACAATATTTTACTTGCCATCAAAATGAATACATCAATGCTGTCAGTTCAACAAATCCACAATCACATGGCGGAGTATGTGAGTATACCAGAAAGCTGGCGAAGCAAAAACTATGTCTTTGAATTTGTGAACTCAATCAATGAGAGTGCAGAATGAGACTATGTGCAGTGTTAAAAAGTGGCACATTTGGATATATTCTAACATTGTTGACATGCGTTTTTCTGGATTTTCTTGTTGTTATTCTGTCTCTCACTGTTCAAATAAACCTACCATTAAAATTATAGACTGATCATTTCTTTGTCAGTGGGCAAACGTACAAAATCAGCAGGGGATCAAATACTTCTTTCCCTCCCTGTAATACCAGCGTGTCAGTGTCACAGTCATGTTATTGGTTGTGATCTTAGCTGTGATGATGTTCTTTTCTCTTCTGTCTCCTGACTTCTGTAAAACACTGAATAAAAACTGTAGCTGTTAAAGACAATAACTTTCAGCACTTTAATACTGTAGTCTAAAATGTAGATAATTGTAGTAAGGGCATTAATATTTAGAAAACACACTGCTAAATACAACACCACCAACATTGTGGACCTGGAGAAAAAATGTCTGTTTTAATTTGAGGTATTCTAGATAGTTTTTATTTATTTACATCTAGATGTGTTAAATAACTTAAAGAGGTAACTAAATGATTACATTCATCATACATTTGAGAGCAGTTCATAATATAAGAGGGTACATTATATAAAATATAAGATGATAAAAGAGAATTTCCTTTCACTCATTATGGTTGTAACAGAACATGAGGACATCATTCAGAATGAACAGATAATGTGTCCTGAATGGATGTAAATACAGATCATTATTATTTTAAAAACCTGCTAGAAAGGTTCACAGGTATAAAAATCTGTAACTCTATCCAGAATTATACGACACTGTGGATGAGATTCAGTCCGTCACCTGTAGGGACAATTTAGTTATCAGTAGACCTACTGAAATGATTTTGGGAGGTGAGATGTTTAAATTGAGGAAAATGCTGATTGTGATTATTATTATTATTAATAAACACTGGAATGTCAGTTATATGATTTTATGGTAAATAATCAGTGCCTGTGTTCATATAAAGAGTCTCCATTTTCTATTAGATTTGACAGAAATACTCAGACACATCACTCTTCATGGAGACACGTCCAAGTAACCGTGATCTCAATGGTGCCTGGATTTTAGCACAAAACAACAATGTTGTTACTTTACACTTCCTGTTCATTTTAGAATCAGTGTTGAATACTTCTTTCTGTTTTATGAAATTTTATAGTCTGGTGTTTATGTACATTACATTATTTTCATAATTTATTATTTCCTACTAGAACTCCTTAATGTTTATTATTATTATTATTATTATTATTAGTAGTAGTAGTAGTAGTAGTATTTGTAGCAGTTTTAGTGTCATTACGTATTGTTTCCTATAGTTTCTTTTGATTACATTAGCATTTTCTTATACTTGCTTTAGCATTTAAGACATTACCTGTAAGACATTATAAACCTCATAAAGTTCTGTAGTATCACTAAAGACCAAGAAACTAATATATAAATCAAAATATAGCTGCTGATGATTGTGTAGCACAGACATTCCTGTGACTTTAACTATGAGAATTATGGGATGTTACCTGTGTACAGATGAGGAGTCTTTATTTCTAAAGTTCAGAGGATGACCCATAGACGCATCACTCTTCATGGAGACACAGCTGGGTTCTGGTGAGTCTGATCCATTTGTCTGTAGTTTACTGTACAACATTATAGAGAGGACATGAGACAGAATTTACTTAATTAATGCTTACTTTATAGTCCGCAGCCTTGTTTTTGTTTGCTTATAGTGTAGATATCTGACTAGTAACTTTCTAACAGAAACAGGAACAATGAATGAATGACTTCATAAAAAATGTTTTACATTATAGACAGTATAATAAATATTATTATAATTATTACAGTGATTTAATTATTGTAAGAATTAAAGCAAATAACAGCTTTATCTTCACTTTTCCTCTGTCAGCCTTTCTTGTCTCTGCTTCATTTACTCTAAAGATAAACTAGCGCATGTGGGTTATCACGGAGCGTATATGGCCCCGGGGGTCTAAATGAACACCTTGGCAACCAAAGCAGTTCAAAGAGACATATGATTTATTGCAGATTCACAGAGGTTTATATAGGCAAAATAGCCGTGCATAGGCGTACTGATGTTGAAATAATATGGCAGTTGAACTGACTGGTCACGTATGTGAAAAAACATGTTTGGTTTGACTAACACAGAAAAGAGGAAGTTCCTATGGTGACATGCTAAACTGGCACGTACACATCAGACAGATTCTATAAAGTTCATGAGACAGAAATCAAACGATAACATAAACATTCTTACACATATCTGAGGGAATAGAGAATACAAAATTTCCCAACATTGCCCTCTTTTGTCCTAGTGAAACGCAGGACAATATAAAAAGACAACATTGTAGTGGATCTGTGGTAGATAGGAGCTAATACAAAAGGAACTATATGTGTATGTGTAATGGTGTAACAGAAACTGGAGCAGTAGAGTCGCCTTCAGATCAGCAAGTCAGACAAGAGTTCTAGTGGACTCGTTCACCAGCAAGCTATCAGTATAGTCAGTTTGTAGTTAATGGACTAATTCCACAGGAACAGCCTATGGCCTACTTCTGGATATGTTAATGAAGTGTATTCAATATGTAACCTGCATTTAGAAGTACTACTTAAAGCATAATCAAATAATCTGTATGGGTTCAAACGCATACTCTATATGTATAATCAATAGTTGGAAGCATAATCTAAATCTATAGAACAATGGTTAATCAAGTTATATTCTGAGTGGATTTGAGTTGGATGAACGCCATGTCTTACTGTACAACAAAAGTTCTTCTGTACCAGCTGGCACTTTTCTACACAGCAATAAATTGGCATTAGACATTCACTTTTGTGGGAGAAAACTTTGAAGCCAGGTACCTATGGAAGCAGGAAGAGGGCCTCAGGAAGGGAGTGTGGTTCAAGGACAGGACAGAGAAGCCTGAGTGAAACCACCTTCTTGTAAAAAGGAAGAAACCTTGTCCTCATAAAACCTTTTCAAGAAAATCAACTCACTGCGCATGCTCCACAAATTTAAGATAATGTATAGACATGAATAATTAATTAAGGCAATAGAGATTGGTCTGTTCCTGGGAAGAAAAGGGGAATCCCCCATCCAGGGATAATTTTACTCTTTCCAAAACATATATAAAGACATGTTTGTGTATGTACAAGTCGGACTCTCTGCAGACAGTCACACTTTGTTGGTTTTCAATAAAGTTTATTACTTTTGACATCTACTAAACTCTCTGACTTAGAAGTTTTTTGACTTAGGCTAGAGAGGTTGATTTTATCCACAACAAATTGGTGACCCCGACGTGATCGGTCTAGGAGCAAAGAGGGAGACTCGGCCGGTGGGGCTGACCCTGGAGAAGCCGTGCAAGAGAGGCCTCTAAAAAATAAGGTAAGCAGTTTTCTGCTTTTTTTGGATAAATACTTGTGTGGTTTTCCTGTGGGTCAGCCTGAGATGGTGTTTTTCCCCTCACAAATGCTCCTGTAAATTATGAACAAAATTTAGAAAAGAGGGTTTTTTAGATCTCAAAAATAAAAGATGCATGCAATATATATGTGTGTGTGTGTGTCTGTTGTAGTGTTTTGTCTAGAGCAGTGTGTCTGCAAGCCTGTATTGTCTATGTGAAAAATGGAGTCAGATAGAATACAGAAGATTAAGGAATTGACACTCAAGGCCTAACAGTGATCTACAGAAAGTTGGCGGATTTGCTGCACTAGTAAAAGGATCCGAAACAGCGCAGCATAACTCACCCTGTGCACTGGGCCGAGAGGGTCATATGTGTGTTATGTGTTGTGAAGCTTCTTAGAGTAATACTGCAGTTGATGTGACGTTCTAGGGACAAAGTAGTGATAAGTTCATAAGTGAGGTGAACTGTGAAAAAGTTCTAGGAAGAACTTAGTGATAAGACGTTCATAAGTGAGGTGAACGCATTGGGCCCAATAAACCCCAGGTGGGGTCACGCGAGAGGCGTGCTGAAGCGGGAAACGGGTGTTTGTCTGGTCTGTCAATGTTTAAATGTTCTGGGGTATGCGTCTTGTACTGTTTTATGTTACATGTGCTGAATGCTTTTTATATTTGTTATGCTTTGTATCTGTGCTGAATGTTGATTTTCTCTGCTATATGTTCATAATATCTGCTGAATGTTGGGTATGAGTGCTGAATGCTGTTATAATAGGCGGATGGATGTTTGAGAGTTCTAGAGGTGCTGAATGTTGAGTTAAGCATTTTTCTTTTTCTTTTGTGGAGTCGACTCTTGTTTTATTTCAATTAAGTAATACATTATTATTTTTGAGTGATTGATCCTAGTTTGGGGGTTGTACGGTGGTTGTCTTCTTGAGTGAGTTTCTGGCTGGCTGGCCACGTGACTCTGATCCATCCACGGCTCTCCGTGGGCGTGTCTGTATCAATCGACACTGAACCGTATTATCGTAAAACTCCACATTGATCCGAGCAGGAAAACGCTCCAATTCTGTTGAGTCAGCGTGTCTGATCTCCTCAATTTTGAGTGACGTACTCCTGTGGTAAGGATTGCGGTGCCGTGGGGTTCGGTACCGTGGCGGTGTATGATTGTTGGACTCTCCCTGGTGAGTGAGTGCTGGAAAAGAGTTGAGGGTGTCCATGCCGAGCGAGATTCCACATGAGTGAGGGACAACTTTCCGTCAGCCTTACATTAGGAAGATATCACTCTGTTATTACTAGAATAAAGTGTGTATATGAGCTCCATAAAAAGGAGATGTGTACTTGATGAGCTCTGAAAACTAGTTTCGGAGACAAGTGTGAATGTTTAATTGAACAGTGTATGAATATGAGCTCCATACATAAGGAAGACGTGTATGTTTGATAGGCTGTGAAAATTAGTTTTAGAGACAAGTGTGTGTGGCGCCTCAGTGTGCATGTGTGTGTGTCTCCTATTTACGTGCGGACTGTGTGTGCGTGTGTGTGTGAGTGTGTGTGTGTATCCTAAAAGCGAGAAGGGTAACACAGACTTCTGCTTTGAAGGTTTGTTCTGGTTCTGAGGACTGTATCATTTGTACCGTTTGCAGTGATAACATAATTACTCCAGAAAATAAAAGGAATCCTGGAGCAGCCAAGAACTTGACATTGTAAATACTTTGGACATCCTCCTGATTGCCCGTTATGAAAATCATTGTGGACCTCTAGGCCTAAAATATGTAACAATATTCCTAGAAATTGGATGTGTAGGCTGTTTGGTCATTTACCCTCTTGTAGGCTGTGTGATCCAGCTGGGAAACAGAACCTTTGTTGGAAAAGGCATGATCTGCTGTGATTTCGCTAACTGATCTAAGTTATTACATATTTGTCTACACTCACATTTTGTTACATAGACTGGGTGTTAAATATCTAATTCATCCTTCATGTGTACCGAGAGCAAGATTAGGCTTTTAGGAAAAGTGTTACATATGATTTACTCTTGTACCCTTGATAGCGGAATTAACAGTAGTAGTTATATCATACACTTTCGGTCAAAGTGATGATTTATGACCCTATGTGCTGGTAATTTATGACCCCCTGGCCTTCCCTGATTGACAGGTCGTCGGCGGGGTGGTGAGGGGGGTAACCCTTATCGGTGGTATCAGCTAATCAATCTGGCTCCTTTGTATCTGGACATTGGGGGAGAGGGGGTGTGTGGGGGAATAGTCCCCCTTCCAGCAAAACGGGGGTTTATGTTAATGAGTTTGGGTCGTGGTGTGTTCCTATCAGTTTGTTTATGATAATGAGTGTCTGTGGGAGTGTTGATGGTTTTAAATATCGTGTTAAGCCATTGTGGTTAAACACAGAAAACTGCTATGATGGCTACACCGCGAACACCCAATATCTCTAGAAGATGGTCCTGCATCACTCCTG
Organism: Ameiurus melas; assembly: GCA_012411365.1. Taxonomy (NCBI): domain Eukaryota; kingdom Metazoa; phylum Chordata; class Actinopteri; order Siluriformes; family Ictaluridae; genus Ameiurus; species Ameiurus melas. Next base: position 24,706,122 of record CM022765.1, read on the forward strand.
TAAGAGTGTCTGATGAAAAGCCTGAGGATTTAACTTTTGCTCCAAGAAAAAAACAACAATGTAGTAATTTGTCAAAAATTCTTCGTGGGGATGACATTGTGAAGGAGCTGTTGTTTAAACCTGAGCAGGGCGTTACCAACTCCAGAGAACCTCTCTTAAGACCGCCCTCATGCTGCGACGATTAAAACGGGGTGACATGTGTCACAGGCAAACACATATTACGAAGATGTCTCAAGAATCTACATACGATTGCTACAGCAACACCCCGGAGACAGGTCCGGCTCTGCCTGATGACAACGCGACAACGCTAGATTCCCCACCACAAACATACGACAACAGGTGGTTGGATAACTTCTGCAAAGAATTAGGATATCACAACCTAAGTTTCCTAACAACACCATACGGCATCAGTGGCTCCTTAACCGGGCGCCGGGCCTACATCGGCGTTGATGACACAGACGGCTGTATTCGATCTGACGCGTTCAAGATTATAAAAGCAACAGTCGTGGTCCTTCTTGAGCATATTATCAACAAAAAACTGAAAGATCTATGCCTGGGTTGCGAAGTGGATCATCCGAGTCAACTTAGACACTCCTGTCTGTTCGAACCTGACGCGTATTTCTTTGACAAATACTTTGAGGAACTATCGCGTGGCCTGCTCAAACCAGGTCTTAAACATTTCATCGCACAAGCATTGAGTCGGTTTGGTTTGCGGGTTAACCCTCAGAGAATTCAAGGATCGGTGGACGCCGTTCTACACGAGTTGCGAGACGAAGTCTACATCGTGCAGAGACTTCACGAGGTCAGAGAGAAACTTGTGGATGTCGGCAGCGAACAGATCGTCTACGACGTCGTGGATAGCTGGAAGGGGGTCACAACAACCGTTTGAGATGGGGAATGTGGCGGCGGCTACAGGATTAGCAAAGAGTCTGCTTAAACGACGTATTAGGTGTGAGATGTCCAGTCTGTTGTACAAACGCCTTACGGACTGTGTCGGTGTGCCCGTAGGTGTAAACGGATGTGGTGTCGACCCGATACGTATAACAAATCTCGTGAATCAGATGAATATTGTGCGAGGTACAGTGTGTGATTGGACTTCTTTGTTACATATGTGTATTGACGCAAGAGAGCCGATTTTGGGATCTATCACAAAAATATTAGATCTTGTGACTGACCGTGGCGAACGTGTTAGAATTGCAGACATTTTATGTTTGTGTACGTATGTGTGTGATGTGTGTGAAATTCTACTGTCGAGAAATGATCAGACGGTTGTCTGTGAAATAATCGATGCATTTATAGCGTATGTGGTTGACAAAAACCCAGTGATTTGTATAAAATTCCTACAATGCCTCGATGATGTTGTGTGACAATGTTTATGATCTTTTACTGAAATAAATAACATGACGTTTAAGAAGACCTGTGTTATTCTTTTGTGGTTGTTAAAGTGTCGACATGTCGGAGGATATGAAAAAAGTCTATTACACACCTTCAAATGCGGGGTCTTTTGGTGGTAAAAAGCGTTTAAAAGACGGCGTTTTAAAAGAAACAGGGGTTCGTTTAACAGACAAACAAGTTTCGGATTGGCTCGCGCGCCGAGGATGCTTACACATTACACAGAACTGCTCCGTTACATTACAAAAGAAATGGTTTTTTGTTTATGGTATTGATATGCAGTTTCAGGCAGATCTGGTCGATATGTCTGCCTATGCAAAAGAAAACGACAACGTTCATTTTCTGTTGACGTGCATAGATATGTTTAGTAAATATGCATGGACTCGGGTTTTAAAAAATAAATCCGTGTCGAGGTGTCTAAAGCTTCCAATCTATACTGGATGAGGGCAGGGGCCCCTGTAAACTACAGACAGATAATGGGAAAGAATTTTTTAATAAACATTTTCAAAACATGACAAAGTACAACATACAACATTTTGCAACAGCCACCGATTTAAAAGCGTGCATCGTCGAACGTTTTAATAGAACCTTAAAAGGTCGGATGTGGAGATATTTAACTGCTACAAACTCCAAACGCTATATCGATATTCTTCAAGACATCACGGATGGATACAACGCCAGCTATCACAGAAGCATTAAGATGAGGCCCATCGACGTCCAAAGAAAACGAATCCGCTGTGTATAAAAACCTTTATGGATCTAAAGACGGAGTAACCCCTAAATTTAAATATAAAGTTGGCGACATTGTTAGAATTTCTAAAGTAAGAGGTCCGTCGCAAAAGGTTATAAAGAAAACTATACACACGAGTTTTTCACAGTGACAGAGTGTATACCACGCGAACGCCCCGTCTATAGGTTGTGTGATTATGACGGAGAAGTCATCGATGGTGTTTTTTATGAAGAGGAATTACAAAAAATATTTGTGAACAAAAACAAAACATTTAAAGTGGAGAAAATTTTAGACAAGAAGAAACAAGGTAGAAAAACAATGGTATTGGTTAGATGGCTCGGATGGCCCTCAAAATTCACATCGTGGATTGACCAGAAAGAATTGGTCGATGTACAGACCCCATAAACAGACGAACCCTAGTAGATGTCACACACTCGTGTAAAAACAATCATGACTGCGGGTGGTTTTTATGTAACGCTTCCCTGTAATGCATCAAGAAATGTTTATCCGGAAAATAGTATCTCGTGTTATACAACTCGCCTATCGAAAACTATCAATCTAAAAGGAGAATGGCAAGTCGGGTTAATCGAATTTGAATATCCGATGTCATGGTATACGTTTAATGAGGAGGATGCTACGTACATTTTCAACTATGGTGAAACAACGAAGACAGACAATCGGGTCACCGAATATAATATTGAAGGCAATATATCAAACGCATCTTACAGGTTAAAGACCGGATATTACTGATGAGGAGTCTTTATTTCTAAAGTTCAGAGGATGACCCATAGACGCATCACTCTTCATGGAGACACAGCTGGGTTCTGGTGAGTCTGATCCATTTGTCTGTAGTTTACTGTACAACATTATAGAGAGGACATGAGACAGAATTTACTTAATTAATGCTTATTTTATAGTCCACAGCCTTGTTTTTGTTTGCTTATAGTGTAGATATCTGACTAGTAACTTTCTAACAGAAACAGGAACAATGAATGAATGACTTCATAAAAAATGTTTTACATTATAGACAGTATAATAAATATTATTATAATTATTACAGTGATTTAATTATTGTAAGAATTAAAGCAAATAACAGCTTTATCTTCACTTTTCCTCCATCAGCCTTTCTTGTCTCTGCTTCATTTACTCTAAAGATAAACTAGCGCATGTGGGTTATCACGGAGCGTATATGGCCCCGGGAGTCTAAATGAACACCTTGGCAACCAAAGCAGTTCAAAGAGACATATGATTTATTGCAGATTCACAGAGGTTTATATAGGCAAAATAGCCGTGCATAGGCATACTGATGTTGAAATAATATGGCAGTTGAACTGACTGGTCACGTATGTGAAAAAACATGTTTGGTTTGACTAACACAGAAAAGAGGAAGTTCCTATGGTGACATGCTAAACTGGCACGTACACATCAGACAGATTCTATAAAGTTCATGAGACAGAAATCAAACGATAACATAAACATTCTTACACATATCTGAGGGAATAGAGAATACAAAATTTCCCAACATTGCCCTCTTTTGTCCTAGTGAAACGCAGGACAATATAAAAAGACAACATTGTAGTGGATCTGTGGTAGATAGCAGCTAATACAAAAGGAACTATATGTGTATGTGTAATGGTGTAACAGAAACTGGAGCAGTAGAGTCGCCTTCAGATCAGCAAGTCAGACAAGAGTTCTAGTGGACTCGTTCACCAGCAAGCTATCAGTATAGTCAGTTTGTAGTTAATGGACTAATTCCACAGGAACAGCCTATGGCCTACTTCTGGATATGTTAATGAAGTGTATTCAATATGTTACCTACATTTAGAAGTACTACTTAAAGCATAATCAAATAATCTGTATGGGTTCAAATGCATACTCTATATGTATAATCAATAGTTGGAAGCATAATCTAAATCTATAGAACAATGGTTAATCAAGTTATATTCTGAGTGGATTTGAGTTGGATGAATGCCATGTCTTACTGTACAACAAAAGTTCTTCTGTACCAGCTGGCACTTTTCTACACAGCAATAAATTGGCATTAGACATTCACTTTTGTGGGAGAAAACTTTGAAGCCAGGTGCCTATGGAAGCAGGAAGAGGGCCTCAGGAAGGCAGTGTGGTTCAAGGACAGGACAGAGAAGCCTGAGTGAAACCACCTTCTTGTAAAAGGAAGAAACCTTGTTCTCATAAAACCTTTTCAAGAAAATCAACTCACTGCACATGCTCCACAAATTTAAGATAATGTATAGACATGAATAATTAATTAAGGCAATAGAGATTGGTCTGTTCCTGGGAAGAAAAGGGGAATCCCCCATCCAGGGATAATTTTACTCTTTCCAAAACATATATAAAGACATGTTTGTGTATGTACAAGTCGGACTCTCTGCAGATTGTCACACTTTGTTGGGTTTCAATAAAGTTTATTACTTTTGACATCTACTAAACTCTCTGACTTAGAAGTTTTTTGACTTAGGCTAGAAAGGTTGATTTTATCCACAACAAATTGGTGACCCCGACGTGATTTGTCTAGGAGCAAAGAGGGAGACTCGGCCGGTGGGGCTGACCCTGGAGAAGCCGTGCAAGAGAGGCCTCTAAAAAAATAAGGTAAGCAGTTTTCTGCTTTTTTTGGATAAATACTTGTGTGGTTTTCCTGTGGGTCAGCCTGAGACGGTGTTTTTCCCCTCACAAAAGCTCCTGTAAATTATGAACAAAATTTAGAAAAGAGGGTTTTTTAGATCTCAAAAATAAAAGATGCATGCAATATATATGTGTGTGTGTGTCTGTTGTAGTGTTTTGTCTTGAGCAGTGTGTCTGCAAGCCTGTATTGTCTATGTGAAAAATGGAGTCAGATAGAATACAGAAGATTAAGGAATTGACACTCAAGGCCTAACAGTGATCTACAGAAAGTTGGCGGATTTGCTGCACTAGTAAAAGGATCCGAAACAGCGCAGCATAACTCACCCTGTGCACTGGGCCGAGAGGGTCATATGTGTGTTATGTGTTGTGAAGCTTCTTAGAGTAATACTGCAGTTGATGTGACGTTCTAGGGAGAAAGTAGTGATAAGTTCATAAGTGAGGTGAACTGTGAAAAAGTTCTAGGAAGAACTTAGTGATAAGACGTTCATAAGTGAGGTGAACGCATTGGGCCCAATAAACCCCAGGTGGGGGTCACGCGAGCGTACGAAGCGGGAAACGGGTGTTTGTCTGGTCTGTCAATGTTTAAATGTTCTGGGGTATGCGTCTTGTACTGTTTTATGTTACATGTGCTGAATGCTTTTTATATTTGTTATGCTTTGTATCTGTGCTGAATGTTGATTTTCTCTGCTATATGTTCATAATATCTGCTGAATGTTGGGTATGAGTGCTGAATGCTGTTATAATAGGCGGATGGATGTTTGAGAGTTCTAGAGGTGCTGAATGTTGAGTTAAGCATTTTTCTTTTTCTTTTGTGGAGTCGACTCTTGTTTTATTTCAATTAAGTAATACATTATTATTTTTGAGTGATTGATCCTAGTTTGGGGGTTATGCCGTGGTTGTCTTTTTTGGAGTGAGTTTCTGGCTGGCTGGCCACGTGACTCCGATCCATCCACGGCTCTCCTCGTGTGCGTCTGTATCAATCGACACTGAACCGTATTATCGTTAAAACTCCACATTGATCCGAGCAGGAAAAACGCTCCAATTCTGTTGAGTCAGCGTGTCTGATCTCCTCAATTTTAGTGACGTACTCCTGTGGTAAGGATTGCGGTGCCGTGGGGTTCGGTACGCTGGGGTGTATGATTGTTGGACTCTCCCTGGTGAGTGAGTGCTGGAAAAGAGTTGAGGGTGTCCATGCCAAGCGAGATTCCACATGAGTGAGGGACAACTTTCCGTCAGCCTTACATTAGGAAGATATCACTCTGTTATTACTAGAATAAAGTGTGTATATGAGCTCCATAAAAAAGGAGATGTGTACTTGATGAGCTCTGAAAACTAGTTTCGGAGACAAGTGTGAATGTTTAATTGAACAGTGTATGAATATGAGCTCCATACATAAGAAGACGTGTATGTTTGATAGGCTGTGAAAATTAGTTTTAGAGACAAGTGTGTGTGGAAGCCTCAGTGTGCATGTGTGTGTGCTCCTATCTACGTGCGGACTGTGTGTGCGTGTGTGTGTGAGTGTGTGTGTGTGATCCTAAAAGCGAGAAGGGTAACACAGACTTCTGCTTTGAAGGTTTGTTCTGGTTCTGAGGACTGTATCATTTGTACCGTTTGCAGTGATAACATAATTACTCCAGAAAATAAAAAGGAATCCTGGAGCAGCCAAGAACTTGACATTGTAAATACTTTGGACATCCTCCTGATTGCCCGTTGTGAAAATCATTGTGGACCTCTAGGCCTAAAATATGTAACAATATTCCTAGAAATTGGATGTGTAGGCTGTTTGGTCATTTACCCTCTTGTAGGCTGTGTGATCCAGCTGGGAAACAGAACCTTTGTTGGAAAAGGCATGATCTGCTGTGATTTCGCTAACTGATCTAAGTTATTACATATTTGTCTACACTCACATTTTGTTACATAGACTGGGTGTTAAATATCTAATTCATCCTTCATGTGTACCGAGAGCAAGATTAGGCTTTTAGGAAAAGTGTTACATATGATTTACTCTTGTACCCTTGATAGCGGAATTAACAGTAGTAGTTATATCATACACTTTCGGTCAAAGTGATGATTTATGACCCTATGTGCTGGTAATTTATGACCCCCTGGCCTTCCCTGATTGACAGGTCGTCGGCGGGGTGGTGAGGGGGGTAACCCTTATCGGTGGTATCAGCTAATCAATCTGGCTCCTTTGTATCTGGACATTGGGGGAGAGGGGGTGTGTGGGGGAATAGTCCCCCTTCCAGCAAAACGGGGGTTTATGTTAATGAGTTTGGTTTTTGGCGGGGTGAAATACGTCTGAAAAGAAATAAATGTTTTTAATATGGGGATATGCTTGTGTTACTGTGTGGCTTTATTTCGTTTGTGTAAACACAAAGTGAGAAAAGCATGATGTTTGAATGTGTACATATAGGAGTAGAATATTTATTTTGTGAAAATGATGAAAACAAATGTTGATTAGGTTTTTAAGGATCCCTGCTTACCTTTGAATAAAAAGTTTAGGAGTTAAAGCAAAGTTTAAAAAAGAATGTGTTTAAAAGAGTCGTTTGTATTACACGACTTCTAAACAAAGATCCTTACGAGGAAAAAAGTATTAAACGATCTGTTTAAAAAAGAATCCGTATTACCAGGTATCCAAAAACACATAAAACTTTAGGCTGTAAAAAATGGTGAAAAGAGCAGTTTAAAAAGAATAGCGCGTATTACACGACTTCTAAACAAAGATCCTTACGAGGAAAAAATGTTAAAGTGTCGTCTAAAAGAATCTCCGTAATGTTTAAACTAGGAGCTAAGTATTTTCCAGAGATGTATTCCATTCGATGTGTAAAAGCCGTATGAAGTTGAAACGAAACCCAACCTCTCACTCGCTAAACCCCGCCCACACATACGTGTATTCAGACACACCTCTCTCGCTCGCTCTCTCTCTCTAAACACACCCACACACGGGTTTTCAACATGGCCAGTACTTTCTGTCAAATGTCAATCACTGTGGAAGAACAAATTTATGACCTCGGTCTTCTCGGTCTTCTCGGACCTGACGTTTCTCTAGGCCTGGTTAATTTATGATCCTTTGTTTCTTCCTGACCAAGAGTTTTTTTTTTTATGACCAGGGGGGTCGTGGTGTGTTCCTATCAGTTTGTTTATGATAATGAGTGTCTGTGGGAGTGTTGATGGTTTTAAATATCGTGTTAAGCCATTGTGGTTAAACACAGAAAACTGCTATGATGGCTACACCCGAACACCCAATATCTCTAGAAGATGGTCCTGCATCACTCCTGTAAGAGTGTCTGATGAAAAGCCTGAGGATTTAACTTTTGCTCCAAGAAAAAAACAACAAAATGTAGTAATTTGTCAAAAAATTCTTGCGTGGGGATGACATTGTGAAGGAGCTGTTGTTTAAACCTGAGCAGGGCGTTACCAACTCCAGAGAACCTCTCTTAAGCCCGCCCTCATGCTGCAACGGTTAAAGCGGGTGACATGTGTCACAGGCAAACACATATTACGAAGATGTCTCAAGAATCTACATACGATTGCTACAGCAACACCCCGGAGACAGGTCCGGCTCTGCCTGATGACAACGCGACAACGCTAGATTCCCCACCACAAACATACGACAACAGGTGGTTGGATAACTTCTGCAAAGATTAGGATATCACAACCTAAGTTTCCTAACAACACCATACGGCATCAGTGGCTCTTTAACCGGCGCCCGGCCTACATCGGCGTTGATGACACAGACGGCTGTATTCGATGCCGGCGTTCAAGATTATAAAAGCAACAGTCGTGGTCCTTCTTGAGCATATTATCAACAAAAACTGAAAGATCTATGCCTGGGTTGCGAGGTGGATCATCCGAGTCAACTTAGACACTCCTGTCTGTTCGAACCTGACGCGTATTTCTTTGACAAATACTTTGAGGAACTATCGCGGCCTGCTCAAACCAGGTCTTAAACATTTCATCGCACAAGCATTGAGTCGGTTTGGTTTGCGGGTTAACCCTCAGAGAATTCAAGGATCGGTGGACGCCGCTTCTACACGGTTGCGAGGCGAAGTCTACCGATGCAGAGACTTCACGAGGTCAGAGAGAAACTTGTGGATGTCGGCAGCGAACAGATCGTCTAGACGTCGTGGATAGCTGGAAGGGGGTCACAACAACCGTTTGAGATGGGGAATGTATGCGGCGCTACAGGATTAGCAAAGAGTCTGCTTAAACGACGTATTAGGTGTGAGATGTCCAGTCTGTTGCTACACGCACGCAGACTGTGTCGGTTGTGCCCGTAGGTGTAAACGGATGTGGTGTGCGCCCGATACGTATAACAAATCTCGTGAATCAGATGAATATTGTGCGAGGTACAGTGTGTGATTGGACTTCTTTGTTACATATGTGTATTGACGCAAGAGAGCCGATTTTGGGATCTATCACAAAAATATTAGATCTTGTGACTGACCGTGGCGAACGTGTTAGAATTGCAGACATTTTATGTTTGTGTACGTATGTGTGTGATGTGTGTGAAATTCTACTGTCGAGAAATGATCAGACGGTTGTCTGTGAAATAATCGATGCATTTATAGCGTATGTGGTTGACAAAAACCCAGTGATTTGTATAAAATTCCTACAATGCCTCGATGATGTTGTGTGACAATGTTTATGATCTTTTACTGAAATAAATAACATGACGTTTAAGAAGACCTGTGTTATTCTTTTGTGGTTGTTAAAGTGTCGACATGTCGGAGGATATGAAAAAAGTCTATTACACACCTTCAAATGCGGGGTCTTTTGGTGGTAAAAAGCGTTTAAAAGACGGCGTTTTAAAAGAAACAGGGGTTCGTTTAACAGACAAACAAGTTTCGGATTGGCTCGCCGGCGAGGATGCTTACACATTACACAGAACTGCTCCGTTACATTACAAAAGAAATCGCGTTTTTGTTTATGGTATTGATATGCAGTTTCAGGCAGATCTGGTCGATATGTCTGCCTATGCAAAAGAAAACGACAACGTTCATTTTCTGTTGACGTGCATAGATATGTTTAGTAAATATGCATGGACTCGGGTTTTAAAAAATAAATCCGGTGTCGAGGTGTCTAAAGCTTTCCAATCTATACTGGATGAGGGCAGGGTGCCCTGTAAACTACAGACAGATAATGGGAAAGAATTTTTTAATAAACATTTTCAAAACATGACAAAAAAGTACAACATACAACATTTTGCAACAGCCACCGATTTAAAAGCGTGCATCGTCGAACGTTTTAATAGAACCTTAAAAGGTCGGATGTGGAGATATTTAACTGCTACAAACTCCAAACGCTATATCGATATTCTTCAAGACATCACGGATGGATACAACGCCAGCTATCACAGAAGCATTAAGATGAGGCCTATCGACGTGTCCAAAGAAAACGAATCCGCTGTGTATAAAAACCTTTATGGATCTAAAGACGGAGTAACCCCTAAATTTAAATATAAAGCTGGCGACATTGTTAGAATTTCTAAAGTAAGAGGTCCGTTCGCAAAAGGTTATAAAGAAAACTATACACACGAGTTTTTCACCGTGACAGAGTGTATACCACGCGAACGCCCCGTCTATAGGTTGTGTGATTATGACGGAGAAGTCATCGATGGTGTTTTTTATGAAGAGGAATTACAAAAAATATTTGTGAACAAAAACAAAACATTTAAAGTGGAGAAAATTTTAGACAAGAAGAAACAAGGTAGAAAAACAATGGTATTGGTTAGATGGCTCGGATGGCCCTCAAAATTCACATCGTGGATTGACCAGAAAGAATTGGTCGATGTACAGACCCCATAAACAGACGAACCCTAGTAGATGTCACACACTCGTGTAAAAACAATCATGACTGCGGGTGGTTTTTATGAACCGCTTCCCTGTAATGCATCAAGAAATGTTTATCCGGAAAATAGTATCTCGTGTTATACAACTCGCCTATCGAAAACTATCAATCTAAAAGGAGAATGGCAAGTCGGGTTAATCAATTTGAATATCCGGTGTCATGGTATACGTTTAATGAGGAGGATGCTACGTACATTTTCAACTATGGTGAAACAACGAAGACAGACAATCCGGTCACCGAATATAATATTGAAGGCAATATATCAACACGCATCTTACAGGTTAAAGACCGGATATTATGACGACGTCGTTTTTTGATCAGGGGAGATCAACGCGTCCCTGACACGCGTGCTAGTCTCGGCTATGACCATGTTAAAAATAAAATTTTTCTCAAAGGCCCTCCGAAGACGTCGCTGACATTTTATGGAAAATTGGCCAATATTTTAGGCTTAAAACCGGGGGTGCTATTGAAACCACGGACCATGCTCTTGAAAGATCTGGCATGACTTATGCTCCTTTTCAGACTGACATTACGGCGGGTTTTAACAGTATGTACATTTATACCGATATCATAGAATACCAGAACGTGGGTGACTTCTACGTACCGTTGCTGAGATGTGTACATATAGAGGGGGAGACCCACAAGAACGTTAGTGTTAGATACGACACCCCACACTACGTATCGGTTAATAAATCGTCCGTCGGTGAGATAACCATACAAGTGAAAGACGATCAAAATCGGGCGTGCGCTTCCGTTACGGGAAGGTGTGTGCCAAGCTGCATTTTAGACCTGTGAAACAATTCGTTTAAATAATAATGTCATATTTCAACAACCACCACACAGACCCTCTGCGTTATGTCCAATACTACCAGAATCAAGCGGGGAATGGGCTCCCCGGTTATGCGGGGCGGGGGTTATGTATGGAGCCGGTTTAGGTGGCATGTTTAGAGGTCTCTTCAGAATGGCCATTCCTTTGCTAAAACGCGGTTTTAGCATAGCCAAACCACATCTTAAATCGGCTGCAAAAAACATACTAAGCGATGTTGTTAGCAATACGTTATCGCATACGTTTAATAATAACACTCAAGACGGGTCCGGACTAGCCGTGATGGCACGCAGAAGAACGACTAGACCGCCAGGGTTTGGCGGAGTGGCGCAAACGACGAAGAAAAGAAAACATAACCCCAAGAATTCGTCAGTTATAAAACGCAAAGCGCGAAGAAGACACCGGCGAGCTCTACAGCAAAAAGACCAAAGACCTGCGTGAAAAAACAATATTTTAGACCATGTCTTTACTACACAACATGTCAGAAGAATGCTTAAAAACCCGAACTGGATCTATTCACAGTACCATTAACACAAACCGTTATCGAAAAAACACGTTATATAGAAGTACCACCGTTGTCGGCAATATCAGAAACATCTCCTCTGGGTTTTTTATAAGCGGGGACTGGCGGGGATTATGTGGACCTAAACAACACCCTTGTTTTTTACGTGTCAAAATCACTAACGAGACGGCACAGACGTTGCAGACGGGGCCCCGTAGGGGCTTATTAACTACGCCGGAGCCACAATATTTTCACAAGTGGACGTGTCGCTTGGAGACCGTCTCATATCACAAAGTTCCAACACATATCCTTATAGATGCATAATAGAGTGTCTCACCAATTATGGTAAAAGCGGCTCTTGAAACGTTTCTCGGCGGGTCTCTTTTACAAAGACACTGCCGGTCACATGGACGTAACGGATCCCGCTGGTGGTAACAGAGGTTTGACTAAACGAGCTGCGTTTACCAACGCCAGACAACGTTGTTGAACTACTGGCGCCCATTCACAGCGACACATTCTTTCAAGAAAAACTAATGCTTAACGGTGTGGACATTAAAATTCGCATGACGAGGGCGAAAGATGAATTCTGTCTGATGAGGAGCGACGCAGTAGCCTATAAACTAAACATCGCCTACAAACTCTACCCCATCGACAGAGTATGTGTGAAAAACTTCTCAATTCCAGTAGGGGCACGTGTTTGTAATCAAGAAAACTTGTTCTTAGGAACTCTGCCAAAATCCATTGTTCTGGCTATGGTTGATAATGACGCGTTTACAGGCGCGTATGATAAAAATCCCTTCGCGTTTAAAAACTACGATCTAGAATTTCTGGCAGTTTATCTGGACGGTCAACAACACCCCGCTAAACCTCTGCAGCCTGAATATGGAAGCGGCTCTGGGGTGCGCGTAATTTTATCAGTTAGCGCTAGCTTCTGGAAAGCATCTTAAAAATCAGCCTCTAGCTATCGATAGGGAGGATTTCCTACATGGTTATACCTTTTATGCGTTTAATCTCACGCCGGACCGAAGACTGCAGTCAACACGTGTCGCTTATCAAGTCTGGGAACATCAGGCTAGACGCGGTTTTAGACAGCCGCTACCCGAACGATCAACTTAATTGTTTACGCCATATTCGACAGCATCATCGAAGTGTCAAATCGCGACAGATCCTGGTTGATTACTATTAATAGTCGTAATGGATACCATCCAGCTTACTGCTATAATGGATAAGATCTCGTGTAATACACATTTTCTCGGAGTACTCCCTGCGACCCATCCTACCCTCCTAAAGAAAATTACCATCGATGGTAATAATCAACACCGCATCCTTCAGGACTCCGGGTGAACACTGGCTAGCCATCTACATAAACGAGGACGGCGTGGGTTGTTTTTTCGACAGCTTTGGTAATAAACCACATGACAAGCGTTTTCCACAGAATATCAACAACTTTCTAATAAGCAATTCTAGAGTGATCCAACATTCGCGGTACAAGTCCAAGATTTTTCGGCGCAGAGACCTGCGGGCAGCATTGTGTGTTTTTCTCTATCACATGGTAAAGGGGGCATGATTATGACCGTGTGTTGAAGATGTATACCAACGATTTTATTAAAAATGACAAGATGGTGTTAGCGTTTATGAAAAAACTCAAACTAAAAAAAGGTAGTTGTAATGAAAATGTTTTCAAATGTATTCATTGTGTTCAGACGGGTTGAAATGTTTATGTCTAACGCTAAATTTTTAAAATAAAAACAAAGAATAGAGATTTCTTCTTCTTTTGACTCTTTATTGTTATTGTTATACATACCATCACGTGGCAATACATATAATAACAAAATCACAAACAATAGAAAATTCGTAGATTAAAAACGTAACCACTGACTGGCGTCAAGAACGGGTGATTTAAATACAGGACCGTCTGAATAATTTGATAGTGCCGACGGCGTACTCGGAGGTATTTTGTGTTTTTTACGCTTCTTAGACGAGCCGGTTAAAGGCGAAGTCGATTTGGTTTTGAAAGAGTTAATTGCTTGTCTGACATAGGGGTTTGGCACCGTTGAGTATGGTATGTAAAGAGGCAAAAGCCTCTAGAAATTCGAGCCATCCGACAGGTCTTCGGGCATCAGATATCTTTTGCGGAGCCGTGATGCCTTTAACTAAATCGAGCATATGTGAGCCAGGAATAGTTCTACCGTTAAACACAAACTCTCCTGAATCGCCCCCAAGATGTGACATCTTTCATTTTAGACATTTTATCCAAAATGTAGCGAGCGTTTTACACTCCTCTGCGGGATATTCTTCAAAATATCATCCACCACGTTATCTAAATCGTCATGGGGGTTTTACGTCGGGTTGTGCAGATGGCTTTTCTTTTTCGGGATGCTCAGTCTGCATGGGTGTCAATGTTAATGTGCTGTTTTCACGCCGTCCCCTTGTCTAGCGATTGTTAAAAGCGCTGTAAAACGCTACGTGTACAGTTTCGCTTTTTCATAACTGTCCAAGTCAGAGCGGTGCAAAATATTTCTTATAGCTATATCCAGATCGTTCTCCACAATTTGCTGAATAGATTCGCGTGTTGTCCCGGTCTTTAGTTTGTCCAACTGGTGCTGCGGGACTAAAAACAGTTTCTCTGCGTACTCCATTCCCTCTGTTATCTAGAAGCGATCAGGCTGGAGATGAAAGGAATAGCCACGCTTAAGAGCGGCAGAAGAAAGCCCCCCTGCTGGTTTATTACACGCCTCTTTCTTTTAACACCGACCGTCTTGTCCGCTACAAATTTGATGACGCTTTTCCTTTTTCTGAGTTTCTGGTATTGTTGAGATGTGAGAGGTAGATTACCGTAGAGAACGTTAAGAGCTACTTCACACAACGTCGCAACGAGTTCGTCTGTTGCAGTTTGTAAAATAATCCGTCTTTGTTTGGGTGCTGCTTTTAATAATATTTTTAAAAGCGGCAGGTTTCTACAAAGTCTGGAGACATTTCACTATTTTCTTTTCTGGAGATACACCACAGGGTGTGGCGCGAGTAAATCCGTTCTGAGCCGATAGTGTTCGGGCGTTTTTGTTTTATAATCGATCATCAGATACCCGAAAGGCTTGCTGGTTGCGTCTTGATAACATTCCATAAAAAATTTTGCGTTGCCGGGATACATCTGCCTCCCCAGTACACTGACTTGATTAGCGTCTCGGGGATTTTTAAACAACATTAGATAATTTGTGTTTAAACTGATGGTCCTACTGGATTTCCCTTGGCAAAATAAATTCTGCACAATATAAATAGCACTAAGATTTCTATGATGCACGTATTGGGTGAAGACCTTCTCTACCTCGTTGCTCCCGCTGGCCTCTTTCATCAGATCATCGAGGATCAACAAATTAACCGTGTCGGCCGGAAACAGAGCATCATCATTCAGAGTCTGTGGTAATCCTTCAACAAACTTTATTTTGTACATTTTCAGCAATTCATCATACAACGGTTGCCAGCAATCATAAATATACACAATATTTTCAATTTTTTTAGAAATCAAACGTACAGCATTTTGCAACAACATTTTTACAAAATATGACTTCCCCGAGTTTGAAGGGCCGCTTATCACACATGAAAAAGGGTGTTGCAATCTGAAATCAAAACCCTCTGTGTCTCGCACACCCCTATGTCCAAAAAGATTGTCAGAAGCCATATGGGATCGTTGTGAAATCTGGGAGCAGCACGCGTTTGTTGTACACAACCTTAAACTTTTTAACAACTGACCTGTTGTGTAGGGTGAATTGTTTTTTATTACGCACAATGGTGTCTGTGTATGCCAGTATATGACGACTATTATCAGCCCCCACGACGTAGTGATCGACAAGTCCGATCAGTGTGTCTAATCTAATGGCTTTTGAATTTACAGCGTTGAGCGTGACGCCTTTGGCTTTCATGCATACCTTACCCTTCGCAGTGCGGTAGCCGTATGTTTTTGGACCGCCTGAGCAAAATTCTACAATATGATCGCCAGCACCAACCTCGTCGGTTAAATTACCGAGATAGGGCCCCAACGGTGGATCCCAGTCACCCTCTCTAGATGTAAAGATCACACTGTCTGTGTCGCTGTACAGTAACCTGTCACCCAATTTGTCCATTAATTCGTAAAGTTCTAGACGGGCGTGAGCTGTTGTGAAAGCCCCGAGAAAGATGTTGATGTCACGAGTCTGACCCCCTTTCCCATCCGCATAACACCACTGAATTAGAGCCACGCTGTCTGAAACGAAGGAAAAGTGTTTAACGTCATACCCGTCCCCAAATATGTGCTGAGTAAATTGTTCCGGGTCCGAAATTAACTCTGTACACGGCAAGTTTTCACGCATGGAGAAACGACCCCAAAGAGAGTTCAGCAGTAGCTTGTTAATAGAACGCCGTGCTGGGTTGCTAATTATCTTATCGGCGTCCATCTTAATCCCCTCTTTCTCAAAGTAGTCTGAGATGTAGGACTCCTTGTCTGCGTCTGTCACGACGTGTGCGGGGAAACCGCTGGCCTCTTGTTTGTATTGTAAAAATGTTTTAACATAATCACAAAACAAAGTCTCTGACCGTTGTGGAAAATGCCACACCTCGTCCACTTTCGTCACGACATAGCCCTTTTCCACACCTTTCAACAGCTCTATGCTGACCCAACACCCTGAAATAGCTCTTTCCTCATCAGTATGCCCACAAGGGTCTGTCTGATTCTGATGTTCCGCGCGTATACGACAAAGCGGAAACATAAGCTTACCACCGGTCCTATAGGGAAGGACGGGGTGAAGCAGTTTTCGTGGCGGTAGTACCGTGGCCTTGACAAAACCATAATAATTTTCAAGAGGTTCAAAATCCTTGAAGATTATTTGCGGATGCCCTATGGGGTAACATTTTTTTGCCTGGCAAAAGGGGTACAAGCTTGTAAAGTCGACATATCGTATTTTTTCACCATTGTCGGCTTTGTGATACAGTTTGTACGCGTTAGTACGACCACCAAATAGGGCGTCGCGCGGTTTAAGTCTTTCGGGATGTGTGTAAGTGGACATAAACGCCATTACAGAGACATCGGTCTTTTTAGCATCATTCCAAGTACATTCCCACATCACCTCAACATCGAGACCGTACGCCTTTTCCAAAATTTCGACCTTATCATCGAACTGTCTTCTGAGCAATCCGTAGGGCACTTTTGATAACGGATGTAAGTGATTTGGGTTATAACGACATTCATGACCGTGAAACATGCATCCGTTGAATTCGAAAGCGTATTTGACACCATCCTTTTCATAATAACCGTCGAGATGGTATTTTCCAATCAACATCTCTCCATGATTTAAAGCATGCCGAATGTTCACGCGCGTGTTGTTTTGACCATACTCACGCCATTCGATGGAGACGGTTGAGTACGTTTTGTTCTGACTTGTGTATGCATTGTTATGGGTCAGAGCTAGGGTGTCTTTTGGTAGGTAGTGGGTTTTATACGGCGCCATACAGCACGCTGCTAATGTTGTATATCTGAACGGGTCGAGTTTGGTGCACTGTATGAATTCGTCACGGTACTTCATGCACGCCTCGCGGAGCAAAACGACATCGTTCTTGCCGTACATGGCGAGCTCTTTTTTTAAATCAAACACCTTACCCGACACCGTGACATACCACTCATCAAACAGAGCCCTCTCTTTGTCAGACATTGTCTCATAGCCGTAGAAATGCTTGTCAGGGTATGGGCCTACGTAGTCTTCATTTTCTATTCTATTGAACAGATGTGGAAAATGACCTTTCTCAGTACAGGTTAGATTTAACGCAGCGGATGTCCTGGACAGACGCATAGGGATGAACGAGTAACTATCGATGAAAGCGTTGCTTGAATGTCTTATCATACATTAAAATGATCCGACATCCTTGCATAGTAATTTGGAGTGTTAGCCCTGCTTTTGCAAAATATTCCAATAGTATAAAATTGCCGAAACCTGAAGCGTTGTGAGCGACCCATGTGAAGTTCTGATAATGAGGCTGTCTAACAACTTTTAACAAGTTGTTCTATACAGTCTGTACCAGCCGCGTGAACTCTTCCCCTTTAAACGTATCGCGCATACGAAATTTGCAACGTGTTTACCGTCTGTGTGTTGTGTCTCAAAATCGTAGTATATGTATTTGTCGCTAGGTGGCTCCAATTTTATCGGTTGTATGAAACATTGGTGTACTCCGTCATTAACCAACTCAGCTTTACACTGGATACAGTGTTCTGCAGGGCACACGGTGTTTTTTGGAGGCCGGATCCGTTGACGTGATATCTCCTATTACATTTCTGACAGTATTTAGTGACATCACACTGGCGTACTGTTGCCCTGTCTGTATTTGTTTATGTTCTTTATAACAGTAGGCTGATCTGCAGTACCGCAAACAATCGTGACATTGCCTCGTTTTGCCGGTGTATTTATGACAATCAGTTGCGGCTAATACGTCGCATAAACGTATTTACACCGATGATCTCTACGACTAGTAAAACCCTGGTAACAGTAATGCGCAACGTATGGTGTACCAATGAAGGCTTTTAGGTTCTTAATCAAGAAATAATGTTCGTTGTGTAGATACAAGAACACTGTCTTATTATGAGGCTCGTCGTTGTTCGTAAAGTGTTCCAACAGACCAGAACATGTTCTGTGGAATACCACTATTTTAACATGTAACAACCGTTCAAACCGTATGATGTCATTAAACCCAATCTTTTGTTGTACCGAATACCCCGCAGTTTTCTGTACAGACGCGGCTAACGACTCAAGTTCGGTACATGGCGTATGCGGGTGTAGAAAATGGGCCAGACAGATCGCAAAACACAGATTGTTAGATACGTTGTTGGGGCAAAACAGGTTCATTCTGTTTCTGGAAATTACCTCGTTATGAGCTAAATCGCGTATCTTTCGATAAGCACCACCGTGTTTACCGCGAGCTATAGATACGTTCAGATCTAGACATTCATCAGCCCGAACGTCAGAATTACTTTGCATAATGTTCTCAAGTTGTTGTGTGAATATGTGCAAATCGTAATCGTTATCAGGCGACAAGACCGCATTAACATCAGAGGGTAGACTAGGGCCTCTCAAGGTAATGTTGATTAACCCCCCATCGCCGGCCAGCAGTCTGGAAAACGACACTATTTCAGACATTAAGTCCTGTAGGAATATAGTGTAAGCTGCCAGATCTGGTGCTGTTATCACACGCATGTTTATACGCCGCCGTATCTCTAATCCGTTAAATCGGGGTCTCGGTACCACCGTATAACCACCAACAGACCCTCCTTCTCTTACGATAGATTCAATAGCGGCTTCGGATAACCCAAAACTCGGATCCGATGGATTAAACGAATGGCTGTCTGACCCCCACCCCACCTGCTGTGAATTTGAATCGTTGTCTAACGACGAATCAGAATCTCTGTCTAACAACGAGTTTGAATCGCTGTCTAACAACGAGTTTGAATCGCTGTCTAAAAACGAATTAGGCGTTGTTTCTGTTTGAGCCTCAACCATTGATCGAACGCTATTTAATAAGACCAAAAGAGTATCGGTGGTAGACTGCTGTCTATTCAAATCCGCCATTGTCCGAATTAAACCCTGTAATGTCTCTGTATTACAACGCTGTTCAAAATCAAACAGATCATCGTCGTGACATCTTCTAAATTTATTTGCTGCTCCCAGATTACATGGATTTTCACCACACCGTTTTGACATTTTTAAAGATTTTTTAATTGATACAAAAGCTGGTAAAAATAAAACACACCGTAAATACAGGCTCGATCCGACAAATAAACACACACACACACACACACACACACACACACACAGCACGCAGATGTATAAACGCGTAATGTACAACTCACCCGAGTTACTTGTTTTTAACAAAATGTACAAGTTGTTTTAACAACGCCGTCGTCAGGTTTTGGTTGTAATTAAGGCTCTGGATTTCACGCTTCAGGCGTTTCTGGTTTGCTATGATGTGGTTATGTTTGATGGTTTGATTTTGTAATAGGTCCATAACACTTTGATGTTGAAGACGCTGATTCCTCTCTATAGTGTCCAGACGGTCGGTCAAAAGTTCTGGGTCTCTTTCACTGTCTATAACAACAGTATTCCCGCGAACAAAAGCTTCTTGGTTTGGAGGCAGGTCGTCATAAACGTCTGCTCCAGGGTCCGTGGAAAATACACATGAATCCCACGCGTCCAGCAAGTCCTGATTCCATTCCAAACAATCGTCTATAGTGTTTTGTTCAGTGACACTTTGTTCCTTCACAACTGACTCTGTTGGAAAAACATTTGCTTAGGGTATCGTTTCGAAATAGTATGATGAAACATACTTTTAAAAATAAATATATACACATATAACAAACATGATGCATACCGTCAGTCGATCGTGGGGGAGATCTTGATCGTTTACGTTTAGACGCATCGACATCCTCTCTGTGTACCTGAGCGACTGTTTTTCGCTTGTCCTTTCCGGAGCTCGTTGGTACGCGATCTTCAGAAGACCTTGCAGCACTATTTTTGAACTCGGGTGCTCCGATCTTGTTTACAAGGTTTGACAAGCCTTGAACAGCAAAACAAACGAACACAACACATGAGAAAACATCTTAAACAGTCTTAAACATGGCATACATATAGCTATTTATCCCTTTCATACCCAAGACAGGATTTTCCACTCTGACACGGCGGGCTTCTACGCTCGACCCTTTGTGTAAAATAAAGTAAAATCATTATACATATACAAAATACATCATACGTAACATCGAATACTTATAAATAATAACAACGTACGTACCGCTTGCCTTGTTCAGAAACCTGATTTCGTCTACGATGTCCGGGATAGACACGATTTCGGCATCACCTGCAGCGTTAGATACCTGGTTTATCCACCACAATAACACCATAAATTCGTTTATAAATAAAAACATTCTTAACAATGTGTAATAATATTAATAATAATAACAACAACAATAATAATAAAACAAAACACTTACTGTTACGATAGACGGCCATCTCCTCTTTGAAGTATTCTTCAAAATAAAATAAAAAATCTTTAGCGACGAGTTAAAACGAGAATCGACGATTCACCTGAAATTTCACAGCGCTCTGTCACACAACCGAGATCTTAGAGACTTCTGCGTAACTGACCCTACTTTTTTTTTAACATAAGGTATACCTGTTGAAGGGGTGTGTTGTAAACAATTAACACCCCCACAGACACTCATTATCATAAACAAACTGATAGGAACACACCACGACCCCCCTGGTCATAAAAAAAAACAAAAAACTCTTGGTCAGGAAGAAACAAAGGATCATAAATTAACCAGGCCTAGAGAAACGTCAGGTCCGAGAAGACCGTGATTGACATCTACTTCTTCCACCGTGATTGACAGTTGACAGAAAGTACTGGCCATGTTGAGACCCCCAGTGTGTGGGCGTGTTTAGAGAGAGAGAGAGAGAGAGAGAGCGAGAGAGGAGTGTCTGAATACACGTATGTGTGGGCGGGGTTTAGCGAGTGAGAGGTTGGGTTTCGTTTCAACTTCATACGGCTTTTACACATCGAATGGAATACATCTCTGGAAAATACTTAGCTCCTAGTTTAAACATTACGGAGATTCTTTTAGACGACACTTTAACATTTTTTCCTCGTAAGGATCTTTGTTTAGAAGTCATGTGATACGCGCTATTCTTTTTAAACTGCTCTTTTCACCATTTTTTACAGCCTAAAGTTTTATGTGTTTTTGGATACCTGGTAATGCGGATTCTTTTTAAACAGATCTTTTAATACTTTTTTCCTCGTAAGGATCTTTGTTTAGAAGTCGTGTGATACGCGCTATTCTTTTTAAACTGCTCTTTTCACCATTTTTTACAGCCTAAAGTTTTATGTGTTTTTGGAAGCCTGGTAATACGGATTCTTTTTAAACAGATCTTTTAATACTTTTTTCCTCGTAAGGATCTTTGTTTAGAATTCGTGTGATACGCGCTATTCTTTTTAAACACATTCTTTTTTAAACTTTGCTTTAACTCCTAAACTTTTTATTCAATGGTAAGCAGGGATCCTTAAAGACTTAATCAACATTTGTTTTCATCATTTTCACAAAATAAATATTCTACTCCTATATGTACACATTCAAACATCATGCTTTTCTAACATTGTGTTTACACAAACGAAATAAAGCCACACAGTAACATAAGCATATCCCCATATTAAAAACATTTATTTATTTTCAGACGTATTTCATCCCGCCAAAAAAACCAAACTCATTAACATAAACCCCCCGTTTTGCTGGAAGGGGACTATTCCCCCACACACCCCCTCTCCCCCAATGGCCAGACACAGAGGAGCCAGATTGATTAGCTGATACCACCGATAAGGGGTACCCCCTCACCCCCCCTCACCACCCCTCCGACGACCTGTCAATCAGGGAAGGACAGGGGGTCATAAATTACCAGCACAGAGGGTCATAAATCATCACTTTGACAGAAAGTGTATGATATAACTACTCACCTTCTCCAACCTCATCAGTTAAATTACAGAGATAGGGGCCCAATGGAGGTTACCTCGCAAGATGTAAAGATCACACTATCTGTGTCACTGTACAACAACCTGTCACCCAATTTGTCCATTAATTCATAAAGTTCTAGACGGGCATGAGCTGTTGCGAAAGCCCCAAGAAAGATGTTCGCGAGTCTGACCCCCTTTCCCATCCGCATAGCACCTCTGAATTAGAGCCATGTGGTCTGACACGGAAGGAAAAGTGTTGAACATCATAACCATCACCAAATATGTGTTGTGTAAATTGTTCCATGTCCGAAATGAACTCTGTACACGGAAAATTTTCACGCAAGACCCCAACCCCCCCCCCCTTAATGGAGGAAAAAGTGGTACACACACAAACACACACACACAAACACACTCTGTACTCAGCTTTATCCACTTGTTTTCCCTGCAGTTGATTATGATGGGGTTAATACTGGGAAAGTCAATCCTGGGTTTAAAGTGTAAACAGATAGCTGGATCAGATTTTTTTATTTATGTGTATGAGGGTCTTATTCAAACTTTTACACATGCTCAATGTGTATGATCCATATATACTTTTAAAGAAAATGTTTAAAATCACCAGTCCAATTCAGTTTACATACACTAAGCTTATTAAAAACTGATGATGACAGATGGCACTGATCCCATACCGAGTATGATCAGCTGATACTAGCAAAGAAATGGGCATCAGATATCAGAGAAAATAAAGAACAGATTAGACCTGATCCTGGAACCAAACGATCTACACTATATTAAACACCAACTAAAGGACAGAGTGATAAATGTGACTTGTGGTGAGTCTCCTAGGGGCTTCTTCACATAAACTCCTCAGATGCTAATCCTGTCAGGTGAGAATCCCACCAATGTCATGAAACTGTTCCTGTCCATTTCAGCTCCGTCTTCCACTGACTGGGTTCAGCTGGAGTTCCTGTGGTTTTTCACCTGCTGTTCCAAATAATCTCTCAGGTTTTCATTGGGATTGAGGAAATGTTGTCCAGGGATCACAGGTCGTTCTACTCGGTGCAGAGATGAGTATAGTCTATTAATATCTAAAAGACAGATATCTGAATTAATAACCAAAATCTAGACTGTGGTACTTCATGATCAACAGCATGTAATCATCTCTGCTGCAAGGAAAACATTATTATCTCCTGTTCATAATCATTCAACATTTCTTCATTCTTATAGAATACATTTGTTAGAACATTTAGCTAGAACAGATGAGAACTTCCACAAGATCTAACAGGAACATGAGCAGATATTTACCATCACATCACTGCTCTTATACAATCACAGGCTGTAGAGCTTTATGTTTAAAACAGTGATCACTGTTGTGTGTTTTATCTCTTGTTCTACACGTGTATTTAAGTGCAGACGTTAAGAACAAGCGGAGGGGAACTTTACAGGAATGACAGAAGACACGGTGTGGAGGTGGAGTGCTGGAAGGAGTGTCAGAGTAAAGTGACTCCTTAAATAAAATATTTGCAGCAGTGTGGCATCAAAGATGATGATTTTAATTGGCTTTGATGAGAGTGGAGAAGAAAATCTGCTGCTGATCAGAAACAGGGAAAAGCCGAGATCATCTTATTCAGACAAAAGCAGCAGTATGAAGTCAGAGATAGCAGGGTGTCACAAGGAGACCAGGTGTTCATTTACAATCACTCTCATGCACTCAGTGCTGACATTTTGTAGACTCTGTCTGACTCCCTGTCTTCTGCTTTCACATCCATTTTAAATCAATACCAAACAGCATTAAAGCTCATTGTTAGAAAAAGTCTGATTCAATAGAATATAGTACAATTTTAACCCAGTATCTGATCATCTGATATTTACTGCAACTCAAATTAAATGTACAAAATAATACTAATGTACAAAATAATCTACAAAATAATGCTGTCAGTCTTTTAATTTGTTTCAGTGTTTATCTAAAAAAAATCATTACTCACCTCAGTGTCTGTAGTTTGTAATGTTCATCATTCTTCAGAGCAGAGAGACACTTCACTCCTGAGTCTCCTATTTTATTCCCAGCCAGATTCAGTTCTCTCAGGTGTGAGGGGTTTGATCTCAGAGCTGAAGCCAGAGCAGCACAGACTTCATCTGAGACACCACACCTATACAACCTGCAGAGACACAATGACACTCCTCATTCTTTCAGTTTATGAACATCAAGACATTGTGAATCTTGAAATGAGTGTGTGTGTGTGTGTGTGTGTGTGTGTGTGAGAGAGAGAGAGTGTGTGAGACTGTGAATGTTTAAATGGTTTATTCAGTATTTTAACAAGTCTGACTGTTTTATTTATGCAGAATGTGTTTGTCTGTTATTTTACACACATTCCATTGACTTGGAAGAACATTAGACCCTGTTTTATTATTATCAAAGTGAAATCATTTTAAAAATCACTCGTTATTTATGATGAAACACTTGTTTTAATGCTTTTTAGTGCATATTGTGTGTGTGTGTGTGTGTGTGTGTGTGTGTGTGTGTGTTTTCACAACTGAGAAAAACTGCATAAGTTTAATACTGCTTGTCTATTCGGCTACTTCTGTAACACAGATCTGGCAACCCGGTGTTGGATAAGATTTTTGATAGAAATAAAACACAAGGGTAGTAAAATATGGAGAATGAAGATTTAGTGAGAATATTGGAAAGAACAGAGTCACGCTCTCTTCCTTACAGACAATGTCTCTTAAATAAGTTAATTATAGCAAGGCCTAGGGCCTGACCAAAAAGAGGAAGTGCAACACACACAGCACCCAAGAACATGAACTCACTCACACACAGACCCAGAGTAATCAGAATAACAAAGTAATGGTTAATGATAATTTGACTAAATCATACAGTACATATGCTAATAACAATGCAGAAAAAAGCATATAGGTACCATGATAAAGTAGGAATAAGCACACAGGTGATAAATGACCTCACTCAAAGTCAGCTCAGAAATGCCAAAGAAAGCAACAACAAAAAGGAGAACTGATAGAGTAAGTGCAAACTCAACAGGTTTCAAGAAGTCTGAGGCAAAAATAGCAGGCTTGGAAAGAACATAAAAATGCATTACATCACCCATACATAACCCAGACATCACATGTAATGGTATTTTGGGCAAACCAAGGGTGTGTCAACTTTATAAAAGGGAGCCCCATTTCAGGGGACTGGGAGATCACTTTTTGAGACGTCCCAAACTGTTTGGATCTCATGTAACTAATTAAATAAATTGGACCTTCACCTTTTCTCACGCACTGGTTCCGTGTGGTGAATTAGACTTTGAGTATCTCAGCTGATGAAAGCTATTGTAAGTACATTCAATATTTTCTAAATTGTTATATTGGTAATAAGAAAGTAGGTAAAATTTGACCTACACCGGTTCATAGCAGCTAGACACAGACGTACTGAAAGAATCCTCACTAACAGAACAAAATTTCTCTTAAGAATTTCACCCTGCATCACACACAGTGTATTTAGTTTGTGTCTGAGCTGCAGTTTGTGTGATTAGTTACGATGTTGTAGTAAATTTCACAGTAATTTTAGACACATTGCAGTCGCATCAAGTCACGTTTTGTGCTGCAGCTTCTCACATACGTACATCTGACCCAAAGACTCTGTGACAGATCATCAGTGTGCAGTGAAAAGAAACAATCTTCCTCCTCAGGACATTGATGATGAACCTAAAACCTCTGCTTCAGTCTCACTATTAGAGAATGTGTCTTACTGAGGAGCAGGTCATGTGACTCTCAGAGAGATGATCTTACTTCAGTATCTCCAGTTTACAGAGAGGATTCTCCAGTACAGCAGAGAGAGTCTTCACTCCTGAGTCTCCTAGATAATTCACAGACAGATCCAGTTCTCTCAGGAGTGAGGGGTTTGATCTGAGAGCTGAAGTCAGAGCAGCACAGCCTTCACCTGAGACACCACACCTCCACAACCTGCAGAGACACAATGACACACTCTTCATCAACACATTTTCATCTTGGTTTAAAACTTACTGTAAAGATGATGTGTCTGTTATGTTGGACTGTCTCCCTTCTCTTGTCCAATCACAAGATATTATTAATACTAAACAATTATGGTGTAAAACTATTGCTGGTTTATGTTAAAAGTAATGAGTCAGGGTTTTTTTTTTTTATCTCTGTTTAAATGTATTTTATACACATATCTAAGTGCATTTAATTATTACTTTAATGCACAAGTGAGATGTTTAATGACTAATATATTTGTTCTGTATGTTGTACTGATTTAACTGAAAAAACAGAACTGTACACAACTATTAACTGCAGCTTTTAGTGAGGTACTGTGTCTCTCAGAGAGATGATCTTACCTCAGATTTTTTACTTTACACTGAGGATTCTCCAGTAGAGCAGAGAGACGCTTCACTCCTGAGTCTCCTAGATCACTCCCAGACAGATCAAGTGTATCCACAGTCAGATGCAGTTCTCTCAGATTGGAGGTTTCTGAGCTGAGCACTGAGTCCAGAGCTGACCAACCACGTTCTTGAATTGTATCACACCTGATACTGAAGGAAATAATACATAATGAACTAACAGTAATGCAAATGATCAAACAAGTCCTCAAAGCTTTCACTGCAACTTCTCAGTTTCAAAAGCACAAACATCAGTTAGACAAAAGTCCCACAAAGTCAGAGCTGTTCAGATTCGGCTTGGTGGGAGTTTTCAGCTGCGTACATCATCACACACACATTGTAGAAACATGGAGTATAAGATCCGGGACACCAAATGGGAACGCAAGAGTCAGATTGTTGAGTCAGAAGAGTTAGATTGATCTGAACAGCTAAGACATTTGATTTGTTCTCTTAACACTGTAACAGTAGAACAGTTCTATTCAGATTTACTTACATTGCTTTTCTGGATGCTGCAATCACAGGCATCACCTTCAAAAGAATCTCTTCTCTTATTTTATCTGTAGAGATATATTTACTCAGGTCAAATTCCTCCAGATCCTCTGCTGATGTCAGTAAGACAAACACCAGAGCAGACCACTGTGAAGAAGACAGTTCACTTTGTTTTCCAGATTTCAGGTAGCGTTGGATTTCCTCCACTAGAGAATTGTCCCCAGTTCATTCAGACAGTGGAACAGATTGATGGATTTCTCTGTAGGGGAATTTCTACTGATCTTCTTCTTGATGTACTGTACTGTGTTCCTCTTTCCTGTCTGAGAGCGACTTCCTGTATGTGATACTAAGGCATGTAAAAGTTTCTGATTGGACTCCAGTGAGAGACCCAGAAGAAAGCGGAGGAAAAGATCCAGATGTCCAGTCTCACTCTTTAAGGCCTGATCTACAGCACTCTTGTGGACATCTGAAATTGTCTTAAAGACCCGACTCTGTATAAGAACATTTCTCTTTTCCTTCATGAATGTCAGGTGCACATACAGAGCTGCGAGATGCTCCTGAATGCTCAGATGAACAAAACAGTACACTTTACTCTGGTGAAGTCCAAACTCTCCTCTGAAGATCTGAGTACACACACCTGAGTACACTGCTGCTTCTCTCACATCAATGCCACACTCTCTCAGGTCTTCCTCATAGAAGATCAGGTTGCCTTTCATCAGCTGCTGAAAAGCCAGTTGTCCCAGTTTGAGAAGCATTTCTTCATCACTCTCCTGCTTTTTTGAGTACTTTTCCCTTATGATGTTTGTCTGAATGATGAGGAAGTGTGTGTACATTTGAGTCAGAGTCTTGGGCATCTCTCCACTCTCTGCTTCATCCAACATTCTCTCTAGAACAGTGGCTGAAATCCAGCAGAAGACTGGGATGTGGCACATGATGTAGAGGCTTCTTAATGACTTCAGGTGTGTGATGATGTTATAGGCCAGGCTCTGATCACGGATCCTCTTCCTGAAGTACTCCTCCTTCTGTGGGTCATTGAACCCTCGTACCTCTGTGACTCGATGGACACACTCAGAGGGGATTTGATCAGCTGCTGCTGGTCGGGAGGTGATCCAGATGAGAGCAGAGGGAAGCAGATTCCCTTTGATCAGGTTTATCAGCAGCACATGCACTGATGCTGATTCAGTTACATCACACACTCTCTCGGTGTTCTGGAAATCCAGAGGAAAACGATACTCGTCCAAACCATCAAAAATGAACAGAACCTTTTCCAAACTGGACATTTCTGTTTTTTTTGTCTCCTTAAAACAGACATGAAGGAGATCCATCAGACTCAGTTTCTGGTCCTTCATCAAATTCAGCTCTCTGAAAGGAAGTGGAAACATGAGCTGGACGTCCTGATTTACTTTCCCTTCAGCCCAGTCCAGAATGAACTTCTGCACAGAAACTGTTTTTCCGATGCCAGCGACTCCCTTTGTCAGCACAGTTCTGATGGGTTTGTCTTGATCAGATAACGGCTTAAAGATGTCATGGCATTTGATTGGTGTTTCCTCTGTTGTTGTTCTCCTGGATGCTGCCTCGATCTGTCTCACCTCATGTTCTTTATTGATGTCTCCACTGTCTCCCTCTGTGATGTAGAGCTCTGTGTAGATCTCATTCAGGAGTGTTCGGTTTTCCAGGTTTATCATCACTCCATTTAAACACTGAAACTTCTTCACCAGATTTAATTTGAACCTTTTCTGGAATTCATTTACAGCAGCAGGTTCTGGGTCGTGTCTGTGACAGGGTGAAGTACGAAGACATGGTGAGACATGGGGTCTAATTATTAGAGTTTAAGATCACACTTTTTTCTGACTGTTACCACAGATAACCATTCTTTATGATGTTCTCACTGTGTATTTGCCTTATTCTACAGTATGTTCTCTATAATCTAATCACTCTGCAAGAAATAACAGCAGAGATGTTTATAATACCAGCGCGTCAGTGTCACAGTCATGTTGTTGGGTTTGATCTTACCCTGTAGCTGTGATGATGTTCTTTACTCTTCTGTCTCCTGAGTTCTGTAGAACACTGGGAATAAAAACTGTAGCTGGTAAAGACAATAACTTTCATCACTTTAATACTGTAGTCTAAAATTTAGCCCTAATTTTAGTCAAATAATTGTAGTAAGGGCATTAACATTTATAAAACACACTGCTAAATACAACAACACCAACATTGTGGACCTGGAGAAAAAATGTGTCCGTTTTAATTTGAGGTTTTCTAGATTTTTTTTTCTTTATTCACATCTAGATGTGTTAAACAACTTAGAACATGGCACCTTATAATGCAGGAAATGAAATTATTATTATTAAATACAACTGTTAAAAAGAAAGGTTCACAGGTATAAAAATCTGTAACTCTATCCAGAATTATACGACACTGTGGATGAGATTCAGTCCGTCACCTGTAGGGACAATTTAGTTATCAGTAGACCTACTGACATGATTTTGGGAGGTGAGATGTTTAAATTGAGGAAAATGCTGATTGTGATTATTATTATTAATAAACACTGTAATGTCAGTTATATGATTTATGGTAAATAATCAGTGCCTGTGTTCATATAAAGAGTCTCCATTTTCTATTAGATTTGACAGAAATACTCAGACACATCACTCTTCATGGAGACACGTCCAAGTAACCGTGATCTCAATGGTGCCTGGATTTTAGCACAAAACTACAATGTTGTTACTTTACACTTCCTGTTCATTTTAGAATCAGTGTTGAATACTTCTTTCTGTTTTATGAAATTTTATAGTCTGGTGTTTACGTACATTATATTATTTTTCATAATTATTATTATAATTATTATTATTAGTATTAGTAGTAGTTGTAATGTCATTACATATTGTTTCCTATAGTTTGTTTTGCTTATATTAGCATTTCTTGCTTTAGCATTTAAGACATTACCATTAAGACATTTTGATCTTCATAAAGTTCTGTAGTATCACTAAAGACCAAGAAACTAAAATATAAATCAAAATAGCTGCTAATGATTGTGTAGCACAGACATTACTGTGACTTTAACTATGAGAATTATGGGATGTTACCTGTGTACAGATGAGGAGTCTTTATTTCTAAAGTTCCGAGGAAGCTCCATAGACGCATCACTCTTCATGGAGACACAGCTGGGTTCTGGTGAGTCTGATCTCTTTCTCTGTAGTTTACTGTACAACATTATAGAGAGGACATGAGACAGAATTTACTTCATTAATGATTACTTTATAGTCCACAGCCTTGTTTCATTTGGCCTGCGTGAACTTGGAAAGAATAACACAGAAACGGCTCGTAGTACACTACTGCTCAACATTTTCACACTGTCCAGAATTCACAGCAGATATCCAAAGTGTAGCCATCTGAAGGTAGTTACCATAAACCTTTGTATGAGTGCACTGGAGTTTCTATCACGGTTTGGCTTGACCACAGTCTGAAATGAGGGTTAAATAAACACCTGTGTGCTGCACTTGATGTAAGTCTCACTCACGTCTAAAACCATTCAGAAGCACGTGCTGTTTTGTGCTGGCAGTGGCGTAACCACAGATTAATAGTTTGTGATGAGGAAATATACAAAATAAAATACACCGAGTACCAAATAATGCCCTGTCTGTGTTTAGTGTATTGTCTCATGTCTCTTTACTGTTCCACTGTATGGTTCATTTTCATAAGGACATCATTTTACTTACAATCAACAGAATCTAGCAGTTTTTTCAACCGATGACTGATAACTTCTCATGCTTAGTATAAATATCTGTTATTATTTTCATATAAACTCATTATATATTTCAGATATGAATATTTAATGACTAAAACACTAGGACATGGACACTTACCGTTTTTTTGTGGGTGGAGTCACATTATCTGTGTCCAGGTCAGGGGTCTCCATGTTTGAATATTAGTGTAAACACAGACAGCTCATGGACACACAGCTGAGTCCTGAAGATGCTGATCTCTTCTGCTGGAATTACTCACACTCCTAGAAAACACAAAACAAACACACAGTTACAATTGGGGGGAAAATCTTTCTCATCTCTCAACTAAAGAAAATGTTATTCCTTTGATAAAACAAAGTGTTGTGTGTGTGTGCGGAGGTGAGGTGAACGGTTCAATAATCAGGGGAGGGAGACCTCTGCTGGAAGGGAGGAGACACAGTTTGAAGTGTAAGTGTGACGCTTTAAATAAAAAGTCCGAACCAGAAGGCAGCTAAAATGATTAGTAGTTAATAGAAGTGCTACTTTAAGTCTAATACACTTTCTCTTTAACAGCATTACATGGGTTTTATTGTAAATAAATGTAGTGTAAATTCTGAGCCAGAAGTCAGTAAGTCTGAAATCAGTTGTACTAAACAGAGATGATTTCTGTGAGCCTAAAGTAAGTGTGTTCCATATGACTGTTTTAGACCGTGAACGATCCATGATCTGTATTTACAGAGGGATCACACGTACCATAATATTATATCTATTTTGTTCACTGTGCTGAAAATGCTTAGACGCGTCATCTTGTTTTATGATCCAGACTTTATTCACTAGTTCTCATGTTCTCACTCACACACACATGGACAAACCAATAATAACCAGTGTTTCACATTAATCACCTAGAGTGTCGAATAGTTTTACACATCCCATAATAACAATAAAGATCTCCGTTTGTGCCGTTGCTTTGGAAACGCATCTCTCACACCACGTCAGTCATTCATAGTTCATAGACAAATCTTATTTACAAGATAGCAATATGACTTCTATCTAAATCTTTCACTAAAATGAGTATTTCATCCTCTTGAAGTAATGTTGGAATCAGTGGCTTCAAGTCACAACAGTAACGTCACAACCCTCTGTTACTAAACCAGTGATTTATTATCATTTATTATCACAATTCATTAAGAAGAGTCTTACTACATGAATGATCATCAATATGATGATAGCTGGATGGATCGCTATTAGGGATGAAACGGTTACCGGTGTCATGATCAAATTCCCGGTTAGTATTACCGTGTCACATTTAATTATCATTAAAACTATACGGCCAAAAATTGATCATATTAACTAACTAATGAATAATTTTATTACAGTTACGTGTACAGGATAGTACTGAGCTACAGGAACACTATCCTGCGGAGCCCCTAAGGGGACATGGTGCTGAAAAATCAGATGAGATTGGAGGAAAATTCATATTTTGATGCTTTTTCATTTCCCTGAGAAACTTTCTAGTAAAATGAGTTGATCTTTATTGTGAGGTTATAGAAGGTCCCTATGAACTGATCTGAGAGGGTTTGATCACCTATCAATCTGAAACGTCCCTTTTACTTCAGTCTTAAGACCAAAGAAAATATTAACATTTTGGTATCGGACTTCCTCTGTGAAATGAACCGCTATCAATCTACACGTTTAAAATATATATTTATGGTTAGATTTATAACAATAACAACAACAACAATAATAATAATAATAAGTTTCTTAAAAGATGTTTTAGTAAATGTATATTTATTACTACTTTATAGAGTCTCTTTAAACTTGATTGATTTTGCCATTATTTAAATGTAAAGGGTATAAAACGTGTTTCCTGTACACTCATAAACACTGTCAGTTGTTGTGTTTGTTGTGTTCCTTATTTATTTCCACTGATGGTTTAGTATAAAAGTGAAGGAGCTTTCTCTGCTGCTGTTTATGTTCATCTAGATCAGGGGTGTCAAACTCATTTTCACCGAGGGCCACATCAGCATAATGGTTGCCCTCAAAAAGCCAGATGTAACTGTAAAACAGTATAAATGTAACCAAATATAATGTATAATAAATGTAACTACTCCATAACATATTGTTAAATAACTTTCTGTATTTATTACTTATTGAAGTTACAAATATTACATATGCATTTGCACAGCTTGTTGCTCTGTTACTATAAAAATAATCCTTTAAATTTTCAGGTTAAGAAACCCACATTACTCCATTGATCAACGATCAAACTATTCAAGTAAATAATGAAAAATATGATCCAAACACAAGTTATAACATTAACTTTGTTTAAAATATTTTTAACACAGTCGAGAGGGTCAGAATAGCATACAACCACCCAGCTGCTAACAACATGTGACAGATGTAGCGTTTTACAAAAATAAATGTCTGCACACAGCCTTGCAGGAGTAAACATTTGTCTGCATAAACACATAAACCTGTAAACAACAATTCAGTTGGGTGAGATGCTCAATTATGTCACATAGGATAGCAAAATCACACAGCCAGTTTGGATCTGACAGTTCAGACAAGGGTTTTCCTTTACTCTGCATGAAAACAGCAATGTCTTCCCTAAGCTCAAAAACCCGTTTGAGGATTTTGCTCGTACTCAGCCACCGCACTTCTGTATGGTAGGGCAGGTCTCCGTGCTCCGAGTCCATCTCCTGCAAGAACAGCTGGAACTGGCGGTGATTCAGGCCCGAATGAAGTTCACCGTTTTCATTACCGTGGTCATTATATTATCCATCTCCAGCACCTTTCACACAAAGCTTCTTGGTGTATAATACAATGATAAGCGATCAGAGGCGTGTGAGTTACTGTTTTTCATTTTCTCCTTCATTAATCCAACCAAGCTCATTTTTCCTCCACACATTGCAGGTGCACCATCTGTAGTTAATCCCACCAACTTTTCCCAGGGCAATCCGGTTTTACTTCCGGACTTCTCCACCGCTTCATAAATATCCCGTCCCGTTGTGGTCCCATGCATGGCAGCTACATCCAAGATCTCCTCGGTGACAGAGAGGTCCGACTTCACGCCTCTAATAAAAATGGATAGCTGTGCAGTGTCCGTGTTCTCTGTGCTTTCATCAATAGCTAATGAAACAGCTGTGAAACTGCGTGACTCTTCGGCCAGCTGTGTGGACAGTTTTCCTGCAAGCTCCTTGACTCGGTCCGCGATGATGTTTCTTGATAAACTGACATTTGGAAAGTCTGTATCTGCTCGGGGCACACCTGCTCACACACACACACCTGCTCACACACACACACCTGCTCTCACACACACACCTGCTCTCACACACACACCTGCTCACACACACACACGCACACACACACACACACCTGCTCTCACACACACACCTGCTCACACACACACCTGCTCACACACACACACCTGCTCACACACACACACACTGCTCACACACACACACCTGCTCACACACACACACACACACACACACACACCGCCACGCTCACTCACACACACACACACACACACCTGCTCACACACACACACACACACACACACCTGCTCACTCACACACACACACACACACACAACCTGCTCACCACACACACACACACACACACACACCTGCTCTACACACACACCTGCTCACACACACACACGCACACACACACACACACCTGCTCACACACACACACCTGCTCACACACACACACACCTGCTCACACACACACACCTGCTCACACACACACACCTGCTCAACACACACACACACACACACACACACCTGCTCACTCACACACACACACACACACACCCTGCTCACTCACACACACACACACACACACACCTGCTCACTCACACACACACACACACACACACACACACCTGCTCACACACACACACACACACACACACACACACACACACACACACACACCTGCTCACACACACACACACACACACACACACACACCTGCTCACACACACACACACACACACACACCTGCTCACTCACACACACACACACACACACACACCTGCTCACTCACACACACACACACACACATGCTCACACACACACACCTGCTCACACACACACACACACACACACCTGCTCACACACACACACACCTGCTCACACACACACACCGCTCACACACACCTGCTCACACACACACACACACACACCTGCTCACACACACACACACACACACACACACACACTGCTCACACACACACACACACACACACACACACACACACACCTGCTCACACACACACACACACACACACAACCTGCTCACACACACCTGCTCACACACACACACAAACACCTGCTCACACACACACACACACACACCTGCTCACTCACACACACACACACACCTGCTCACTCACACACTCACACACACCTGCCAACACACACACACACTGCTCACACACACACACACACACACACCTGCCCACACACACACACCTGCCAACACACACACACACTGCTCACTCACACACACACACACACACACACACCTGCTACACACACACACACACACCTGCTCACACACACACACAATGCTCACACACACACACACACACACCTGCTCACACACACACACACACACACACACACCTGCTCACCACACACACACACACACCTGCTCACTCACACACACACACACACACACACCTGCTCACTCACACACTCACACACACACTGCCCACTCACACACACCTGCCAACACACACACACCTGCTCACTCACACACACACACACCTGCTCGCTCACACACACACACACCTGCTCGCCACACACACACACACCTGCTCGCTCACACACACGCACACCTGCTCGCCACACACACACACACCTGCTCGCCACACACACACACACCTGCTCTCACACACACACACACACACACACACACACAACCTGCTCTCACACACACACACACACACACTGCTCTCACACACACACACCTGCTCTCACATACACACACACACCTGCACACACACACACACGCTCACACATGCACACACACACACCTGCTCACACATACACACACACCTTGCTCACACAATACACACACACCTGCTCTCACACACACACACACCTGCTCTCACACACACACACACCTGCTCACACACACACACACACCTGCTCACACACACACACACACCTGCTCACACACACACACACCTGCTCACACACACACACACACACACACCTGCTCACACACACACACACACACACACACCTGCTCACACACACACACCTGCTCTCACACACACACCTGCTCACACACACACACACCTGCTCACACACACACACACACACACACTGCTCACACACACACACACACACACACACACACCTGCTCACACACACACACCTGCTCTCACACACACACCTGCTCACACACACACACACCTGCTCACACACACACACACCTGCTCTCACACACACACACCTGCTCTCACACACACACACCTGCTCACACACACACACACCTGCTCACACACACACACACTGCTCGCTCACACACACACACACACCTGCTCACACACACACACACACACCTGCTCACACACACACACACCTGCTCTCACACCTTCAGCATGCACTGCTCCAAAAAGGCAGCCTCTGAAAAAGACTTTAAAGCGTGGGCGATTTCTTCAGCCACAATAAAGCTAGCTTTCACTGCCGTATCGTTTTTGGTGCTGGCTTTTGTGAACACATTCTGTTGCGATCGCAGTTTGTCTTTGAATTCTTTGGCAATTTGTTGTTTTTCTTAAAGGCTAAATGTAGCATACTTGGCTCAGTGTTTGGTGTCAAAATGCCGACGTAGATTGTACTCTTTGACAACACCGCCTCAGAACACACAAAACATACCGGTTTTTCTCCTTGAAGCACAAACATATTTTCCCATCTTTCATGAAACAGCCTTCCATCTGCATCAATCTTTCGCTTCCTTGACATTTTGGGATCATTTGTGGATATTTCTCAATCTGCTCAATCTCACTTGTCGCATTAATTAAACACTGGTGTGGACACTGCGGTCCAGTGGCGGGATGCAGTCACTTCGCTGGTAACATAATCGCCATGCATTGTGGGAAATGTAGTTTATGCTCAATGCACGATTTAAAGCAACATAGACCTATTTTAAGACAAACATTTTTAAAGACCAATTACGCACTCGCGGGCCACATAATATGGCGTGGCGGGCCACATCTGACCCGCGGGCCTTCAGTTTGACACATGTGATCCTGAAATCTCACTTCATCTAGAAGAGCTGCTGCTTAACCGCAGTGTGAAAACCTTCAACTAACCACTCACTTGGACTACGTTTACATGGACAGCAGTAATCTAATTATTGAACCTACTCTGAGTAAGACAATATTCTGATTAAGGTGTTTACATGAGTTACTTTTAGAATACTCCCGTCATGTTCCTGTTTTATAGAACAGAGACAGATTAACGGCAC
Source organism: Ameiurus melas (assembly GCA_012411365.1). Taxonomy (NCBI): domain Eukaryota; kingdom Metazoa; phylum Chordata; class Actinopteri; order Siluriformes; family Ictaluridae; genus Ameiurus; species Ameiurus melas. Next base: position 24,743,665 of record CM022765.1, read on the forward strand.
ACGTCATTACGTCCCCGCGCCACGCCCCTCCAGAATTTCACGTACATACAGTACGTCTTCGTTATGGGACCGTATACAGTTTTGGGTGTTTTTATTTTGAATTTTACAAACGCTTCAAGTGCAGTTAATTATTTGTCATGCTGTACGTGCTAATATACGACTGCTTGAAGCGGTGGGGTGCGTCTCAAACCGCGTACTTACCAACTGTATAGTAGATAAGATACATGTATTTCTCCTTCTACAGGCCTGTAGTTATAGTAGTCATGTACGCGGTTTGGGACGCAGCCGAACTCTCTTGTTCGCCGTAAAGCGGGTTGCGCTGCCGTGTGTGATCGTGTCCTGTCGCAAAATGCGGTGAAAACTCTCACGACGTTAATCATGTGATTAAGGTGTGTACGTCTGTAATACACGTCCATAATGCGACTAAAACAGGAATACTCCACACGTCTTAATTCCATTAGTGTTTACTTCGAGTGTGACTTTAATCAGATTAAAATAATTAATTATTGGGGTTTACATGGTAGTTTCTTAAGCAATTGTATTTATCGGGTTAAAATTGGATTATTATTGTCCATGTAAACGCACTGTTTATTTCTTTATACTCGAGTCCAAGCTGAAAATAACCCTCTCTGAACCGCTCCATTGTGAAGGTGTTCTTTCTGAACCACGGCCCTGCTACAGGGAAGACGACGTTAGTTCCGGAAGTGACGCGGTTTTCTTACTGCTGTTTTTACACGAGTAAAATAAAATATCAAGTCGTTTCTGTTAAAGAAATAACTTACTTTTATTCAGCAGTCCATGTTGTGTGACATTAATATCACCGTTTCTGCCTGCTGTTGAGGTTTTTCTGCTTTTCCAACAGAGACACAATGGAGTCGAGTCTGAGAGAGAAACTCTTTCACTTTCACCTGTGACGTGTAGCTCCGCCCCCTGCCTACTGAAGCCTGTAGAACGGGGCGAGAACTACAAACGACGAGAACTACACTTCCCGGCCATGCACATACAGAGTGCTTAAACCTGTGCTTCATCATAGGTTATAAAGGGCCTCGTTAACTTCAGCGCCTCGAGAAGTAAACGCTCATCAGCCTTACCTCTGACGTTCACCAAGCCTTTGTCTGTGTTTCGGAATTCTACGCTTTTTGGATTTATCGCCTGTATTTGGATGACATTTCCCTGTCCCAGCCCAGTCTGGATTGTGTGTAACAGTGTAAATTTACTGTCCCCTCAAAATAACTCAACACACTGCCATTAATGTCTAAACCGCTGGCAACAAAAGAGAGTACATCACTGAAAACATCACTATTACCATGTTGTAATTACAGTATTTAATATTCTCGAACACTCCTGCGTTAATCACAGTGTAGATGAACACATGACTGACTTGTCTCTCTTGTTCACAGACTAAACATATAATGTTGACCAGACTATAGTTTGTCTCTCGCACTACCTCCACCAGGTAGTTTAGGGTTTGGTCATGACACAGTATATCTCTCTTCCAGTGTCCGTGTGTTACACCTCTACTCTGTGCACTTTCACTAGAACTCAATTAGAAATCTTGTGTAGTGGCACTACTTGTATTGTTCACTTGATATATCACTTTGCTTGTATTTCCTCATTTGTACGTCGCCTGCTAAAATGAATGAATGTAAATGTACATCACATTATTTTAATCATTATTTTTTATTATAACTCCTCAATGGTTAATTATTATAACTATTATTATTAATGAGTAGTAGTTTTAATATCATTACATATTGTTTCCTACAGTTGGTTTTGCTTACATTAGCCTTTTTTATATTACTGAGAAAACGCATAGCATAAACTTCTCCGTCCTGAAAGTCACACATTTATCTCTGACACTGGAGACTCCTTCCATGAATGTCAAACAAACATCTCCTTACAGAAATCTTCACCATCATCAATGATTTATATTTTCTTTGTTGTCTTTTTCTGTGTGTGTGTAGGATAATAACTTGGGCATGATGGGAGCCAGACTGAGTGAGATCTTTGAGCAGAAGTTCCACATCGTCTTCAAGATCCAGTAGTGATTCTCCTGTTTCACAAACCCGATCGTCCGGTTTACAAGTAAAACCCAAAGATTTCAGTATTTTTTGGGGGGGATGGGGGAGGGGTCAGACTAGTCAGAAGTCAAAGTATAAGTGGTTTCCCCACAGGAAAATATGAGAAGTGTGACTATGTCACAAAACATACGAGCCAATCAGATTCCAGCATGCAGATTTGGGAAGGGGCGGGCATTTAGTGTAGGGGGACATCTCAAATTTGTACATTCACAGTGCCTGGATTCTCGAGCACAACGAATACTTCATCAGTGTTACGAGAAAAGTGTTTTTTATTTTTTATTTTTTTTAATTAATATATTCAGTATGAGATATAGCATTATAGCACAGTTACTGCGTAAAGCAATGTAATTTAATGCTTATATCTTTTGAACTCTCTGTGTGTGTGTGTGTGTGTGTGTGTTAGTTAAACACACACCTTTGGGTAGAATACCTGTCTCCTGGAGTATTTGAGGATTTTGGAGTCATTTTAAGGAGCATTGTGCAGGTTAGGACATTTTTCAGAGAGAGGAAAATCATGTCTACTGCATGAGAAGTCAATAAGAGTTGAAAACACACAGCGGTGTGACAGAACTGTAGATATATCATCATATTTCACCTGTCTGTGTGTCCACACTAAACTTTCTTCACTCTACATTCAGCTACTTTTATTTTTTTATTATTTTCCCAGTCATTACTGTATGACTCATGGTAGATACTGAACAACATACCTCAGTGTTTAAGAATCACTGGGACACAGATGTTCTCGTTCATCTCAGTGCCTTCGGCTAGTGTTGCTGCAGCGTGTTGATGCAGTTCAGGATGAGTCATTTAGTTTACCAGTGTGTCTTATGTTTGACTGAAACCCCATTCGAACCCTCCCCACCCTGCCTTTTTTCGCTGTTTTCTTCTTAGTCTGTCATCTTATTAATCATGTGTTGAGGTTAATAAGGTTTCTTTAAAAAGTGTTTTTTTTTCATGTTAATCTTTATAAAAATGTATACAATCAGTGTTGCATTAACTGGACCAATGTCTGTTCATTGTAAATAGAATGTTAATTAAATGTGTTGATTTTACTGTTATGCATAGTCTTTGATCTGCTGAATAAAATTACATCAAATAGTTTCTCAAATAGTGAAGCACGGTGCTTGTCTTAAGCCTGAAGTCTTTGCTTTAAGATTGTGTGAAAGACAGAAAAGGACAACAATGGAAAAGACAAAAAGAACAGAAGAGGACATGGGTCCATGGTAGAGAGAGGGAGTGAGGGAGGGAGGGAGGGACTTTGTGTTTAAACAGTTTTGTTTTTTATGTCTCTCAAAAACACCCACTATTCAAATGTCAGCACAGACTGTTAGGGAGTTTCATTTTCATTTCTGACTCGCAGTGCTCAGAGCTTGCAGAGTATCTGCTCTGATAAACATTTCTAGCCACCGATATCTGTCTGTGAATGTTTCAGCTGGATTCTTTGGATATTATTTATCGTACTGGAGTCTGGCAGCGATCAGCCCTCACCCTGCAGCTGTGATACACACACTGACTGTAAGTCTCAAACAATCAAAGGAGCACTTGTTGTCTTGAGTAGCTTTAGCAGAAGGAGAAAATTGAAAGATTTTCCTGCAAAAAAGAATAATGGATCTTTTAAAATGAAATTAAAATGAATGGATGGATGGATATTTTAATCCTTTTATTCATTATTAATTAAGCATCCTAAATGGCACTGTTTAAAAATGTTAGCTTAGAATATACATTATTCAGATTGGGAAAGATGGGTCACACACAAATGATCTGTTAGAGCAGGTATTGGATTGTGTGTGTATATATATATATATATATATATATATATATTATAAAAGTTAGCATACTCCTTATAAATCTTAATATTGTTAACAATATAAAATGGATCATAAAACTCCCATGTTGTTGTTTATTTCGTTCTGTCCTGAATAATCTATTTCACATAACAGATATTTATATATAGTCCACAAGACAAGATTATGACTGAATTTATTAAAAATTACCCTGCTCAAAAGTTTACACACCCTTGATTATTAATACCGTGTGTCGTTACTTGGATGATCCACGACTGTGTTTATGTTTTGTGAGAGTTGTTCATGAGTCCCTTGTTTGTCCTGAGCAGTTAAACTGCCCACTGTTCTTCAGAAAAATCCTGCAAATTCTCTGCTTTTCCAGCATCTTCTACATATCACCCTGTACCAACAGTGACTATATGATGTTGAGACCTATCTTTTCACACTGAGTATGACCGAGGGGTTCACTACATGACTATTACAAAAGGTGCAAACATTCACTGATGCTCAAAAGTTAAAAGTACTGATCCCAGTTTGATGTTTCTGTTCAGAAGATGAGCAAGGAGTCAAGACATGGATGAGGGGGCAGATTCTGGGAATGATAAAGACGCGGCCTTCCTGAGTGAGGAAGGGCCTTTAAAGCTCAGCAATCGAGGGAGGAAGTGGAAGAAGATGAGACAGAGGTCTAGGAAGAGCAGGAGGAAGAGACCCAGAAGAAGTAAGTCAGTGCAAGATCTGTTGGTTTTTATTAGAATGAGATGGGGTTTGTGTGTGTGTGCTTGTACTTTGGTCTCTTCTCGTCACTTTCCCCATGAAAGCATGAGGAGCTTCTCTGGAGGTTCTCCTGTAGGAACCTGATCAACACGAGTAGTGAAATACAAGGGAACAAATTTGTAAACATTTCATAAGTTGCTGAAATGCGCGAGGTTTTGGCATTACGATCAAATAAAGAGCAAATGTTCACTGGTGACTTTAATCCTCAGTCAAACTACAAACTCGTTTAAACTCGAACATCACCACAAGACGACGCTGAAATCACACACAACACAAGCAGCGGTGTGGTTTTCCGAGGCTGAGTCTCTAATGTCCTTCCACACTACTCCTTAGAGCACTAGGTAGTGCGTTCCGTTCCGTTGCGTCATACCCTATCTTGGCGGAAACGAAGTGAATGAGTAGCCATTTTGAAACCCCGCCTCCATACAAGATGGCGGATTTGGCTCGGCTCACAAGCGAGGAAACGGAAGCGACTAGTGAAAATTATTAAAAAGGTAAATAATTTAAAAAATGTTAATGTGCTTTTAAAATTATTTTAAACATTTCTGCTTTTGAAAAAAAGTTATTTTGAAAAGAGTAGGCAATTTTGCCGGACTACAGCAAAAAAAAAAAAAAACAACAACAAAACGATAAATAAAATACTTCAGTCACTGCCGGGAAATAAAACTCGTTGTTAATTGTAGCCACGCCCACATGTCCCGGTTCGGTTCGCATGGTACCTGGGTAAGCCGTGTAAAGTCAGTACCGGTACCTGGAATCAAAACAGGCGTTTCAGAGCTTTTTGTAACTGTCCCTTAGTGTCATGGATAGCAATATGATAGTATATTTAAAATAATAATAATAATAATAATAATAATTTATTATTATTATTATTATTATTATTATTATATGCAAAGTTTTAGGGACATACTTGTCTTGATGTTTGTTTGTCACTTCTGGGGAATTATTTTTTTTAACAAAAAATTAATGAGTCATTCTGTACCAGTCTTGTGTTCGTCCAATGAAACATTCTCGAGAGTGTATATGTCCCGCCCCCAGGGGTGTCCCCTGCTGTACAGTATCAGATCTTTAACAGTGAACATGATTCACATGTGGGTTTTGGGGTGTGTCATATGGACCGAGAACGCGGTTCCCTTTATGTCCTCATGCACCATCGTGGGTTCTCCATCAGAAAGAGACTGAACTTGAACTTTGTTTCAGTATGAAGTACGAGGTCCTGAAATCTTCATTCTGACCTGCGGACACGAGCGCTTAACCTGCAAATAAAAAGTCATTCTATAGAGTCCTGTGTCTCTGTATTGGTCAAATCCATCACCGCACATGCAGCTCTATTAATTATCCGTGTATTGTCATTTAGAAACATTATTAGAAATATTTAATTAGGCTCAGACATGTTCAAACTATTCGCCTACTTAGACGCAGGTTTTAGCATTTCTTGCTGTTCTAGATTATGGCATGACATATAATCTGTAGGATAACACAAAGCTTTGTGAGATTAAATCCCCAATTAGAGCTTTAAAAGGTGACCCAGACGCACGTGATCACTTGGCTTTGTTGTCCTGCTGCATTGATGATGATGATGATGATGATGATTTTTTTCTACAGGTCCCTCCGTCCATCAGGAACTGGGAGAGAGCCTCAAAACGAAACCCAAGTTTCCTGTCACATGTGGAAATAAAGAAGGCATCCTACACAAAGATAAGTTTAGCAAAAGTAAGTTTTACTACAGTTAATTCTTTGTATTTATTTAGTGGCTAAACAAATTTATTCAGAGTGAGAATCTCTGTTGAGGAAAGAGTGCAGCAATTGAGGGTTTATGATTTTTTTTATTTATTATTATTATTCATTTATTTTTATTTCTTTCAGTAAGGTCATAGCTGCTGTACTCACACTATAGTTATATTTACAAAGTTGTTATAGTGACGATAAGTTATGTTTTTGCGCTGTTTTATTTACACAAACTTTAATCGTTACTCTATATGCAAAGGTTTATTTGTGGACATTGTTTCCTTCAGCATCACCTGTTTTCTCCTCAGTTCACGACAGTGGGGATGTATCGTACATTCTCTAAATGCGCTACACGACGTTTAACCTACAAACTCCTCTCTTCCTGTACGTCTTCCTGTACGTCTGCCTTTCTCTGTAGAAGAGCCGTGCATCTTGTCTAATGGCCGGTGGTTCACCCCTACTGAGTTCGAGAAGTTAGGAGGAAAGGAGAAAAACAAAAAGTGGAAGTTTAGTATACTTTACAATCAGATTCCGCTGCAAACGTTTATACAGGTAAACATGTAAGACCTCGCACTCTCCATCTAACCGCTCTCACGTCTACAGCACACAACTCCTCACATAAACACTCTCTGGATGAAGAGTGCCTGAATAACCCACAACAACATCCAAAATATACAGTATGAAAAAAAAGAGAGTACACCCCTCATATTTGTGTAAATATTTGATGATATCTTTTCATGTGACAACACTGAACAAATGACACTTTGCTACAATGTAAAGTAGTGAGTGTACAGCTTGTGTAACAGTGTAACTTTGCTGTCCCCTCAAAATAACTCAACACACAGACATTAATGTTTAAACCGCTGGCATCAAAAGTGAGTACACCCCTAAGTGAAAATGTCCAAATTGGGCCTAAAGTGTCAATATTTTGTGTGGGGACCATTATTTTCCAGCACTGCCTTAACCCTCTTGGACATGGAGTTCACCAGAGCTTCACAGGTTGCCACTGGCGTCCTCTTCCACTCCTCCATGACGACATCACGGAGCTGGTGGATGTACACTCACTACTTTACATTGTAGCAAAGTGTCATTTCTTCAGTGTTGTCACATGACAAGATATCATCAAATATTTACAGAAATGTGAGGGGTGTACTGACTTTTGTCAGATACTGCATATAGCACACAACTCATCTTAATCATTTGTCTGTAAAGTGGCTCTAATTGTTCTCTTTAATGTTGGCGTTTGCAGGACGGCTTTCTTTCCGATCGGTCGTTTCGAACGAAGCGCTCGCAGGATCACGAGGTACTGCACTTTTTATTGTGTTGCGTAATCACACTCTTCCTCTTTTAACATTTTTTTTCAGTAACATGTACAACACGGATCATTTGAATATGGCGGTTAAGTTTTCTGCACCTGGCGCCGTTGCTGTCATCATTTATCGTACATTTTCATCATTTAAAAAAAAAGAGAGAGAAATGTGTATTATTTGTGTATGTTCTTTCAGCCAGCGTGCAGGAAGAAGCTGATTAGGTGCAGAAGTGGTACCAGCCGTGGCAATAGTTAGTGTCTATTATTTATTTGCTTCACTTCATCCCCCCTACACACACACACACACACACACACACAAACAAATACACATTTAACCAATAGTGAAAAAACTCATTATAACTGAAAGCTTACTTTTTGTAGGTCATTTGATATCGCGTTGTTAGAAGATAAAATTAGTTTTAAAATGTAGATGTAAATGTTTATGTTTGTGTCCTTTCATACAACCTTCTGTGTCATTAATGCGTGTATGTGAGGACCAATCACACACGTGTCTTTATGTGTCTGTAGACAGTCACACGTCCAAGTCTGACAGCACCTCAGACTCAAGCTCGGAGTCTGATGATGATGACGATGATGATGATGACGGCGATGATGTTCGGGACACTGAGAGCACGTTCAGCGCCAACTCTTATAAAGTCGAGTGTTCTTCAGGGAGAGGGGTTCTGCATGTGAACTGCTTTGCTCACGGTGTGTGTGTGTGTGTGTGTGTGTGTTTAACATTTAAAACAGCCCTTTTAATACATTGTGCCTTTCCAGTAATCACCTTTATCACCTCGACGACCAGTCTGTCGAGTGTTGATTCGGCAGCGCTGGTCACAGCACACCTTCCATTCCTCTCTGGATCGTGCCTTCCTTATCTACGTTACTCCAATTGCGCTTCTAATATGGTCAATCCACCGTCTTGGAGGCCTTCCGAGTGGTTGTGTCTGCTGGCGCGGATACCACTCGACAACTGCGTGGGTCCACCGTGATGTGTCCAGCCCATCTGAGCTTGTTCCTTTTATATTCCGTGGTGACATCTCTCACACCGGACCTCTCTCTGATCAGCTCGCTCCTGGTGTGCTCTTTCAATGATACTCCGAGCATGGATCTTTGCAAGGCTCTTTGAGCTGTTACCAGCCTCTGCTCCTCTCTATTCACTGTGGCCCAAGTTTCGCTTCCGTATAACATCGCAGGCAAAACTGTGCCATTGAAAAGATTGGCGCGGGTGGTCTTATCCTGTCTTCCCTTTAGCACATCCCTTATGCTGTTAAAGGCTTTCCATCCGGCCCTTACTCTACACGAGATCTCCTTTTCCATGTCTCGGCACATGTTCATTCCTGCCCCAGGTAGACGTATTTCTCCACCTCCTCTATTTCATCACCGCCAACCACCATTCGGCCTCCTGGCAAATTTGCCGTTCATCTTGAGGCCTATAGCAGAGCTTTTGATGTCGAGCTCAATCAATCAGGTCAGAATGAATATGTGATCTATCATGCTATAGTTCTTCTGGAAGCCTGCTTGCTCTCTTGGTTGCTGTTCATCTAGATGTTGTGTTAATCTGTTCAGGATTACCTTCGTGAACAGCTTGTACACATGAGACAGGAGGCACATGGGCCAATAGTTCTTCAGATCTTCTCTATCGCCCTTTTTGTATAGCAAGACTCTTTCCATTGTGAGGGTATTTTTCCCTCATCCAGATAGCTTGGTGAGGATTTTCCAGAGCTGCTCTTCGCCTGACTTTACCGTCTCAGATGTTACGCCATCTTTCCCTGGCATTTTTCCAATATTTATCAAATGAATTCATCAATTTCCAGTTAATACAAGTAATTAAATACCGAGGTAATACAGTACATAATCATATAATAGGACATCGCTATGATCTATACAAGGAATAGAACACCCTGTGTCATGATCTTACAGAACAGTAATCAGCGGCTGGGTGGTGTGAACTGATTATTTTCCAATAACAGCTCATCCTGAAGTGTTTTATTCATCTTTATTACAAAAATTTGTCAATGAGTACAATTCTTATTTATTAAATAGCGCTCATAGTGCTTTTTAAATAAAAAAAATTAATTAATCCTTAGTTACTCTTAATAGTTGTGGAATGTCTTGGTTAATGTTCCCGCTTACATTATAGCGGCTATAAACGGTCGTTCTCTCACCAATTTAAAGAGACACCCCCCCCCAAAACAAAAAACAACCTATAAGTGCGCTATATATATGTGTGCGTGTGTGTATATATAACCAACGCCTTCTGACCAATCAGGTTTGAGATCCAAACAGCGCTGTGGATTTATTTATTTCTTTATTTAGATCATGTCCACGCTTTAAGGTGTAACCGTTAGCTCCCATGTTTTAGAGACCTATGGAAAATGCATCAGGACGCAGGACGCCTGGCTCACCCCCAGGGATTTCCTCAACCTGTACAAAGCCGATGGAAACTGGAGACGGGACATCATATGCCAGGGGGTCCCTCTTGGAAAGCTCATAATAGTGAGGATCGATCTGGAACTCACCCAAACACCAGAATTTAAGACTTCAAACCTGAACGTATAATTCACATCTAAATGAAACATGGCCGCCGTTAATCATACTAGGCGTGGTCAATAAAGTCTTTTATTAAGAATAGGCACCCTGTTTTTAATTAAAGTTGACCTCTTACTTTTTTTTAACTTCCTGTTCAGGGCTACGTATATAATGGTGAATCTAAAAGCTTTACGTTCATGATTATGTTCGTCACTGTCGTGTTTGATGTTTATTCCAGGAGGAGAAGTTGAAGCCTCATATGGTGAACTGTAAGTGTCCCATCTGCACGAGAGACCATCTACATATGGTACGTCCTTCTTTTTAGAACACCCAAAGCAGTTGACTAACTTTAACAGAGAGAGAAAATAAAGGGACGGCAGGATTGTAAGGGTATTATATCATTTCATATCGACCGTAAATAAAACACAGTAGATGCTGTATCATTGTGATCGTCTGCTTATAGGAAGCCTATGGTATAAATAAACTGAGGCGGGGTTAACGTTATTAAACAGTTAAGATCTTTTTCTCTTGTTTTTTTTTGCCTTACCTTGCCTTTTTCTTAGCATGTTCAATGCTTTTTTCCCCGTGTCATTCCACTTTATTACACATAACTTTATTTATGGACTTTAATGTTGTGAATTCTTTATATTTCTGGATTTCTTGAGTTAATTCTGACGTCTGGTGAAAGTTTCATGTGAATAACCTCATTGGAAATGTATTTACTCAATACTTATTTCCTCCTCTGTGTGTGTGTGTGTGTGTGTGTGTGTGTGTGTGTGTGTGTGTGTGTGTGTGTGTGTGTGTGTGTGTGTTTTAACCCTAGCTGGATCAGAACAATGATGACGTCTGCTTTAAGTGCAAAAACGAAGGAGATCTGGTGTGTTGTGCCAAATGTCCACGTGCCTTCCATCATCACTGCCACGAACCAGCTTTAAGAGACGACATGATCAGGTGAGAGAATCACACCGAGAAACAGGAGAGAGAGTAATATTATAATGTTTAGAATGACATCGTTATAAAAGTTTTAATCTTTAATGAATCTGTCGGTGTGTGTGCAGTGATTACTGGACCTGTTCCTTCTGCAAGAAGTCTCTTCCAGCTGCTCGTAATAACAGCTTATGACCCGTCCTGAATGTTTAAACACGGGTCTCACAGTAACAGCAATGTGAAGTATATACATTTTCTTTCAAATCATTTTTGTAGGAAACGTGTTGTTGGTGACGGTTGCGTGTTATTTACAAACATAATAAAGATTTTTATTTTTTTTTTACATTCTGCCTATTTTGTAGTCGTTTTGTTTTTCATGACGTCGTTCATGTTATGTTCCTTAGGGATGGCATCATGGGGGGAAAATATACATTGTCCCAGAGGATGTCGTGTGTGTGTGTGTGTGTGTGTGAGATGCGCTCCTGTAAACATTCGAGATGTCCTGGATTCGTTATGGCTTGGCGGATTAGCAAATGTTAAGCAGGACAAAGATAAAAAAATACTCATCAGGTTTTATATCTTACATTTTATATAGTACATAATGAACAAGAATACTCCATACAGGTCATTTGGAGCACTATGAAGTCAATCACACAACAAAATCAGACACTGTACACAACCAAGCAAACAAACATCCACTATATATATATATCTATATAATTTATTTTAACGAGTATACTTCAACCACAAAAATGAAGCCCGGAGTGGACAGGAGTCATCTGTGACACGACTCCTGGGTTGTTTTGCGAATCCTTTATCCGGGTGTAAATCCATCTCATAAGTGACGTGTTTAGAAACATAGATCTTATCTGACTTATCTTTAAAACCTGCTGGGGGTGGGGCATTCAGTTCGACTGGTTGAGGTCGTTCTCACGTCCTGCTTATTACAGAACGACTACGGCACTGCGGCGCGAAAAAAGGCCTGTATAACTACCGTGGGTCTTTTTCTTTTTCCCCTTAGAACATTAGAAAATCATCCATTTGCAGACATGTAAGCAGCCATCAATAACACACTGCAACACCTCGTTTATTTTCTGTTCAATCCTGTGTGCACGAATGACCCTAGAGGTCTCCACGTGTATCCGTCTTCATCATGTTCATTTATTAAAATGGTGCGGTTAATGTACTGCAATGCTTAATGGGCTTAGAGAAAGCAAGCACACACACACACACACACACAATACCTTTGATACAAAGTCTACCAAAACTCCCAACCTCACTAAGAAGCACATTCAACGCGACGAGAGAACCGTGTAGCACCACACTAGCGCCTACTTGTGGAGCATCTTCAGTCTGTTGAACATGAGTATCTGAGCTCATACAGACATGCTGAGACATGCTTTATGTATAAAATCAAATCATACAGTGTAGACTATAGACAACATTTAACATACAGCGCTTCTCTCTCTCTCTCTCTCTCTCTCTCTTTAGAATGGAGATTTCCAGTTCCAACACTTGACATACAGCTGTTATTTTCGTCCACACGTGATCGTTATTGAAGCATGATGCGTGATTTAACTCCGTGTATCAGTTGGCTTGAACGAATTGGTGTTACTAAAGCAAGCAGAGAGGCATCGCGTCCGCGGTTCTCGAAACGGAGGGTCCGTTAAAGGGTCTGCGATTTTCTAGTTTTGTTACGAATCACAACTCGAAGTTCTATATAAATAACGCCAGTGTGGAAATGAACTCTCAGGCGGGAAACTGCAGTAGCTAATCACTTATTCCACTGAAACAATGATCTAACGGTGTGCAAATTTCGATATAAGAATGATTAAGTGGAAAATTTCATGTTCTAATTCTCACCTGTCCTCGTGTCTCGCACGCAAACCGGCGGTTTATCGGACCACGTTCTCTAACGCTCCATGAGCTGAACTGTGTGTAAGAGCGGGGAGATCACGAAACTGGGTTTTGACTGAATACTCAATTGTCCGTCCCATTTTTTGGGATTAGTAGTGTGTGTGTGTGTGTGTGTGTGTGTGTGTGTGTGTGTGTGTGTGTGTGTGTGTGTGTGTATAAGCTACAGGTAAGTGCTGGGGTGGTCAGGTGCAGGTATCGGGGAAGCCGTGCTGCGCGTCGTCTGGCTCCTGCGTTGGCGTGTGGAGAGAGTCTTTCTTATCTCGTTCCCTGTTTGCGTAGCGCGGAGACAATCAGATCGCGCAGTCCTGCTGCAGGCGCGGGAAGTTCTCTCTGAGAAATAGAACACACAGGTCGTGTGTGTGTGTGTGTGTGTGTGTGTGTGTGTGTGTGTGCTGCTACTCTTTCTGATTATGAACGTGTTTGTTGTAAATTCCACACACAGATTTGCATGGGCCTTTTTTTCCCACCGCACAAAGCACCAGACCAGGCTACATGTAATCCCCATATTCAGATGGATTTACGAAGATATTTTTAATTGCATTAATAACCTACACATACTATATATTTAGTCACGTTTTTGTCAAGCGTTTGAAATGAAATTGGAACTGAAATGAAGACAGATTTTTCATGATCTTGTCGTTATCGCTGATCGTATACTAGCAATGTTAACATGTAGACGAGATCCCGCTGATGCTCTGTACCGAAGCTTGTATCACGTGATCGATGATAAATGACGCCTCACTTTCTGACCAATCAGGTAACAGTTTCATGTGGCCTGTCGGAAGGGTCGAAACCCCAGTTTACTTCATGTGCAGTATGTGGCACACACTGGTTGGTTTTATCGGTTGAGTTTGCTACGCTGAACCACTAGTTACCTCTGTCTGTATCACCGTGACAATAATAATGACTCATATTGGTATTTATTGTGACGTTAATATGTAAATGAGATTATAAGAAGATAATCGAGTAGCGTTGTAGGAATTGTATTGGTGCTCATCAGACTGAAAGCCTACATCAACAAAGGTGGGGATTTATCCGAAGCGTCTCGAGTTTATCTTTGCTATAATTTTTTTTCCACAAGATGTCGCTGTTTTTGACACGCTGAGGATTCAGAGTATTTCCTGGCACAATCAGGAGAAACACTCAAACCTGTGTGAGGCTTCATCATCATTAGCTGGTTAACGATTCGGCCAATTTCACAAAGCAACAACGCCCGTTCAAGTATTTTCTTTATGGTAACCGTAACAATGACGTGACCGCGAACTGGATTTAGGACAGTCACGTTAACTCTGTCTCTGTGACTGGTTCAGTTGTTTCTCAAGCTGGTCGAAAACAAACGGTCGCTAGAACCCCAGGTCCAGTTTGGTTCTGTTTGTAGCAAGTCTTTTTATGTGCTTGTTATATATACAGGTGCATCTCAAAAAATTAGAATATTAGAATTACTGCATCAGTGCGGCGTGGCATGGGGGCGATCATGCTGAGGCTCTGCTGAGGTGTTTGTTCTGGAAGCCCAGGTTTCTTTGATAGAGGCCTTCAGCTCGTCTGTATCGCTATGTGCAACTTTGGATTCTGTTCCTCTCCATTCTTCCTCCAGACTCTGGAACCTTGATTTCCAAATGAAACGCAACATTGACTTTCATCTTCCCCATGATTGTGGTTGTGTACTGAATCAGACTGAGAGATTAAAGCCTCAGGAAACCTTCACAGGTGTTTTGAGTTAATTGTCTGTTTAGAGATCTTCTCATTTCTGTATTATCCATCCATCCATCTTCTACCGCTTACTCCTTTTCAGGGTCACGGGGAACCTGGAGCCCATCCCAGGGAGCATCGGGCACAAGGCGGGGTACACCCTGGACATGGTGCTAGTCCATCGCAGGGCCATTTCTGTATTCTAAATTATTTATTCTAATATTTTGAAAGGCTTGAAATATTTCACTTTATGTGTAACGTATATATTTTGAGACGCACCTGTACGTTTCAACACACATATACAGGAGTTATAGTAAATGTTAGAGCTGCACGATACGGACATAAACATGATACGCATGAAACTTCTTAGCTACTGCGATGACAAATGTCTTGCGATGCGATAAATTAGTATCGAGTGCTGATTGTTTCCAGCATTTGACCACGTATTGCTTCTTTTCTAATCTTTTCGATCTGAGAGAGGTTTTCTTACGCTGTCGGTGGAGCGGGCAGGTTGTACTTCTGTCCTGTTACACCTTTCATCCAGTACGTCATCTCCTTTCCTTTACCCTTAAAAGAAACACACTTCCCTTACAAACATTTCTGCACACGGTAAATACTTCTTGTAGAACTGATCCGCTTGTAGTTCTACGCCATCCCGACGCTCACCTTGAGGAAGGTCTCTCCTCGTGTCTCGTACTCAAACTGGCAGTCTGTCCTCTGGAGGATGTTGATTGTGGACTGGCTCACGTGGATCCTCAGAGCTGTGCGGGGAACAAATGTAGCAAATGATGACAGAATGAAACCGAATGACATTTATTAAAAACAACGTGGACCGGATATTCCAACACGTATATCTCTGGGTGGGTTTGACTTCGGTTATGATTGGCTTGTGTTTAGTGAAGTTTGAGGAGACCCTTTCTTAAGCGTGTATGTGACTGTGTGTGTGTCTTACGCAGTCCTGTGGGACTCACAATCGTGACGCCGTGTTCACCGTGTCTCCAAATAAGCAGTAACGTGGCATTTTATTCCCCACAACACCTGCTGCACAGGGTCCTACACTGTGATCGTAACACAGCATTGCTCAAAACGTGTACACAAAATGGTTTAAACTGCACACACTGATCTTCCATACACCCTCTGTGCTTGACTATTAAGTACCTGGATTTTCAGAGGATAGGATTTTGCTGTACTTAAGATCAGCGAAGGTGTGAAGTACCTGAGTGGACGCCTATACGGATCCACAGCGGTATTCCTGGTAGGTGACGGAGCTGAAATGTCCCCATGAACTCCAAAATGTCCAGAGCCATGTGACAGATGTTCACTGCATGCTGGTTCCCATTCCGCCGGGGCAAACCGGACGCCACCATATACGCGTCGCCTATAGTCTCCACCTCGAGAAAGAGAGATGGTAAAAGTGCACCTTTTGAAAAACCCTGATACAGGGGGAAATATCTGTATCTTGTCAACATAACGTGTGTGTGTGTGTGTGTGTGGTTACTTTATAGACGTCATGGCTGTCGAGGATGCTGTCGAAGTTTTTGTACATGTCGTTGAGCATGTGCACCACCTCCTGGACGTGCTGTAGTGGCAGAGGTGGTGGTGAAGCCCACGATATCGCTGGTAAGTAAATGGTGACCTCGTCGGACAACTCCGGCCCACGACCACGTCTCCATCAGCGAACGCACCACGGGCCTGTGAGAACTAAAACAACTAAAATTGAATTGAATTTAATTAATAAGCAATCTTCTTTACAACACGTATTTCCTTTTGAAGTGGATGTCTTAAATTCTTGCATCATTTTTTTTTTTTTTATTCTAGTCTTTATATTACATTAATATCGACCATTTCTAGACACATAAAATGCTTTGCATGGTGGGGGGGGGGGTGTCTTATTTTACCACCACTAGTGTGTATCATACACCTGGATGATCCAGCTATTAGAAGAGAGGAGAGAGTGATGTAGCCAATTCAGAAATAGGGATTATTAGGGGGTCAATAAGAGTTAATAGAAGTCAATAAGAGTTGAAAACACACAGCGGTGTGACAGAACTTTGGGTATATCATCATATTTCACCTGTCTGTGTGTCCAGACTAAACTTTCTTCACTCTACATTCAGCTACTTTTATTTTATAAAAGCACTCTGAACAGTACGGTGTGGAGTTGGGGTACATCTGAGAAACAACATTTAAGCAGCTTTTCAATTGATCTAGTTTTAAATAGTTTAATATATATATATATATATATATATATATATATATATATATATATATATATATATATATATATATATTTATTTGGTCTGCAACTAACAATTATTTTCATAATCGATGTGTGTGTGTATAAAACATGTTCTTCAGTTCTCTCTCTGTTTTAAAAACCTTAGCATTACACATGGAAATCACTTTTTTGGTCTCATTATTTATAGAAATCTATAGTTTCTCTTCAAGCTATATATCAACACCTCTTCTCAGAACTGACACGGATAATTCAATCATAGTGTTTCAATTTGATATGACACGGTTAATTTTTAATAATTTATGGTTTAAATGGTTTAGATATGTTTCATCATTACCTGAAATAACATAAAAACATAAGGACCCTGTATTATATTTAAAGGAGAATTGCCTGATTGGCTAAACAGAATGTTAGAGGACGACCGATAATGGATGTTACCGATACCAATAACTAAGATCCACAGTACCTGCAGATAACCAACCGAGTTTTTAAATTGATGCTGAATGAAGACATGACACTCAAAATTAAAATATTGCTGAACTTTATTACAACAATGAACAGTACTGACTGCACCATGAAAACGTACTGTACTGTGTAAAAATGAAATAAAATATAAATGTTAATATGCTGTAAGTTTTTCACATAAATAGATTCAGAGACTTTCTGTACAATTGTGTTCTTCAGACTTTGTGTGAACAGTTTGGGGAAGAAGCACATTGTGTGTCATGTATCCATGACTGCGTGTGACGGGAATCAAACTTGAGCAGCTCTAATTATGATGATGTTCCTAACAGCTCAGGAACACCATGTCTGAGGATTTATTCTTCCTAATGAAAATAATTGTACACACTGCAGATTCTAATGCTAATCTGTCTCAGTTGGTCTCTGGTGCAGTGGAACGGCGTGAAACACTGGACAATGGAGTCTTTCCTGTCTTCTCACTTTATTTCCAGGGTGATGTTCACATGTATATGGAATTATAATCCCTGGAATGGTGTGTGTGTGTGTGTGTGTGTGTGTGTGTGTGTGTAGGTGATCTTTTCAGTGGATCAGACCTATGAACTCATGTTCTGTCTGGAAGAGCTGACCTCTGACAACAGCGAGCTCAAACTAGAGCATCTCACACCGGTACAACACACACACTCTGCAGTTTGTTAATTCACACAAAGCCCTCACATTATCTCACTGTACTGTATATAAAACCGAATGAATGAAATGTTTTGACATTTAATAAAAAAATACTTTTGTTATTGATTTTTGCAAAAACTGTTGCATTTCTCCAGATCTGTGTTTCCCTCTCAATCTCTTAAACATTACATATGAAATACCGGACAATAGAACACATAAATAAGCTCTTGTATAGTTTCTTAAACTAAAATTCATGTTAAATACATGAACTAATTTTATACAGCAGAGATAATAACATCGTATTATATAATTATATTGTACTTATATATTCACTTCTTCAAAATATACTGTATTCAACTGATACAATTATGATAAATATTACAAGTAGACTATAAACTTAAGTATTAAGTTAACTTCATTAAGTACATGAACTAACTTTATATAATATTATTGTTGTATTATTATTAGTGTAATTGTATGTTAATTTCTTCAAAATATACTGTATATGACCGACACAATTATGGAAAATATTGAAAGTAGAGTAAACTTAAGTAACAGAGATGGCACTGATCCCATACCGGGTATGATCAGCTGATACTAGCAAAGAAATGGGGATCAGATATCAGATAAAATAAAGAACAGATTAGATCTGATCCTGGAACCAAAAGATCTATACTATATTAAACACCAACTAAAGGACAGAGTGATAAATGTGACTTGTGGTGAGTCTCCTAGGGGCTTCTTCACATAAACTCCTCAGATGCTAATCCTGTCAGGTGAGAATCCCACCAATGTCATGAAACTGTTCCTGTCCATTTCAGCTCCGTCTTCCACTGACTGGGTTCAGCTGGAGTTCCTGTGGTTTTTCACCTGCTGTTCCAAATAATCCCTCAGGTTTTCATTGGGATTGAGGAAATTTTGTCCAGGGATCACAGGTCGTTCTACTCAAAACAGAGCTCTATGTAGTCTATTAAAATGTAAAAGACAGATATCTGAATTAATAACCAAAATCTAGACTGTGGTACTTCATGATCAACAGCATGTAATCATCTCTGCTGCATGAAAACATTATTATCTCCTGTTCATAATCATTCAACATTTCTTCATTCTTATAGAATACATTTGTTAGAACATTTAGCTAGAACAGATGAGAACTTCCACAAGATCTAACAGGAACATGAGCAGATATTTACCATCACATCACTGCTCTTATACAATCACAGGCTGTAGAGCTTTATGTTTAAAACAGTGATCACTGCTGTGTGTTTATCTCTTGTTCTACGACTGTATTTAAGTGCAGACGTTAAGAACAAGCGGAGGGGAACTTTACAGGAACGACAGAAGACACGGTGTGGAGGTGGAGTGCTGGAAGGAGTGTCAGAGTAAAGTGACTCCTTAAATAAAAGATTTGTAGCAGTGTGGCATCAAAGATGATGATTTTAATTGGCTTTGATGAGAGTGGAGAAGAAAATCTGCTGCTGATCAGAAACAGGGAAAAGCCGAGATCATCTTATTCAGACAAAAGCAGCAGTATGAAGTCAGAGATAGCAGGGTGTCACAAGGAGACCAGGTGTTCATTTACAATCACTCTCATGCACTCAGTGCTGACATTTTGTAGACTCTGTCTGACTCCCTGTCTTCTGCTTTCACATCCATTTTAAATCAATACCAAACAGCATTAAAGCTCATTGTTAGAAAAAGTCTGATTAAATAGAATATAGTACAATTTTAACCCAGTATCTGATCATCTGATATTTACTGCAACTCAAATTAAATGTACAAAATAATACTAATGTACAAAATAATCTACAAAATAATGTACAAAATAATGCTGTCAATCTTTTAGTTTGTTTCAGTGTTTATCCAAAAAATATCATTACTCACCCCAGTGTCTGTAGTTTGTAATGTTTATTATTCTTCAGAGCAGAGAGACTCTTCACTCCTGAGTCTCCTATTTTATTCCCAGACAGATCCAGTTCTCTCAGGTGTGAGGGGTTTGATCTCAGAGCTGAAGCCAGAGCAGCACAGCCTTCATCTGAGACACCACACTTACACAACCTGCAGAGACACAATGACACTCTTCACTCTCTCAGTTTATGAACATCAAGACATACTTTGTGTATCTTGAAATGAGTGGTGTGTGTGTGTGTGTGTGTGTGAGAGAGAGAGAGAGAGAGAGAAGAGAGCGCACGCGTGAGTGAGACTGTGAATGTTAAAATGGTTTATTCAGTACTGACAAGAACAAGTCTGACTGTTTTATTTATACAGAATGTGTTTGTCTGTTATTTTACACACATTCCATTGACTTGGAAGAACATTAGACCGTTTTATTATTATCAAATTGAAATCATTTTAAAAATCACTCGTTATTTATGATGAACACTTAATGTTCTGACGTATTTTTTGCGTGTGTTTAATACTGCTTGTCTTCAACCCTGTTCATAGAGACTCCATTTTTTATTAAAAATCAAATGTTTCATTATTTTTTTTTACCTTTTCAGTTCTATGACATTAACTTCTCATTTTAATTGATAAATTCTATACTTTGAGATAATTTGCACCATTTCCCTGCTGCATTTAAACCCTGCATCACACACAGTGTATTTAGTTTGTGTCTGAGCTGCAGTTTGTGTGATTAGTTACAATGTTGTAGTAAATTTCACAGTAATTTTAGACACATTGCAGTCGCATCAAGTCACGTTTTGTGCTGCAGCTTCTCACATACGTACATCTGACCCAAAGACTCTGTGACAGATCATCAGTGTGCAGTGAAAAGAAACAATCTTCCTCCTCAGAACCTAAAACCTCTGCTTCAGTCTCACTATTAGAGAATGTGTCTTACTGAGGAGCAGGTCATGTGACTCTCAGAGAGATGATCTTACGTCAGTTTCTCCAGTTTACAGTGAGGATTCTCCAGTACAGCAGAGAGACACTTCACTCCTGAGTCTCCTAGTTTATTCACAGACAGATTCAGTCCTCTCAGGTGTGAGGGGTTTGATCTCAGAGCTGAAGTCAGAGCAGCACAGCCTTCATCTGAGATATCACACCTCCACAACCTGCAGAGACACAATGACACACTCTTCATCAACACATTTTCATTAAATTAAAGATGATGTGTGGGATTTTATTATTCAGAATGACATGAGGATTTAATATCATCTGTTTATTCTAATGAACAATGTGCCTCATTTATAAAACTGGATATGAACGGGTTTGTGTGTAAATCGTTTGTACAGCAGGTACACAAGAAATTTGGTCTTCATGAAAATCCTGTTCATTCGTATTCTACTGCGGCTCTGAGTGTGTGTACATTTATACATAAGAAGAAGTCTTTATTTATCACATATACATTACAGCACAGTCAAATTCTTTTCTTCACATTTCCCAGCTTGAGCCCCAGACTAACGAATGTAAACCTTGACTTGATCAACTTCAGATCATATAATCTGCAGGGATTTCTGCAATTTTATATAATATTCTGATGAGTTTAAATAGTTTATGTTTAACATGTTTACAGCGTTTAGCAGACTCCTTTATCCAGAGAGACTTCTAGAAGTTCTTTGGAGTTTCTATCAAAAACACATCCTCATGCTAGTTCACTAGATCAGGGACTAAGAGCACCACTGAGAACATTTGTGAAAATCAGATGTTATACTGTATGTTATTGGAGTTTATTAAAAAATATTTTAAAAGTGAGCCAATACAAACCCATAAATTAAGACAAATAAAATTAATCATTAAAGCGAGTACGAGTGAGGGATTTGACCATCTCCGTTTTCCCTGACTACACAGTCCAGATAGCCCGGGCCCGGGCCGTATTTAACGAGGTTCAGCATCAACGTCGTGGTATTGAGGGCGCTTGCTACGGAATACTTCATCCAGCTCGGCTTCGCATTACATATAACGGTGTTCAGAAGGACTTTATTTCAGCAGAGGAAGCAGAAGACTACGTTAAACTCTTAATACCGGGGTGACCTGCATCACCTATATAGTGGAGTGTTTTTTTTTTTTTTTTATTTATTCTTTATTATTTTTTTGTATTCGGCCTTCCAGCTCTACAGAATTCGAATTCTTGTGCATTACTTCGTCTAGAATTTGTGGACTTACTCCTCTTGAATTCACTTCTGTATCAATGTTTATTAAATTTAATTAGTTATTTCCTCCCCTTTTTAAATTTTTATTTATTTATTTATTTATTTATTTATTTATTTATTTATTATTTTATTTATTCATCTGTAATTTTTATGTGCTACACTGTGTAATATTATTAGTTATAAGTCTTTAAAAAGTAAGGACATTATATTTGTTAAAGTGCACAGACTATTTATTAGATTTGAAGTCAGTAGGGGACTTTTCTCTTACGGGAATTTTTTTTAGTTTAGGTAATTTTATTTAGCTTACTCTTTGTCCACTTTGTGGACAACTCTAACGTCTCCTAAAAAGTCTAAACAACTCTAGTGTCTCCTAGTTTATTATAAGACAGATCCAGTTCTCTCAGGTGTGATGTGTCTGTTATGTTGGACTGTCTCCCTTCTCTTGTCCAATCACAAGATATTATTAATACTGAACAATTATGGTGTAAAACTATTCCTGGTTTACGTTAAAAGTAACGAGTCAGGGTTTTTTAAATCTCTGTTTAAATGTATTTTATACACATACCTAAGTGCATTTAATTATTACTTTAATGCACAAGTGAGATGTTTAATGACTAATATATTTGTTCTGTATGTTGTACTGATTTAAGTGAAAAAACAGAACTGTACACAACTATTAACTGCAGCTTTTAGTGAGGTACTGTGTCTCTCAGAGAGATGATCTTACCTCAGATTTTGTATTTTACACTGAGGATTCTCCAGTAGAGCAGAGAGACGCTTCACTCCTGAGTCTCCTAGGTTACACTCAGTCAGATCCAGTGTATCCACAGTCAGATGCAGTTCTCTCAGATTGGAGGTGTCTGATCTGAGCACTGAGTCTAGAACTGACCAACCACGTTCTTGAATTGCATCACACCTGATACTGAAGGAAATAATACATAATGAACTAACAGTAATGCAAATGATCAAACAAGTCCTCAAAGCTTTCACTGCAACTTCTCAGTTTCAAAAGCACAAACATCAGTTAGACAAAAGTCCCACACAGTCAGTGCTGTTCAGATTTGGCTTGGTGGGAGTTTTCAGCTGCGTACATCATCACACACACATTGTAGAAACATGGAGTATAAGATCCGGGACACCAAATGGGAAAGCAAGAGTCTGATCTAAAATGTTATTAATAGGAGAAAAGAAAGAGTCTAAAGTGTCATGAAGAGTTAGATTGATCTGAACAGCTATGACATTTGATTTGTTCTCTTAACCCTGTAACAGTAGAACAGTTCTATTCAGATTTACTTACATTGCTTTTCTGGATGCTGCAATCACAGGCATCACCTTCACAAGAATCTCATCTGTTATTTTATATGTAGAGATATATTTACTCTGGTCAAACTCCTCCAGCTCCTCTGCTGATGTCAGTAAGACAAACACCAGAGCAGACCACTGTGAAGAAGACAGTTCACTTTGTTTTCCAGATTTCAGGTAGTGTTGGATTTCCTCCACTAGAGAATTGTCCCCCAGTTCATTCAGACAGTGGAACAGATTGATGGATTTCTCTGTAGGGGGATTTCTACTGATCTTCTCCTTGATGTACTGTACTGTGTCCCCCTTTCCTGTCTGGGAGCGACTTCTTCTATGTGTTACTAAAGCATGTAAGAATATCTGATTGGACTCCAGTGAGAGACCCAGAAGAAAACGGAGGAAAAGATCCAGATGTCCAGTCTTACTCTTTAAGGCCTGATCTACAGCACTCTTGTGAACATCTGAAATTGTCTTAAAGACCTGACTCTGTATAAGAACATTTCTCTTCCTTCATGAATGTCAGGTGCACATACAGGCTGCGAGATGCTCGTGAATGCTCAGATGAACAAAGCAGTACACTTTACTCTGGTGAAGTCTAAAATCTTCTCTGAAGATCTGAGTACACACACCTGAGTACACTGCTGCTTCTCTCACATCAATGCCACACTCTCTCAGGTCTTCCTCATAGAAGATCAGGTTGCCTTTCTTCAGCTGCTGAAAAGCCAGTTGTCCCAGTTTGAGAAGCATTTCTTCATCACTCTCCTGCTTCTTTGAGTACTTTTCTCTTATGATGTTTGTCTGAATGATGAGGAAGTGTGTGTACATTTGAGTCAGAGTCTTGGGGATCTCTCCACTCTTTGCTTCATCCAACATTCTCTCTAGAACAGTGGCACATGATGTAGAGGCTTCTTAATGACTTCAGGTGTGTGATGATGTTATTGGCCAGGCTCTGATCACTGATCCTCTTCCTGAAGTACTCCTCCTTCTGTGGGTCATTGAACCCTCGTACCTCTGTGACTCGATGGACACACTCAGAGGGGATTTGATCAGCTGCTGCTGGTCGGGAGGTGATCCAGATGAGAGCAGAGGGAAGCAGATTCCCTTTGATCAGGTTTATCAGCAGCACATGCACTGATGCTGATTCAGTTACATCACACACTCTCTCTGTCTTCTGGAAATCCAGAGGAAAACGATACTCATCCAACCCATCAAAAATGAACAGAACCTTTTCCAAACTGGACATTTCTGTTTCTTTTGTCTCCTTAAAACAGAAATGAAGGAGATCCATCAGACTCAGTTTCTGGTCCTTCATCAAATTCAGCTCTCTGAAAGGAAGTGGAAACATGAGCTGGAAGTCCTGATTTACTTCCCCTTCAGCCCAGTCCAGAATGAACTTGTGCACAGAAACTGTTTTTCCGATGCCAGCGACTCCCTTTGTCAACACAGTTCTGATGGGTTTGTCTTGATCAGATAAGGTCTTAAAGATGTCATTGCATTTGATTGGTGTTTCCTCTGTTGTTGTTCTCCTGGATGCTGCCTTGATCTGTCTCACCTCATGTTCTTTATTGACGTCTCCACTGTCTCCCTCTGTGATGTAGAGCTCTGTGTAGATCTCATTCAGGAGTGTTCGGTTTTCCAGGTTTATCATCACTCCATTTAAACACTGAAACTTCTTCACCAGATTTAATTTGAATTCATTTACAGCAGCAGGTTCTGGGTCGTGTCTGTGACAGGGTGAAGTAGGAAGACATGGTGAGACATGGGGTCTAATTATTAGAGTTTAAGATCACATTTTTTTCTGACTGTTACCACAGATAACCATTCTTTATGATGTTCTCACTGTGTATTTGTCTTATTCTACAGTATGTTTTCTATAATCTAATCACTCTGCAGGAAATAACAGCAGAGATGTTTATAATACCAGCGGGTCAGTGTCACAGTCATGTTGTTGGGTTTGATCTTACCCTGTAGCTGTGATGATGTTCTTTTCTCTTCTGTCTCCTGACTTCTGTAGAACACTGGGAATAAAAACTGTAGCTGTTAAAGACAATAACTTTCATCACTTTAATACTGGAGTCTAAACTTTAGCCCTAATTTTAGTCAATTAATTGTAGTAAGGGCATTAATATTTAGAAAACACACTGCTAAATACAACACCAACATTGTGGACCTGGAGAAAAAATGTGTCCATTTTAATTTGAACTATTCTAGATTTTTTTTTCTTTATTTACATCTAGATGTGTTAAATAACTTAGAACATGGCACCTTATCATGCAGGAAATGAAAGCTGAAATTCTGATCTATTGTCTCATTCATCTTTTATCTCCAAACCAAATGTCTTCAGTGTATAGCAAAAGAGAAAGAATTGGCCTCGCTGTTCCAATACTTGTGGAGGGAACTGTATATGGTCATTATGGTTGTAACAGAACATGAGGACATCATTCAGAATGAACAGATAATGTGTCCTGAATGGATGTAAATACAGATCATTATTATTTTAAAAACCTGCTAGAAAGGTTCACAGGTATAAAAATCTGTAACTCTATCCAGAATTATACGACACTGTGGATGAGATTCAGTCCGTCACCTGTAGGGACAATTTAGTTATCAGTAGACCTACTGACATGATTTTGGGAGGCGAGATGTTTAAATTGAGGAAAATGCTGATTGTGATTATTATTATTAATAAACACTGTAATGTCAGTTATATGATTTATGGTAAATAATCAGTGCCTGTGTTCATATAAAGAGTCTCCATTTTCTACATTTGTACATTGTTATTTTCATAATTTATAATTTCCTATTAAATGTTTATTATTATTATTATTATTATTATTATTATTATTATTATTATTATTAATAGTAGTAGTAGCGTCATTACATATTGTTATCTGTAGTTTGTTTTGCTTACATTAGCATTTGCTTATATTTAAGACATTACCTGTAAGACATTTTGATCTTCATAAAGTTCTGTAGTATCACTAAAGACCAAGAAACTAAAATATAAATCAAAACAGATGCTAATGATTGTGTAGCACAGACATTACTGTGACTTTAACTATGAGAATTATGGGATGTTACCTGTGTACAGACGAGGAGTCTTTATTTCTAATGTTCAGAGGAGGATCCATAGATGCATCACTCTCCATGTAGACACAGCTTTGTTCTGGTGAGTCTGATCTCTTTCTCTGTAGTTTCCTGTACAACATTATAGAAACTTCTTTATATACACTATTTACAGATTTTGACTGACTTGTTAATTTGCTCTAATAATGAACAGTGGAATGTACATTCTTTATTGGTTGTTTTAATTATGTTGTTAGCCGCACTACTACTCTTATTGTCACATCAAGATACATTTAGTATAAACCGATAAATATCAGAATGCTGCGAATGACCCTGGACTGATAAAAGAATGTGTAACACGGCCTTTCTCTGCCGCGTGACTTTAACTATGAGAATTATGGGATGTTACCTGCGTACAGACGAGGAGTCTTTATTACTAAAGTTCCATGGAGGAACCATAGACGCATCACTCTTCATGGAGACACAGCTGGGTTCTGTGAGTGTGATCTCTTTCTCTGTAGTTTACTGTACAACATTATAGAGAGGACATGAGACAGAATTTACTTAATTAATGATTACTTTATAGTCCACAGCCTTGTTTCATTTGGCCTGCGTGAACTTGGAAAAAATAACACAGAAACGGCCGTAGTACACTACTGCTCAACATTTTCACACTGTCCAGAATTCACAGCAGATATCCAAAGTGTAGCCATCTAGAAGGTAGTTACAATAAACCTTTGTATGAGTGCACTGGAGTTTCTATCACGGTTTGGCTTGACCACAGTCTGAAATGA
The DNA here is from genome assembly GCA_012411365.1 of Ameiurus melas. Taxonomy (NCBI): domain Eukaryota; kingdom Metazoa; phylum Chordata; class Actinopteri; order Siluriformes; family Ictaluridae; genus Ameiurus; species Ameiurus melas. Next base: position 24,771,023 of record CM022765.1, read on the forward strand.
GGGTTAAATAAACACCTGTGTGCTGCACTTGATGTAAGTCTACCTACGTCTAAAACCATTCAGAAGCACGTGGTGTTTTGTGCTGGCGGCGTAATAACCACAGATTAATAGTTTGTGATGAGGAAATATACAAAATATAATCAGGACTGTTTTCCTCATCTGTACAGTTAAACTGTTTAGTGATGCGCTCGTGTATTTCAGGTGGATGTCAGACAGCAGAAGGAACGCTGATGACACTTGTTTGTTATTTTAATCATTTAAGACACAATCTACAATCTTTCTACATTAATAACGGTGACATGAAACAGCTTTATGACAGCTCCACTGAAAAAGATCAAGATTACATGTTAGTAACAGAGAAAAATGACCCCTTATATTATAAATCCTGATCTACTTTTCTTCTGCAGTAAACTCCAGCAGCTACTTCACCGGCTCTCACCTCCATATCTCTGTGCTTCTAGTGTAGATATCTGACTAGTAACTTTCTAACAGAAACAGGAACAATGCATCGTCCCAATAGACTAATCCTGTTTCTCATCACAGCAGCTGAACTCAACAGAATCTAGCAGTTTTGTGATGACTGATAACTTCTCATGCTTAGTATAAATATCTGTTATTATTTTATATAAACTCATTATATATTTCAGATATGAATATTTAATAACTAAAATACTAGGACATGGAAGCTTACTGGTTGTTTGAGGGTGGAGTCACATTATCTGTGTCCAGGTCAGGGGTCTCCATGTTTGAATATTAGTGTAAACACAGACAGCTCATGGACACACAGCTGAGTCCTGAAGATGCTGATCTCTTCTGCTGGAATTACTCACACTCCTAGAAAACACAAAATAAACACACAGTTACAATTGGAGGTAAAATCTTTCTCATCTCTCAACTAAAGAAAATGTTGCTCCTTTGATAAAACAAAGGTGTGTGTGTGTGTGTGTGTGTGTGTGTGGAGGTGAGGTGAACCGTTCAATAATCAGGGGAGGGAGACCTCTGCTGGAAGGGAGGAGACAGAGTTTGAAGTGTAAGTGTGACTCTTTAAATAAAAAGTCAGAACCACAAGGCAGCTAAAATGATTTGTAGTTAATAGAAGTGCTACTTTAAGTCTAATACACTTTCTCTTTAACAGCATTACATGGGTTTTAGTGTAAATAAATGTAGTGTAAATTCTGAGCCAGAAGTCAGTAAGTCTGAAATCAGTTGTACTAAACAGAGATGATTTCTGTGAGACTAAAGTAAGGGTGTTCCATATGACTGTTTTAGACCGTGAACGATCCATGATCTGTATTTACAGAGGGATCACACGTACCATAATACTAAATCTATTTTGTTCGCTGTGCTGAAAATGCTTAGACGCGTCATCTTGTTTTATGATCCAGACTTTATTCACTAGTTCTCATGTTCTCACTGACACACACATGGACAAACCAATAATAACCAGTGTTTCACATTAATCACATAGAGTGTCGAATAGTTTTACACATCCCATAATAACAATAAAGATCTCTGTGCCGTTGCTTTGGAAACACATCTCTCACACCACATCAGTCATTCATAGTTCATAGACAAATCTTATTTACAAGATAGCAATATGACTTCTATCTAAATCTTTCACTAAAATGAGTATTTCATCCTCTTGAAGTAATGTTGGAATCAGTGGCTTCAAGTCACAACAGTAACGTTACAACCCTCTGTTACTAAACCAGTGATTTATTATCATTTATTATCACAATTCATTCTGAAGAGTCTTACTACATGAATGATTATTAATAGGACTGTATTTCTTTATACTCGAGTCCAAGCTGAAAAGAACCCTCACTGAACCGCTCCATTGTGAAGGTGTTCTGTCTGAACCACGGCCCTGCTGCAGAGAGAAATGAAACCGGAAGTACTGTTTGTACAAACACAACGACGGGTGATTATTAGACATCATCATGGCCTTTTCTGGACTTCCGTAGAAGACAGATCTTAAAACATATGATGTTTGTTCCACACTAATAAATATAAATCCCCCAAACACTGAATGTTCATCGAAGAGAGAAACTTCTATATAAAATATGTAACACACAGCTGATAAACAGTAGTTTTACAGTGAATATGACGTCAGTTCCGGGAAGTGACGCCGTTTTCTTACTGCTGTTTTTACACGAGTAAAATACAATATCAAGTCGTTTCTGTTAAAGAAATAACTTACTTTTATTCAGCAGTCCATGTTGTGTGACATTAATATCACCGTTTCTGCCTGCTGTTGAGGTTTTTCTGTTTTTCCAACAGAGACACAATGGAGTCGAGTCTGAGAGAGAAACTCCACTTTTACCTGTGACGTGAAGCTCCGCCCCCTACCTGCTGAAACCTGCAGAACGGGGCGGGGCTTAGCGCCGCTGAAAAAGAGAGTTGCGACACGCCCACAGAATTCTACAGGACTCGGAGAATGCGGAAGTGACAGGTATCCTGAAACCACTCGCTCTTCTACTAACATTTTGGTAATATTAGCAGCATTTGAGATGTTTATCGCCGGTAGTTTTCAGATGGATTGAGAGGGAATGTGTTGTAAGTAATAGCTACTCAATTCCGTTACATTTCCAGACATGCACGTGACCTTGTTATTATATGTATGTTCTATAGTCAGTAAAGGCACGAGACCAGACAGATTCGTAATTGTAAAGGTAATTCGTAATTGAAATTGTATATTAATCATATCACCCCTTAATGGAAAACTGTAGAAATCGGTTGATTATTAAACATCTGCATGAGTGTGTGGATAAAATATATTAATAAATAATTAAGTAAATAATTAAGAGATCTTCTACAGTATGTAATAATTTATTTTTATATACAAATAATTGAGAGGGGTGTCCTTTTTTCCCCCTCTTGGAGCACCTGCCCCCAAAAATGTCGTTGCACGACCCTGCAGACAATCACATGGCAGCAGCTACAGGTCAAGATCTCTGACTTTGACCCCAGTATGCACAGCAGTCTTTAGATTTTACAAAGAATGATGGGGGAAAAACAAACAAACACAAAACAATCCAGTGAGCAGCAGTTCTTCAAGAGAGAGGCCAGAGGAGAACATCCAGACTGATTCAAGCTGACAGAAGGACCACAGTAACTCATAACTGCTTTACAACCACGGTGAGCAGAAAAACATCTCATCTTCCTAAAAGTAAAGTATTTTATATAGAATTTTTGTGTATTAAACATGTTTGTGGTTGCATGCATCTATGAGCTAGATTAGAATGTCGTAAATGGCGATTACAGCTGGAAATCTTATTTACACATTTATTTTTATTCATATAAATCTGCAAAGACCCATTTTCAGCAGCCTTGGTGTCAAATGATGGAGTCTAAACACTTTTAGCTCATCCTTATTTAATCCTTAATGTTTAAAATCATACTGGTTATTAGAGACACCTTTGTAATTGGGTTAGCATACCTGGAACCCAATCTATCTTTTATTTCAATAAAGCAGGTCAATTGTTTGCTTGGGTTGTAAAATTTACCAGCTACTTTATTACTTACTGCAGTAGGTTACATACAAACTGTTCTGAATATAAAGTGTGCTACAAACACTTCCCTTTTCAACATTTGTGACACTGTAGAGAATAAACCTGTGCTGATCAACTTTACCACATCGATAACTACCTAACCTTTTATCACAATCTATGGTCTCATTACCTTATTGTCATTAGGTTTTTCCACAGATTATTTCCCTGATGTTTCATATGTTTTAAAGAAAGACTTATTCCAGTAATGCAGATATTATATATTATTAAAGTGAGCATTGTGTCACATATTTCTGAAACAAGGGCAGGTTTAAAATAGTGGTATTAATGAATGATTTGCATAAAGTTCAACTTTGGTACTAGCTATAATTTGCTGTGAGGAAAAATGGGGTTTCTTGAGCTTTGTCTCTTCCCTCTGTTTTCCATTTGCATGAAATTGCCCTATTACACCTCACATAATAAGAGGGATGTTATAATGAATAGTCTACATTATCAGCCAGTCTTTTGAACATATTGTTTAATTGATGGACGTACCAAGTCAAGAGCCTTGTACTGAATGATATGCCATATCATTATATATTATCATACTCCTGGAATTTGCATCTCACCTTGTTAAAAGTTTTGCAGTTGTTGAAGATGAGAATAATATCACACACAAACACTGCCATGGTTTCATACTCCTTATTCTGCAGTTTAGTTTTCACTCTGTTCAGCCACATGGGCTTGGAGATTACACTGCGGTATCTCTTCACCTGCACAAGGGCACAGTTTAATAAAGGTTATGTGAAGTAATATGTCTTCTGTCCCATTTTGTATAGTGATTGAAACTCAGATTTGACCTGTATGAAAACTGATGCTAGTATACTGGCGTGTACATTTAAATTATGAACAGTTCATCCAGGATTTAAAAAAAAAAAAAAACATAACCAGTGGGTCCAATCTTTTCCTTTTATTTCATTACTATGGTGGAAATCACAACCTAACATTATCAAAAGATAATCAGTGATACATCTGCATTTCTCTTTGTTAAACACTGTAGTCAATGTAAACAGATCTGAGCAGAAACCCTGATGTGTTGAAAATGATCATTTGGGTTGGATGGTTAGTGTCATGAAGCGATTAGAACATTCCATTCCTCTTCCAAATCGTATCAACTATGAGTGAAATAATCAACGTAGTAGACTTCTGTTAGACTTCAGGATATTTAATATTCATGTAAGCATTCAGAAGAAATTCTTACTGTTGTAGTAGGATCGTCAGTAAACACACGCTCTGTGTCCTCCTTATACAAACGCAACAGCAAACACTCACACTGCTGATGAAGGAAAAAACAGATACAATCAGAGACACAGCTTTGTATCCGTGTGTGTGTGTGTGTGTGTGTGTGCCGTAACATTTCCAGAAACAGGACTTTGCAAAGCATCTTGCATGCTCTTTCCTGGTTCCTCATTCCACAATCCCTGGTTAGTCTTCATCACACAGGAAGTGCACATCCATTTCCCCCCTCTAGTCAAAGACGATGCGGAAGTCCGAAACCCGATGAAGATATCCTTTTAGACAGAGGGCGTGGTCACCAGCTATCGTGAGATGATTGGAGTGTTACTTCGCGCCGCGTTGTTGTTAACAGGGTCTTAAATAACCCTGGGCGGCGTGCAGGTGTTTGCATTTAGTATTCCGGCGAACCTGAGCGCGGGGGTGACTGGGAAGTGAAGCGGAAGCGCTCAAGCGCTCCTCTGTGCGGATGCTCTGACTGCGCGACCCAAACGTCTGGAAACACTCCCAGAGACACGGCAGACTTAGTTCTGATTACCACCTACCTGCAAATCTGTCTTTATATAAACCCCAGTGACAGAACCACAGCTGACTGGTGAAGCAAAAGCCTGAAATTCAGACCAATCCACTGGCTCGCTGTCTTCTTCTTCTTCTTCTTCTTGTTTATTGTCCTCTTCCTCTGTCCAGTTTTCATGGTCTTCACTGGATTCATCTGTCCCCACACTGGATACTGACTCTTATCGGGCAGCAGTGGAGGAACACATGCACACACACAAACACAAAAAGAAATGGTCCTGGCCTCTGTAAATAACAAAAAAGTGTATGTAAATAAGAGCCTGTGTATACTGACGAGGGCTGGAGCTTTCCACACAGCGAGAAGAAAATGTCTTGTTCTGCAGTAAGAAGAGAAAAGATAATTTACTGAAAAAGCAGGACAAAGATTTAAAACATGATACAACCGGAAATGACGAAATAGGCACAGCACCTTCCGACCATAGACTCTGTATGTGCGTGGACACTGCAAATGACCCTCATAGAAAACAAAACAAGGACAAAAAGGAAGGTTCTTAACTTTCATTTTTAATAATAACTTTGTGTGTGCCTGTGCAGTATGTGTACCCGGGCACATAGGCACTTTCTTCTTCTTCATCTTCTACCACTTACTCCTTTTCAGGATCACGGGGAACCTGGAGCCTATCCCTGGGAGCATCGGGCACAAGGTGGGGTACACCCTGGACAGGGTGCCAGTCCATCGCAGGGCACAATCAAACACAGTAGATTTACCTGTATAAGTTTATGCAGTGTAGTGTTTTGTCAGGAGATGGTGAGTTGCCAGTTCCTGCTATTTCTCCTTCCTGAAAATCTCTTAAATTCACATGGAAGTGCATTTTGTCCCGGGAACCAGAGGTCCTGGGACAAAATACACTTCTCTCCTGTAGGAATAAAACTTTATTTAAATTCCAATTTAAATGACCTATAAAGTAAATTGCATCAGCACGGCTTTATTTCTGTATGAAGTCAGTTTTACTTACCCTCTTTTCTCTTTCATTCTAAATGTTCTAGCAACATGTGACAACACAGCACCATCACTCATCTGTAGCTGGTGTAATAACTGTGCTTAGAGGAATAGCCCTAATAAACACCTCTATCACATGGTCTCTCATGCGGGATCTCACACGTACACCCACATTTTACAGTACTTATGATGATGAGGGAGAAAAGTTGAACTGTTATTTTTTTATTACTTTTTATGTTCTCTTAAACGAATATTAGGCCTAATGTTAAATCACGAATAATAACATTACTTATTTATTAAAGATTTTTGATCGTTGCAAGATTACAGAACAAGTGAAGCCATCTCTATATATTAGGATAAGGTTTGATGATATGAAAGAGTACCTCTGGCAAGCTTGTCACGATATTGTGTGAATTCTTTACCTCCACAGGTAACAGGAAGCTGATTCTTATCACAATGTCCAAATATCCTCCTTCTTTACTCTCTTTAATGGTAGGACTATAAGAGAGAAAGAATAACAGCTTAATATTTTAAAACTGCATTAAATCTCAATAACCCAGTGACAAAAGGGTTCATGAGTAATTGATTCATGCATCACAGTACACTCAACAAGCTGGGCTATACAGACATGCATTGCTGTTTTAGAAGCGCTTGACTTTCCAGGTGCCTGAAGCTGACAACTGATAACAGTAACATTGTCCTGTAATCACGAGTCCCTTTTAACACCAGTCTTTAACAATGTTAATATATGATGCAGAAAAACTAGTCCACGCTTTCGTTACCTCTCGATTGAACAATAGTAATGCATTGCTGACTGGGTGTTATGTACCAGTAGGTATAAAACAAGCTCCAGTTACGCCAAATTAATTATTCACATGAATATGAAAACGGGCCTCTATATAAATGCATAAACATAGTTTATGTTGGGGTTGGGGGTTTGACTCCTGCCTCCACCCTGTGTCCATGCACACCATATCAGCCTAAAATCGTCTCAGCACAACATTAACATGGATTCATTTATGAATCATTTTTTAATTAAAATTTTATATCCAGATTTCTGTTAAGCTCCTTTGTGACCTTGTCTATTTTAAAAACATATAAATAAAATTGAACCGAATTGAATATTTTTGCAGTTTATCATTCATCATTAAACAAGGGAGAAAACGAGAACTCCTTATTATATTTCCACAGCTCCAACTGGTTTTCTACTTTTATGAGCTATTAAAGAAATGTTAGTTTAAACATTACCTCGTAAATAATAACATACAATAACATATCACATGAAATATCACTAATACCACCAATTTTCCCACAGCACACACTATCCTACCTAATGATATGTAAATGATGAAGGTGTACCTCTGGGAAGCTTGTTCTGATACAGCCTGCATTCTTTATCTGCACCGCTTTAATTACAAATGTTAATTACATTTACATTAATATTCAAATGATGCATTTAAACATGAAAAATTTTAACTAGCAACAATTTACAAATTGTTTATTTAAAACCAAACCATGTGTTAAGACTTTAGTTTTATATGCTTTATGTCACAAAAAACAACACGTATTAAGTTTAATATAAACACGATATTAAGTATTACAATATGAAGTAAGTAAGTAAACATCTATCTTAATGTAATAAAAGTACGGGTAACACTTTACAATAAGGTTTCATTAGTTAACATTTTCTAACTACTTTAATGAACATGAAGAATGAACAATACTTCTACAGCATTTATTCATCTGAATTTCAACATTTACACACACTGTTAAAATCAAAAGTTATATTTGATAACATTAGTTAATGCACTGTGAACTAACGAACACACCATGAACGACTGTGTTTTTATTAACTAATATGAACAAAGATGAATAAATACTGTAACACATGTATTGCTCATTGTTAGTTCATGTCATTAATACATTAACGAATGAGAGCTTACTGTAAAGTGTTACCAAAATATGAATCTTTAATAAAAGCAAAAGCACTCTGAACAGTACGGTGTGGAGTTGGGGTACATCTGAGGAACAACATTTAAGCAGCTTTTTACTTGATCTAGTTTTAAATAGTTTAATGTATGTATATATATATTTGGGCTGCAACTAACAATTATTTTCATAATCGATCAGTTTGCTGATTATTTTTTTGATTATTCAGATGGGAGGGGGGGGCTTTCAGTACCATTTTTTTGTTTATTTAAGATAAAATCCACAAACTGGGTGTTACAAATATAAATGTAAGACTAAAACGTATCAACTGTTTGTTCAAAACAGAAAAGAAACCAACACAAACACACCAGAATATATATTATACTTACTGTGTGTGTGTGTGTGTGTGTGTGTATAAAACATGTTCTTCAGTTCAGTTCTCTCTGTGTTTTAAAAACCTTAGCATTACACATGGAAATCACTTTTTTGGTCTCATTATTTATAGAAATCTAATAAAAAGGTTGGTTATTAATGATGTAGCCATTATAGAGTTTCTCTTCAAGCTATATATCAACACCTCTTCTCAGAACTGACACGGATAATTCAATCATAGTGTTTCAATTTGATATGATACTGTTAATTTTTTTAATTTATGGTTTAAATGGTTGAGTTATGTTTCATCATTACCTGAAATAACATAAAAACAATAAGGACCCCTGTATTATATTTAAAGGAGAATTAATCGCCTGATTGGCTAAACAGAATGTTTGAGGACGACCGATAATGGATGTTACTGATACCAATAACTAAGATCCACAGTACCTGCAGATAACCAACCGAGTTTTTAAATGGATGCTGAATGAAGACATGACACTCAAAATTAAAATATTGCTGAACTTTATTACATGATTATATTACATGATTATTTGATGATGATCCTAACAGCTCAGGAACACCATGTCTGAGGATTTATTCTTCCTAATGAAAATAATTGTACACACTGCAGATTGTAATGCTAATCTGTCTCAGTTGATCTCTGGTGCAGTGGAACTGCGTGAAACACTGGGCAATGGAGTCTTTCCTGTCTTCTCACTTTATTTCCAGGGTGATGTTCACATGTATTTGGAATTATAATCCCTCTGTGTGTGTGTGTGTGTGTGATCTTTTCAGTGGATCAGACCTATGAACTCATGTTCTGTCTGGAAGAGCTGACCTCTGACAAGAGCGAGCTCAAACCAGAGAATCTAGCACAGATAGAACACACACACACACACACACACACACACACACACACGCACGATCACACCATTTGTTTTTTAATCAGGATTTTCATTTATTTCACTCTTAATGTAATGTTCAGCACAAACTGAAGTGTAAATGATGGGCAGTGAGATGAAAATATACTTTTCTGACACTGAAGTCATTTTCACAGTGGATGAGACGTGTTCATAAACCGTGATTAGTGAAAAGGAAGCGGAGAAATCAGTTCACAGAGAACGCTGTTTATTTGAAGAACATGTTAAATCTTTGACTGTTTTCACTTTGAGTTTTTTTCTTCTTTATCATTGTATATTTTTGTTCATTTCTTAAAAAAAAGTTATGTTCAGTACATCTGGAACAAATCTACTTCCATGTTACTATAGAAACGATAACGTATCAGAACCAGAGCATTAATATAAACCTGGAATTCACAGCTGCACTACTGTCAGAGCTGCTGTTATAGAAAACTAATCAACACCTTCTGACCAATCAGAATCCAGATCTGAATAAGCTCTGTGGTATACAGGATATGAAATGCGGTGTGTATGTGTGTGTGTGTGTGTGTTTCAGGGTGATTATGTCAAGTCCACAAAGCTGGAGCTTAACCTGGCGATGGCCATCATGAAGGAGGGAAACAGTCGAGGCATAAACACACACACACACACACACTGCAGTTAGTATAATTCACACAAAGCCCTCACATTACCTCACTGTACTGTATATAAAACCGAATGAATAAAATGTTTTGACATTTAATAAAAAAATACTTTTGTTCTTGATTTTTGCAAAAAACTGTTGCATTTCTCCAGATCTGTGTGTGTTTCCCTCTCAAATCTCTTAAGCATTACACCTGAAATACTGGACAATAGAACACATAAATAAGCTCTTGTGTAGTTTCTTAGACTAAAATTCATGTAAATACATGAACTAATTTTATACAGCAGAAATAATAACATCGTATTATATAATTATATTGTACTTATATATTCACTTCTTCAAAATATACTGTATTCCACTGATACAATTATGCTAAATATTACAAGTAGAGTAAACTTAAGTAATAGAGATGGCACTGATCCCATACCGGGTCTGATCAGCTGATACTAGCAAAGAAATGGGGATCAGATATCAGATAAAATAAAGAAGAGATTAGATCTGATCCTGTAACCAAAAGATCTACACTATATTAAACACCAACTAAAGGACAGAGTGATAAATGTGACTTGTGGTGAGTCTCCTAGGGGCTTCTTCACATAAACTCCTCAGATGCTAATCCTGTCAGGTGAGAATCCCACCAATGTCATGAAACTGTTCCTGTCCATTTCAGCTCCGTCTTCCACTGACTGGGTTCATTGGGATTGAGGAAATTTTGTCCAGGGATCACAGGTCGTTCTACTCGGTGCAGAGATGTGTGTAGTCTATTAATATCTAAAAGACAGATATCTGAATTAATAACTAAAATCTAGACTGTGGTACTTCATGATCAACAGCATGTAATCATCTCTGCTGCAAGGAAAACATTATCATCTCCTGTTCATAATCATTCAACATTTCTTCATTCTTATAGAATACATTTGTTAGAACATTTAGCTAGAACAGATGAGAACTTCCACAAGATCTAACAGGAACATGAGCAGATATTTACCATCACATCACTGCTCTTACAGTGATTTGATCCCCTGCTTATTTTGTACGTTTGCCCACTGACAAAGAAATGATCAGTCTATAATTTTAATGGTAGATTTATTTGAACAGTGAGAGACAGAATAACAACAAAAAAATATCCAGAAAAACGCATGTCAAAAATGTTATAAATTGATTTGCATCTTGAGGGAAATAAGTATTTGACCCCTCTGCAAAACATGACTTAGTACTTGGTGGCAAAACCCTTGTTGGCAATCACAGAGGTCAGACGTTTCTTGTAGTTGGCCACCAGGTTTACACACATCTCAGGAGGGATTTTGTCCCACTCTTCTTTGCAGATCTTCTCCAAGTCATTAAGGTTTCGAGGCTGACGTTTGGCGACTCGAACCTTCAGTTCCCTCCACAGATTTTCTATGGGATTAGGTCTGGAGACTGGCTCGGCCACTCCAGGACCTTAATGTGCTTCTTCTTGAGTCACTCCTTTGTTGCCTTGGCCATGCGTTTTGGGTCATTGTCATGCTGGAATACCCATCCACGACCCATTTTCAATGCCCTGGCTGAGGGAAGGAGGTTCTCAACCAAGATTAATTATAGACTGATCATTTCTTTGTCAGTGGGCAAACATACAAAATCAACAGGGGATCAAATACTCCATGTTTGATGGTGGGGATGGTGTTCTTGGGATCATCGGCAGCATTCCTCCTCCTCCTCCATACACGGCGAGTTGAGTTGATGCCAAAGAGCTCCATTTTGGTCTCATCTGACCACAACACTTTCACCCAGTTGTCCTCTGAATCATTCAGATGTTCACTGGCAAACTTCAGATGGGCATGTATATGTGCTTTCTTGAGCATGGGGACCTTGCGGGCACTGCAGGATTTCAGTCCTTCACGGCGTAGTGTGTTACCAATTGTTTTCTTGGTGACTATGGTCCCAATTGCCTTGAGATCATTGACAAGATCCTCCCGTGTAGTTCTGGGCTGATTCCTCGCTGTTCTCATGATCATTGCAACTCCAGAAGATGATATCTTGCATGGAGCCCCAGGCCGAGGGAGATTGACAGTTCTTTTGCGTTTCTTCCATTTGCGAATAATCACACCAATTGTCACCTTCTCACCAAGCTGCTTGGCAATGGTCTTGTAGCCAATTCCAGAACTGTGTAGGTCTACAATCTTGTCCCTGACATCCTTGGAGAGCTCTTTGGTCTTGGCCATGGTGGAGAGTTTGGAATCTGATTGATTGATTGCTTCTGTGGACAGGTGTCTTTTATACAGGTAACAAGCTGAGATTAGGAGCACTCCCTTTAAGAGTGTGCTCCTAATCTCAGCTCGTTACCTGTATAAAAGACACCTGGGAGCCAGAAATCTTTCTGATAGAGAGGGGGTCACACTTATTTCCCTCATTAAAATGCAAATCAATTTACTGTTATTCTCGGACTGAGCGCACCTGAATATAAGCCGCACCCGCTAATTTTAAGAAGAAAAACAATTTTGTACATATATAGGCCACACTTGTCTATAAGCCGCAGGTGTCCACATTGTTACGGTCACGATCCGTGACGTAAACGAAGCAGGACGGATGCAAGTGCAGTTAGGACGAGACCTTTTATTGAAACAGAGGAGAGCAGACTCAAGAGAAACAAGTACCATGACCAACTCAATGAACTAAGCTAACTAAACCAACTAACCTAAACATTAACTATGACATGAAACAAAGATTCTATATCTATACTCTATAAACAACTTCTACATCTATATTCTAAACTAAGTCTATACAACTCTAAGCTATATTATCCGCTACTAGGCTATAAGCTATGCTACAAGCTATGCTATAAGCTAACTAGCCTTGACATGAACTCAGACATGGACTATGGCTAGGAAACATGAACAAAAACTCTAAGTATATATCTAATTAACCGCGTTGTGTGTGTCATGGCTCCCGGTATATATACACACACCAGTCAAACTGCTAACAACTGCGGGCAATACCAAAATACACGTGACTCGACGACACATGACAAGATGGGGCGGAGACATGACGTCAACCAATATGCATTTCTTCATGTGTTTTCCCCGATGAGGGGGTGTGCATGAAGCGCTAAATGACTGATCTGAAGAATGTAGTGTGAGCTAGAATTAATTCGAACAGTTTCATTGGTCCACTGTGACCTGTTGGGTAATCTCATTTGTCCGATGTGACGAGGCTAAATGTTTTGGCGGCATGAAACTCGTTAGCCCGTAAAAATCCATAAATTAGCCGCATCATTGTTTAAGGCGCAGTGTTCAAAGCGTGTAAAAAAAGTAGCGGCTTATAGTCCAGAAATTACGGTATAACATTTTGACAAGCGTTTTTCTGGATGTTCTTATTGTTATTCTGTCTCTTACTGTTCAAATAAACCTACCATTAAAATGATACATTGATCATTTCTTTGACAATGGGCAAACGTACAAAATCAGCAGGGGATCAAATACTTCTTTCCCACACTGTAAACAATCACAGGCTGTAGAGCTTTATTTTGAAAACAGTGATCTCTGCTGTGTGTTTTATCTCTTGTTCTACACGTGTATTTAAGTGCAGACGTTAAGAACAAGCGGAGGGGAACTTTACAGGAACGACAGAAGACACGGTGTGGAGGTGGAGTGCTGGAAGGAGTGTCAGAGTAAAGTGACTCCTTAAATAAAAGATTTGTAGCAGTGTGGCATCAAAGATGATGATTTTAATGGGCTTTGATGAGAGTGGAGAAGAAAATCTGCTGCTGATCAGAAACAGGGAAAAGCCGAGATCATCTTATTCAGACAAAAGCAGCAGTATGAAGTCAGAGATAGCAGGGTGTCACAAGGAGACCAGGTGTTCATTTACAATCACTCTCATGCACTCAGTGCTGACATTTTGTAGACTCTGTCTGACTCCCTGTCTTCTGCTTTCACATCCATTTTAAATCAATACCAAACAGCATTAAAGCTCATTGTTAGAAAAAGTCTGATTCAATAGAATATAGTAAAATTTTAACCCAGTATCTGATCATCTGATATTTACTGCAACTCAAATTAAATCTACAAAATAATACTAATGTACAAAATAATCTACAAAATAATGTACAAAATAATGCTGTCAGTCTTTTAATTTGTTTCAGTGTTTATCTAAAAAAGATCATTACTCACCTCAGTTTCTGTAGTTTATAATGTTCATCATTCTTCAGAGCAGAGAGACTCTTCACTCCTGAGTCTCCTATTTTAGTCCCAAACAGATCCAGTTCTCTCAGGTGTGAGGGGTTTGATCTCAGAGCTGAAGCCAGAGCAGCACAGCCTTCATCTGAGACACCACAACCACACAACCTGCAGAGACACAATGACACTCTTCACTCTCTCAGTTTATGAACATCAAGACATAAATTGTGTTTCTTGAAATGAGTGGTGTGTGAGAGAGAGAGAGTGTGAGACTGAATGTTTAAATGGATTACTCCATTTTTTATTAAAAATCAAATGTTTCATTATTTTTTTTTACCTTTTCAGTTCTATGACATTAACTTCACGTTTTAATTCATAAATTCTATATTGTGAGATCATTTGCACCATTTCCCTGCTGCATTTAAACCCTGCATCACACACAGTGTATTTAGTTTGTGTCTGAGCTGCAGTTTATGTGATTAGTTACAATGTTGTAGTAAATTTCACAGTAATTTTAGACACATTGCAGTCGCATCAAGTCACGTTTTGTGCTGCAGCTTCTCACATACGTACATCTGACCCAAAGACTCTGTGACAGATCATCAGTGTGCAGTGAAAAGAAACAATCTTCCTCCTCAGGACATTGATGATGAACCTAAAACCTCTGCTTCAGTCTCACTATTAGAGAATGTGTCTTACTGAGGAGCAGGTCATGTGACTCTCAGAGAGATGATCTTACTTCAGTATCTCCAGTTTACAGTGAGGATTCTCCAGTCCAGCAGAGAGACACTTCACTCCTGAGTCTCCGAGTTTATTCACAGACAGATCCAGTTGTCTCAGGTGTGAGGGGTTTGATCTCAGAGCTAAAGCCAGAGCAGCACAGCCTTCATCTGAGATATCACAACATGACAACCTGCAGAGACACAATGACACTCTTCACTCTCTCAGTTTATGAACATCAAGACATACTTTGTGAATTTTGAAATGAGTGTGTGTGTGTGTATATGTATGAGAGAGAGAGCGAGAGAGAGAGAGAGAGCGCGAGTGAGACTGTGAATGTTTAAATGGATTATTCAGTACTGACAAGAACGAGTCTGACTGTTTTATTTATGCAAAATGTGTTTGTCTGTAATTTTACACACTTTCCATTGACTTGGAAGAACATTAGACCCTGTTTTATTATTATCAAATTGAAATCATTTTAAAAATCACTCGTTATTTATGATGAACACTTAATGTTTTGACGTGTTTTGTGCGTGTGTTTAATACTGCTTGTCTTCAACCCTGTTCATAGAGACTCCATTTTTTATTAAAAACCAAATGTTTCATTATTCTTTTTTACCTTTTCAGTTCTATAACATTAACGTCTCATCTTAATGTATAAATTCTATATTTTGAGATCATTTGCACCATTTCCCTGCTGCATTTAAACCCTGCATCACACACAGTGTATTTAGTTTGTGTCTGAGCTGCAGTTTGTGTGATTAGTTACAATGTTGTAGTAAATTTCACAGTAATTTTAGACACATTGCAGTCGCATCAAGTCACGTTTTGTGCTGCAGTTTCTCACATACGTACATCTGACCCAAAGACTCTGTGACAGATCATCAGTGTGCAGTGAAAAGAAACAATCTTCCTCCTCAGGACATTGATGATGAACCTAAAACCTCTGCTTCAGTCTCACTATTAGAGAATGTGTCTTACTGAGGAGCAGGTCATGTGACTCTCAGAGAGATGATCTTACTCTAGTATCTCCAGTTTACAGAGAGGATTCTCCAGTCCAGCAGAGAGACTCTTCACTCCTGAGTCTCGTAGTTTATTATAAGAGAGATCCAGTTCTCTCAGGTGTGAGGGGTTTGATCTCAGAGCTGAAGTCAGAGCAGCACAGCCTTCATCTGAGATATCACAACCACGCAACCTGCAGAGACACAATGACACACTCTTCATCAACACATTTTCATTACTTTAAAGATGATGTGTGGGATTTTATTATTCAGAATGACATGAGGATTTAATATCATCTGTTTATTCTAATGAACAATGTGCCTCATTTATAAAACTGGATATGAACGGGTTTGTGTGTAAATCGTTTTGTAGCGGCGACACAAGAAATTTGGTCTTCATGAAAATCCTGTTCATTCGTATTCTACTCGTGCTCCTGAGTGTGTGTACATTTATACATAAGAAGAAGTCTTTATTTATCACATATACATTACAGCACAGTCAAATTCTTTTCTTCACATTTCCCAGCTTGAGCCCCAGACTAACGAATGTAAACCTTGACTTGATCAACTTCAGATCATATCATTTGCAGGGATTTCTGCAATTTTATATAATATTCGTTGAGTTTAAACTGTTTATGTTTAACATGTTTACAGTGTTTAGCAGACTCCTTTATCCAGAGCGACTTCTAGAAGTTCTTTGGAGTTTCTATCAAAAACACATCCTCATGCTAGTTCACTAGATCAGGGACTAAGAGCACCACTGAGAACATTTGTGAAAATCAGATGTTTTATATTATTGGCATTTATTAAAAATATTTTAAAAGTGAGCCAATACAAACCCATTAATTAAGACAAATAAAACTAATCATTAAAGCGAGTACGAGTGAGGGATTTGACCATCTCCGTTTTCCCTGACTACACAGCCAAGATAGCCCGGGCCCGGGCTGTATTTAACGAGGTTCAGCATCAACGTCGTGGTATTGAGGGCGCTCGCTACGGAATACTTCATCCAGCTCGGCTTCGCATTACATATAACGGTGTTCAGAAGGACTTTATTTCAGCGGAGGAAGCAGAAGACTACGTTAAACTCTTAATACAGGGGTGACCTGCATCGCCTATATAGTGGAGTGTTTGTTTGTTTGTTTTTTATTTAATTTATTCTTAATTATTTTTTTTGTATTCGGCCTTCCAGCTCTACAGAATTCGAATTCTTGTGCATTACTTCGTCTAGAATTTGTGGACTTACTCCTCTTGAATTCACTTCTGTATCGATGTTTATTAAATTTAATTAGTTATTTCCTCCCCTTTTTAAATTTTTATTTATTTATTTATTATTATTTTATTTATTCATTTATAATTTTTTATGTGCTACACTGTGTAATATTAGTTATAAGTCTTTAAAAGGTAAGGACATTATATTTGTTAAAGTGCGCAGACTATTTATTAGATTTGAAGTCAGTAGGGGACTTTTCTCTTACGGGAATTTTTTTTTGTTTAGGTAATTTTGTTTAGCTTACTCTTTGTCCACTTTGTGGACAACTCTAGACGGGAAACACTGCTGTCTCCCTTGTTTTATGGAGACTTTGGGTGTGTGGTGGGGGGTTCCACTTCGGCTCTAATTGGCTATTTATATTCTTATGGTTTACTTTATTTAAATGGTTCGTAGTAATATGGATCAGGCACGCCTTTAAGATTTATTAGTCAGAGGTTTGGGTCAAGAGATCTAAGTGCTTTGAAGTTTTTTTTCCTTTGTTTTTTTTGTTTTTCTTCTCAATGAAAGATTTGGGAAGGGGAAGGGAAGAGAGAAGAGAAAAGGTAAATGAATCACATGAAAATGAATGAATTAAAACATAAAAATATAAATAAATAAATAAAATTAAAGCGAGTACGAAGAAAATCAGACTTTCAGAGACTTTTGTAAATCCGGTGGAAAACCCGAGCTGGGTTTGACTCACGCAAACATTTACACACAACTTTACTAAAAGATCAATAAATAACCCCCAAAGTCATTAAAATAATACTCTGGGTGTTGATAGGTCTAAAGGAGTGAAAACAACTGGAGAGGTTAGAGAACAACTGTGAAAGATGGTGGAAGGTCGTCAGTGGTCTGTGTTCCCCAGAGGGAAAAAAGGAAGTAAGTATGAGACTGATAAATTTACACTGAAGTCCATTGGGCTGCTTCTGTAAAGCAGATCTGGCAACCCTTTTCATAGTGACTCCATTTTTAATAAAAAAAATTATTTTCTGAAAGTCTTACACATAGAATGTATTGAAGTGTTAAGTTCTATGACATTAACGTCTCATCTTAATGTATAAATTCTATATTTTGAGATCATTTGCACCATTTCCCTGCTGCATTTAAACCCTGCATCACACACAGTGTATTTAGTTGTGTTTGTGATAAAAATTTTAGATATAATGGCATAGAATCAAGGTTTTTTTTGTGCTGCAGTTTCATCTATACGTACATCTGACCCAAAAACTCCTCTGTCAGTCTCACTCTTAGAGAATGTGTCTTACTGAAGAAGATTATTGACTCTCAGAGAGATGATCTTACCACAGTTTTTCCAGTTCACAGTGAGGATTCTCCAGTACAGCAGAGAGACACTTCACCTCCTGAGTCTCTTAGTTTATTCCCCAGACAGATTCAGTTCTCTCAGGTGTGAGGGGTTTGATCTCAGAGCTGAAGTCAGAGCAGCACAGCGTTCACCTGAGACACCACAACACTCCAACCTGAAGAGACACAATGACACACTCTTCATCAACACATTTTCATCTTGGTTTAAAACTTACTGTAAAGATGATGTGTCTGTTATGTTGGACTGTCTCCCTTCTCTTGTCCAATCACAAGATATTATTAATACTGACCAATTATGGTGTAAAACTATTGCTGGTTTATATTGAAAGTAATGAGTCAGGTTTTTTTTTTTTTAAATCTCTGTTTAAATGTATTTTTATACACATATCTAAGTGCATTTAATTATTACTTTAATGCACAAGTGAGATGTTTAATGACTAATATATTTGTTCTGTATGTTGTACTGATTTAACTGAAAAAACAGAACTGTACACAACCATTAACTGCAGCTTTTAGTGAGGTACTGTGTCTCTCAGAGAGATGATCTTACTTCAGATTTTGTACTTTACACTGAGGATTCTCCAGTAGAGCAGAGAGACGCTTCACTCCTGAGGTTCGTAGATCACTCCCAGTCAGATCCAGTGTATCCACAGTCAGATGCAGTTCTCTCAGATTGGAGGTTTCTGAGCTGAGCACTGAGTCCAGAGCTCTCCAACCACTGTGTTGAATTGTATCACACCTGATACTGAAGGAAATAATACATAATGAACTAACAGTAATACAAATGATCAAACAAGTCCTCAAAGCTTTCACTGCAACTTCTCAGTTTCAAAAGCACAAACATCAGTTAGACAAAAGGTCCACACAGTCAGAGCTGTTCAGATTCGGCTTGGTGGGAGTTTTCAGCTGCGTACATCATCACACACACATTGTATAAACATGGAGTATAAGATCCGGGACACCAAATGGGAACGCAAGAGTCTGATCTAAAATGTTATTAATAGGAGAAAAGAAAGAGTCTAAAGGGTCATGAAGAGTTAGATTGATCTGAACAGCTATGACATTTGATTTGTTCTCTTAACACTGTAACAGTAGAACAGTTCTATTCAGATTTACTTACATTGCTTTTCTGGATGCTGCAATCACAGGCATCACCTTCACAAGAATCTCATCTGTTATTTTATATGTAGAGATATATTTACTCAGGTCAAATTCCTCCAGCTCCTCTGCTGATGTCAGTAAGACAAACACCAGAGCAGACCACTGTGCAGAAGAGAGTTCACTTTGTTTTCCAGATTTCAGGTAGTGTTGGATTTCCTCCACTAGAGAATTGTCCCCCAGTTCATTCAGACAGTGGAACAGATTGATGGATTTCTCTGTAGGGGTATTTCCACTGATCATCTCCTTGATGTACTGTACTGTGTTCCTCTTTCCTGTGTGGGAGATACTTCCTGTATGTGTTACTAAGGCATGTAAGAGTTTCTGATTGGACTCCAGTGAAAGACCCAGAAGAAAGCGGAGGAAAAGATCCAGATGTCCAGTCTTACTCTTTAAGGCCTGATATACAGCACTCTTGTGGACATCTGAAATTGTCTTAAAGACCTGACTCTGTTTAAGAACATTTCTCTTTTCCTTCATGAATGTCAGGTGCACATACAGAGCTGCGAGATGCTCCTGAATGCTCAGATGAACAAAACAGTACACTTTACTCTGGTGAAGTCCAAACTCTTCTCTGAAGATCTGAGTACAGACACCTGAGTACACTGCTGCTTCTCTCACATCAATGCCACACTCTCTCAGGTCTTCCTCATAGAAGATCAGGTTGCTCTTCATCAGCTGCTGAAAAGCCAGTTGTCCCAGTTTGAGAAGCATTTCTTCATCACTCTCCTGCTTCTTTAAGTACTTTTCTCTTATGATGTTTGTCTGAATGATGAGGAAGTGTGTGTACATTTCAGTCAGAGTCTTGGGGATCTCTCCAATCTCTGCTTCATCCAACATTCTCTCTAGAACAGTGGCTGAAATCCAACAGAAGACTGGGATGTGGCACATGATGTAGAGGCTTCTTAATGACTTCAGGTGTGTGATGATGTTATTGGCCAGGCTCTGATCACTGATCCTCTTCCTGAAGTACTCCTCCTTCTGTGGGTCATTGAACCCTCGTACCTCTGTGACTCGATGGACACACTCAGAGGGGATTTGATCAGCTGCTGCTGGTCGGGAGGTGATCCAGATGAGAGCAGAGGGAAGCAGAATCCCTTTGATCAGGTTTATCAGCAGCACATGCACTGATGCTGATTCAGTTACATCACACACTCTCTCTGTGTTCTGGAAATCCAGAGGAAAACGATACTCGTCCAATCCATCAAAAATGAACAGAACCTTTTCCAAACTGGACATTTCTGTTTCTTTTGTCTCCTTAAAGCAGACATGAAGGAGATCCATCAGACTCAGTTTCTGGTCCTTCATCAAATTCAGCTCTCTGAAAGGAAGTGGAATCATGAGCTGAATGTCCTGATTTACTTTCCCTTCAGCCCAGTCCAGAATGAACTTCTGCACAGAAACTGTTTTTCCGATGCCAGCGACTCCCTTTGTCAGCACAGTTCTGATGGGTTCGTCTTGATCAGATACAGGGTTCTCAAGCACAGTTCTGATGGGCATTTCTTTTTTAGATAAGGTCTTAAAGATGTCATTGCATTTGATTGGTGTTTCCTCTGTTGTTGTTGTTCTCCTGGATGCTGCCTCGATCTGTCTCACCTCATGTTCTTTATTGACGTCTCCACTGTCTCCCTCTGTGATGTAGAGCTCTGTGTAGATCTCATTCAGGAGTGTTCGGTTTTCCGGGTTTATAATCACTCCATTTAAACACTGAAACTTCTTCACCAGATTTAATTTGAACTTTTTCTGGAATTCATTTACAGCAGCAGGTTCTGGGTCGTGTCTGTGACAGGGTGAAGTAGGAAGACATGGTGAGACATGGGGTCTAATTATTAGAGTTTAAGATCACATTTTTTTCTGACTGTTTCCACAGATAACCATTCTTTATGATGTTCTCACTGTGTATTTGCCTTATTCTACAGTATGTTTTCTATAATCTAATCACTCTGCAGGAAATAACAGCAGAGATGTTTATAATACCAGCGCGTCAGTGTCACAGTCATGTTGTTGGGTTTGATCTTACCCTGTAGCTGTGATGATGTTCTTTTCTCTTCTGTCTCCTGATTTCTGTAGAACACTGGGAATAAAAACTGTAGCTGTTAAAGACAATAACTTTCATCTCTTTGATACTGGAGTCTAAAATATAGCCCTTATTTTAGTCAATTAATTGTAGTAAGGGCATTAATATTTAGAAAACACACTGCTAAATACAACACCACCAACATTGTGGACACAGAGAAATAAAGTGCCCATTTTATTTTAAGGTTTTATAGATTTATTTTTCCTTTATTTGCGTCTAGATGTGATAAATAACTTAGAACATGTCTTCAGTATATAGGAAAAGTGAAAGAATTGGTCTCGCTGTTCCAATACTTGTGGAGGGGACTGTATATGGTCATTATGGTTGTAACAGAACATGAGGACATCATTCAGAATGAACAGATAATGTGTCCTGAATGGATGTAAATACAGATCATTATTATTTTAAAAAGCTGCTAGAAAGGTTCACAGGTATAAAAATCTGTAACTCTATCCAGAATTATACGACACTGTGGATGAGATTCAGTCCGTCACCTGTAGGGACAATTTAGTTATCAGTAGACCTACTGACATGATTTTGGGAGGTGAGATGTTTAAATTGAGGAAAATGCTGATTGTGATTATTATTATTAATAAACACTGTAATGTCAGTTATATGATTTATGGTAAATAATCAGTGCCTGTGTTCATATAAAGAGTCTCCATTTTCTATTAGATTTTACAGAAATATTCAGACACATCACTCTTCATTTTGATCTTCATAAAGTTCTGCAGTATCACTAAAGACCAAGAAACTAAAATATAATTCAAAATAGCTGCTAATGATTGTGTAGCACAGACATTACTGTGACTTTAACTATGAGAATTATGGGATGTTACCTGTGTATAGACGAGGAGTCTTTATTTCTAAAGGTCAGAGGAAGATCCATAGACGCATCACTCTTCATGGAGACACAGCTGGGTTCTGGTGAGTCTGATCTCTTTCTCTGTAGTTTACTGTACAACATTATAGAGAGGACATGAGACAGAATTTACTTAATTAATTCTTACTTTATAGTCCACAGCCTTGTTTCATTTGGCCTGCGTGAACTTGGGAAAAAGAACACAGAAACGGCTCGTAGTACACTACTGCTCAACATTTTCACACTGTCCAGAATTCACAGCAGATATCCAAAGTGTAGCCATCTGAAGGTAGTTACCATAAACCTTTGTATGAGTGCACTGGAGTTTCTATCACGGTTTGGCTTGACCACAGTCTGAAATGAGGGATAAATAAACACCTGTGTGCTGCACTTGATGTAAGTCTCACTCACGTCTAAAGCCATTCAGAAGCACGTGGTGTAAGGAACGTAAGTGTAAGTGTAAGGCACAATCTACAATCTTTCTACATTAATAACGGTGCCATGAAACAGCTTTATGACAGCTCCACTGAAAAAGATCAAGATTACATGTTAATAACAGAGAAAAATGACCCCTTATATTATAAATCCTGATCTACTTTTCTTCTGCAGTAAACTCCAGCAGCTACTTCACCGGCTCTCACCTCCATATCTCTGTGCTTCTAGTGTAGATATCTGACTAGTAACTTTCTAACAGAAACAGGAACAATGCATCGTCCCCATAGACTAATCCTGTTTCTCACCACAGCAGCTGATATCAACAGAATCTAGCAGTTTTTCAAGTGATGACTGATAAGTTCTCATGCTTAGTATAAATATCCGTTATTATTTTCATATAAACTCATTATATATTTCAGATATGAATATTTAATGACTAAAATACTAGGACATGGAAGCTTACTGGTTGTTTGTGGGCGGGGTCACATTATCTGTGTCCAGGTCAGGGGTCTCCATGTTTGAATATTAGTGTAAACACAGACAGATCATGGACACACAGCTGAGTCCTGAAGATGCTGATCTCTTCTGCTGGAATTACTCACACTCCTAGAAAACACAAAACAAACACACAGTATAATCATCAAAATTAAAAGGAATGAACACGTGGAATATATCAGTCTGTGTGTAATGAATGTATACATTATACTAGTTTCACTTTTTGAATGGAATTACTGAAATAAATAAACTTTTTGATGATTTTCTAATTATATGACCAGCACCTGTATATTTATAGTTAGATTTATAACAAAAATAACAATAACAATAATAATAATAATAAGTTTCTTAAAAGATGTTTTAGTAAATGTATATTTATTACTACTTTATAGTGTCTCTTTAAACTTGATTGATTTTGCCATTATTTAAATGTAAAGGGTATAAAACGTGTTTCCTGTACACTCATAAACACTGTCAGTTGTTGTGTTTGTTGTGTTCTTATTTATTTCCACTGATGGTTTAGTATAAACGTGAAGGAGCTTTTTCTGCTGCTGTTTATGTTCATCTAGATGAAGCGAGATTTCAGGAAGAGCTGCTGCTTAACCGCAGTGTGAAAACCTTCAACTAACCACCGACTTGGACTACGTTTACATGGACAGCAGTAATCGAATTATTGAACCTACTCTGAGTAAGACAATATTCTGATTAAGGTGTTTACATGAGTTACTTTTAGAATAATCCCGTCATGTTCATGTTTTATAGAACAGAGATAGATTAACGGCACACGTCATTACGTCCCCACGCCACGCCACCTCCAGAATTTCACGTACATACAGTACGTCTTCGTTATGGGACCGTATACAGTTTTGGGTGTTTTTATTTTGAATTTTTACAAATGCTTCAAGTGCCGTTAATTATTTGCCATGCTGTGCGTAATATACTCGACTGCTTGAAGCCGGTGGGCGTCTCAAACCGCGTACCACCCAACTGTATAGTAGATAAGATACATGTATATCTCCTTCTACAGGCCTGTAGTTATAGTAGTGTGGTACGCGCGGTTTGGGACGCGACGAACTCTCTTGTTCGCCGTAAAGCGGGTTGCGCTGCCGTTTGTGATCGTGTCCTGTCGCAAAATGCGGTGAAAACTCTCACGACGTTAATCATGTGGTTAAGGTGTGTACGTCTGTAATACACGTCCATAATGCGACTAAAACAGGAATACTCCACACGTCTTAATTCCATTAGTGTTTACTTCGAGTGTGACTTTAATCAGATTAAAGTAATTAATAATTGGGGGTTTACGTGGTAGTTTCTTAAGCAATTGTATTTATCGGGTTAAAATTGGATTATTATTATTATTATCCATGTAAACGCACTGTTTATTTCTTTATACTCGAGTCCAAGCTGAAAATAAACCTCTCTGAACCGCTCCATTGTGAAGGTGTTCTGTCTGAACCACGGCCCTGCTACAGGGAAGACGACGTTAGTTCTGGAAGTGACGCAGTTTTCTTACTGCTGTTTTTACACGAGTAAAATAAAATATCAAGTCGTTTCTGTTAAAGAAATAACTTACTTTTATTCAGCAGTCCATGTTGTGTGACATTAATATCACCGTTTCTGCCTGCTGTTGAGGTTTTTCTGCTTTTCCAACAGAGACACAATGGAGTCGAGTCTGAGAGAGAAACTCTTTCACTTTTACCTGTGACGTGTAGCTCCGCCCCCTACCTGCTGAAACCTGTAGAATGGAACGAGAACTAGAAACGACGAGAACTACATTTCCCGGACATGCACGCGCTCAAGTTCGCCGGAGTACAGAGTGCTTAAACCTGTCATTCATCATAGGTTATAAAGGGCCTCGTTAACTTCAGCGCCTCGAGAAGTAAACGCTCATCAGTCTTACCTCTGACGTTCACCAAGCCTTTGTCTGGGTTTCGGAATTCTACGCTTTTTGCATTTATCGCCTGTATTTGGATGACATTTCCCTGTCCCAGCCCAGTCTGGATTGTGTGTAACAGTGTAAATCTGCTGTCCCCTCAAAATAACTCAACACACAGCCATTAATGTCTAAACCGCTAGCAACAAAAGAGATTACATCACTGAAAACATCACTAGTACCATGTTGTAATTACAGTATTTAATATTCTCGAACACTCCTGCGTTAATCACAGTGTAGATGAACACATGACTGACTTGTCTCTCTTGTTCACAGACTAAACATATAATGTTGACCAGACTATAGTTTGTCTCTCGCGCCTCCACCAGGTAGTTAAGGGTTTGGTCATGACACGGTATATCTCTCCTCCAGTGTCCGTGTGTTACACCTCTACTCTGTGCACTTTCACTAGAACTCAATTAGAAATCTTGTGTAGTGGCACTACTTGTATTGTTCACTTGATACATCACTTTGCTTGTATTTCCTCATTTGTACGTCGTCTGCTAAAATGAATGAATGTAAATGTACATCACATTATTTTAATCATTATTTTTTATTATAACTCCTCAATGGTTAATTATTATAACTATTATTATTAATGAGTAGTAGTTTTAATATCATTACATATTGTTTCCTGCAGTTGGTTTTGCTTACATTAGCTTCTCTGTCCTGAAAACTTAATAATTAATTAAGCAACAATAATAATTAAGCAACCGCTGCAAGGTTGTGGTGAAATAATCATTCATTTAAGTTGAACAGATTGTCCTGTGCTTATATTTGTGCTTTGCATAGTGATACCACAAGTGTGTATCATCCAGTTGACCCTGTGGACAGGAGATAGTGATGTAGCCAATTCAGAGATGGGGATTATTAGGGGGCCATGATAGAGAAGGGCCAGTGGGGGAATTTCACCTGGACACTATTTTACCATAAGTGTCCTGAGATTTTTAATGACCACAGAGGACCTCAGTTTATCGTTGGTGCTGTTTTTACAGTATAGTGTCCTTTTCACTATACTGGAGCATTGAGCCCCACACAGTCCACAAGGTGAACGCCCCCTGCTGGCCTCACTAATACCACGTTCAGCAGAAACTTTAGTTTTCCCCAGGAGGTCTCTTGATGGGAATTTTTATATCATGTACTTTCTTATATTATGAACTGCTATTAAGACACCTTAGATACGGGGAATACTGGGTTATAGCTTCTGTTTGTGTGACACATGTATTTTCTATATCTTGAAAATACTTATTTTCGTAGTGCGCTGTGTGTTTTGTCTAAATCTGTCTTGCACCTTCAAAAGTAGAAACAACCCCACATACGCAATGCTGTTATCAGTGTGTATAAATACTCCTGTTCTAGACAAAATCAACAGGAAGGCATGTGTCAGTGTGTTCATTTAGACTCCTCCAGGCGCCTGAACACTCCTCGGTAAAACAGAACTAAGAGTTAGAAGTAAAAAATTATGACAGAGGACATAATCTGAGATTCCTTAAATCTAACATCTCCCATCCAGGTGCTGGCCACACTCAACCCTGCTTAGTATCAATGGGAAAGCAGGTAAGAACTGCAGGTAGATATGGTGTTGGCAGAGTTCTTAATACATTCTATTTTTAGAGCTGCTTTTATGCTAGAAAAGCTTTACATCATTATTTATGTTACATTCACAACGGACTACCTACCATATCGTCATTGTGTTACATTGACCAGTATTATCATCAAAGCCACATAAGAAACACAACATTTTAACGATTGACTGAGTTTTTTGGAAGGAGTCTCCAGTGTCAGTGCTTTGTAGCAGTCAGTGGTGAAACTGTAACTTGTTAAAAGTACTGATCCCATTTTGATGTTTCTGTTCAGATGAGCAAGGAGTCAAGACACGGCTGAGGGGCAGATTCTGGGAATGATAAAGACTCGGACTTCCTGAGTGAGGAAGGGCCTTTAAAGCTCAGCAATCGAGGGAGGAAGTGGAAGAAGATGAGACAGATGTCTAGGAAGAGCAGGAGGAAGAGACCCAGAAGAAGTAAGTCAGTGCAAGATCTGTTGGTTTTTATTAGAACGAGATGGGGTTTGTGTGTGTGTGCTTGTACTTTGGTCTCTTCTCGTCACTTTCCCCATGAAAGCATGAGGAGCTTCTCTGGAGGTTCTCCTGTAGGAACCTGATCAACACGAGTAGTGAAATACAAGGGAAAAAATTAGTAAACATTTCATAAGTTGCTGAAAATGCGCGAGGTTTTGGCATTACGATCAAATAAAGAGCAAATGTTCACTGGTGACTTTAATCCTCGGTCAAACTACAAACTCGTTTAAACTCGAACATCACCACAAGACGACGCTGAAATCACACACAACACAAGCAGCGGTGTGGTTTTCCGAGGCTGAGTCTCTTATGTCCTTCCACATTACTCCTTAGGGCACTAGGTAGTGCGTTCCGTTCCGTTGCGTCATACCCTATCTAGGGCGCAGACGAAGTGAATGAGTAGCCATTTTGAAACCCCGCCCCATACAAGATGGCGGATTTGGCTCGGCTCACAGCGAGGAAACGGAAGCGACTAGTGAAAGTTATTACGGGTAAATAATTAAAAAATGTTAACGTGCTTTTAAAATTATTTTAAACATTTCTGCTTTTGAAAAAAAGTTATTTTGAAAAGAGTAGGCAATTTTGCCGGACTACAGCAAAAAAAAAAAAAAAAAAAAAAAAAAACGATAAACAAAATACTTCAGTCACTGCCGGGAAATAAAACTCGGTGTTAATTGTAGCCACGCCCACATGTCCCGGTTCGGTTCGCATGGTACCTGGGTAAGGCGTGTAAAGTCAGTATGGGTACCTGGAATCAAAATAGGCGTTTCAGAGCTTTTTGTAACTGTCCCTTAGTGTCATGGATAGCAATATGATGGTATATTTAAAATAATAATAATAATAATAATAATAATAATAATAATAATTATTATTATTATTATTATTATTATTATTATTATTATTATTATTATATGCAAAGTTTTAGGGACATACTTGTCTTGATGTTTGTTTGTCACTTCTGGCAATTTTTTTTTTTTAAACAAAAAATTTATGAGTCATTCTGTACCAGTCTTGTGTTCGTCCAATGAAACATTCACTAGAGTGTATATGTCCCGCCCCCAGGGGTGTCCCCTGCTGTACAGTATCAGATCTTTAACAGTGAACATGATTCACATGTGGGTTTTGGGGTGTGTCATATGGACCGAGAACGCGGTTCCCTTTACGTCCTCATGCACCATCGTGGGTTCTCCATCAGAAAGAGACTGAACTTCAACTTTGTTTCAGTATGACGCGTGCAGGGTCCTGAAATTTGCGCGGGCACAATACCTCTACTGTTAGTAAGGACTGAAAGTAGAGACCTTTTTTAATTTATCATTCATATATTTATCATTCTGACCTGCGGACAGCGGCTTAACCTGCAAATAAAAAGTCATTCTATAGAGTCCTGTGTCTCTGTATTGGTCAAATCCATCACCGCACATGCAGCTCTATTAATTATCCGTGTATTGTCATTTAGAAACATTATTAGAAATATTTAATTAGACTCAGACATGTTCAAACTATTCGCCTACTTAGACGCAGGTTTTAGCATTTCTTGCTGTTCTAGATTATGGCATGACATATAATCTGTAGGATAACACAAAACTTTGAGATTAAATCCCTAATTAGAGCTTTAAAAGGTGACCCAGACGCACGTGATCACTTGGCTTTGATGTCCTGCTGCATTGATGATGATGATTTTTTTCTACAGGTCCCTCCGTCCATCAGGAACTGGGAGAGAGCCTCAACACGAAACCCAAGTTTCCTGTCACATGTGGAAATAAAGAAGGCATCCTACACAAAGATAAGCTTAGCAAAAGTAAGTTTTACTACAGTTAATTCTTTGTATTTATTTAGTGGCTAAACAAATTTATTCAGAGTGAGAATCTCTGTCAAGGAAAGAGTGCAGCAATTGAGGGTTTGAGGTCTTTAACTCTTTTATTAACTTAAACCCACACTAGTCCAAAACCTTAATTATGGCTCTTTTCCACTTCACGCTACGACTCGACTCGACCGACTCGCTTTACGTTTCCGAGCTTGTTTTTCCACTGCGGTTTAGTGCCGAGTTGTTGTTGTGTGGTTGTTGTTGTTTTTTTTTTTTTTTTTTATTATTATTCATTTATTTTTATTTCTTTCAGTAAGGTCATAGCTGCTGTAGTCACACTATAGTTATATTTACAAAGTTGTTATAGTGACGATAAGGTATGTTTTAGCGCTGTATTATTTACACAAACTTTAATCGTTACTCTATATGCAAAGGTTTATTTGTGGACATTGTTTCCTTCAGCATCACCTGTTTTCTCCTCAGTTCACGACAGTGGGGATGTATCGTACATTCTCTAAATGCGCTACACAACTTTTAACCTACAAACTCCTCTCTTCCTGTACGTCATCCTGTACGTCTGCCTTTCTCTGTAGAAGAGCCGTGCATCTTGTCTAATGGCCGGTGGTTCACCCTTACTGAGTTTGAGAAGTTAGGAGGAAAGGAGAAAAACAAAAAGTGGAAGTTTAGTATACTTTACAATCAGATTCCGCTGCAAACGTTTATACAGGTAAACATGTAAGACCTCGCACTCTCCGTCTAACCGCTCTCAGGTCTACAGCACACAACTCCTCACATAAACACTCTCCGGATGAAGAGTGCCTGAATAACCCACAACAACATCCACAATATACAGTATGAAAAAAAAAGAGAGTACACCCCTCACATTTGTGTAAATATGTGATGATATCTTTTCATGTGACAACACTGAAGAAATGACACTTTGCTACAATGTAAAGTAGTGAGTGTACAGCTTGTGTAACAGTGTAACTTTGCTGTCCCCTCAAAATAACTCAACACACAGACATTAATGTTTAAACCGCTGGCATCAAAAGTGAGTACACCCCTAAGTGAAAATGTCCAAATTGGGCCTAAAGTGTCAATATTTTGTGTGGGGACCATTATTTTCCAGCACTGCCTTAACCCTCTGGGACATGGAGTTCACCAGAGCTTCACAGGTTGCCACTGGCGTCCTCTTCCACTCCTCCATGACGACATCACGGAGCTGGTGGATGTACACTCACTACTTTACATTGTAGCAAAGTGTCATTTCTTCAGTGTTGTCACATGACAAGATATCATCAAATATTTACAGAAATGTGAGGGGTGTACTGACTTTTGTCAGATACTGCATATAGCACACAACTCATCTTAATCATTTGTCTGTGAAGTGGCTCTAATTGTTCTCTTTAATGTGGCGTTTGCAGGACGGCTTTCTTTCCGATCGGTCGTTTCGAACGAAGCGCTCGCAGGATCACGAGGTACTGCACTTTTTATTGTGTTGCGTAATCTCTCTCTTCTTCTTTTAACATTTTTTTTATGTAAAACACGGATCATTTGAATACGGCGGTTAAGTTTTCTGCACCTGGCGCCGTTGCTGTCATCATTTATCGTACATTTTCATCATTTAAAAAAAAAGAGAGAAATTTGTATTATTTGTGTATGTTCTTTCAGCCAGCGTGCAGGAAGAAGCTGATTAGGTGCAGAAGTGGTACCAGCCGTGGCAATAGTTAGTGTCTATTATTTATTTGCTTCACTTCATACCCCCTACACACACACACACACACACACACACACACACAAACAAATACACATTTAACCAATAGTGAAAAAACTCATTATAACTGAAAGCTTACTTTTTGTAGGTCATTTGATATCGCGTTGTTAGAAGATAAAATTAGTTTTAAAATGTAGATGTAAATATTTGTTTGTGTCCTTTCATACAACCTTCTGTGTCATTAATGCGTGTATGTGAGGACCAATCACACACGTGTCTTTATGTGTCTGTAGACAGTCACACGTCCAAGTCTGACAGCACCTCAGACTCAAGCTCGGAGTCTGATGATGATGACGATGATGATGACACGTTCAGCGCCAACTCTTATAAAGTCAAGTGTTCTTCAGGGAGAGGGGTTCTGCATGTGAACCGCTTTGCTAACGGTGTGTGTGTGTGTGTGTGTGTGTGCGTGTTTAACATTTAAAACAGCCCTTTTAATACATTGTACCTTTCCAGTAATCACCTTTATCACCTCGACGACCAGTCTGTTGAGTGTTGATTCGGCAGCGCTGGTCACAGCACACCTTCCATTCCTCTCTGGATCGTGCCTTCCTCATATACGTTACTCCAATTGCGCTTCTAATATGGTCAATCCACTGTCTTGGAGGCCTTCCGAGTGGTCGGAAACATTGGCGCGGGTGGTCTTATCCCGTCTTCCCTTTAGCACATCCCTTATGCTGTTAAAGGCTTTCCATCCGGCCCTTACTCTACACGAGATCTCCTTTTCCATGTCTCGGCGCATGTTCATTCCTGCCCCAGGTAGACGTATTTCTCCACCTCCTCTATTTCATCACCGCCAACCACCATTCGGCCTCCTGGCAAATTTGCCGTTCATCTTGGGGCCTATAGCAGAGCTTTTGATGTCGAGCTCAAGCAATCAGGTCAGAATGAATATGTGATCTATCATGCTATAGTTATTCCGGAAGCCTGCATGCTCTCTTGGTTGCTGTTCATCTAGATGTTGTGGTAATCTGTTCAGGATTACCTTCGTGAAGAGCTTGTACACATGAGACAGGAGGCACATGGGCCGATAGTTCTTCAGATCTTCTCTATCACCCTTTTTGTATAGCAGGACTCTTTCCATTGTGAGGTTATTTTTCCTTCATCCAGATAGCTTGGTGAGGATTTTCCAGAGCTGCTCTTCGCCTGACTTTACCATCTCCGATGTTACGCCATCTTTCCCTGGCATTTTTCCAATATTTATCAAATGAATTCATCAATTTCCAGTTAATACAAGTAATTAAATACCGAGGTAATACAGTACATAATCATATAATAGGACATCGCTATGATCTATACAAGGAATAGAACACCCTGTGTCATGATCTTACAGAACAATAATCAGCGGCTGGGTGGTGTGAACTGATTATTTTCCAATAACAGCTCATCCTGAAGTGTTTTATTCATCTTTATTACAAAAATTTGTCAATGAGTACAATTGTTATTTATTAAATAGCGCTCATAGTGCTTTTTAAATAAAAAAAATATTAATACTCTTAATAGTTGTGGAATGTCTTGGTTAATGTTCCCGCTTACATTATAGCGGCTATAAACGGTCGTTCTCTAACTAATTTAAAGACCCCCCCCCCCCAAAAAAAAACCTATAAGTGCGCTATATATATATGTGTGTGTGTGTGTGTGTGTGTGTGTGTGTATATATATAAAACCAATGCCTTCTGACCAATCAGGTTTGAGATCCAAACAGCGCTGTGGATTGATTTATTGATTTATTTATTTATTTATTTAGATGTCCACGCTTTAAGGTGTAACCTTTAGCTCCCGTGTTTTAGAGACATGTGGAAAATGCATCAGGACGCAGGACGCCTGGCTCACCCCCAGGGATTTCCTCAACCTGTACAAAGCCGATGGAAACTGGAGACGGGACATCATATGCCAGGGGGTCCCTCTTGGAAAGCTCATAATAGTGAGGATCGATCTGGAATTCACCCAAACACCAGAATTTAAGACTTCAAACCTGAACGTATAATTCACATCTAAATGAAACATGGCTGCCGTTAATCGTACTAGGCGTGGCCAATAAAGTCTTTTATTAAGAAAAGACATGTTTTTTATTAAAGTTGACCTCTTACTTTTTTTAAACTTCCTGTTCAGGGCTACGTATATAATGGTGAATCTAAAAGCTTTACGTTCATGATTATGTTCGTCACTGTTGTGTTTGATGTTTATTCCAGGAGGAGAAGTTGAAGCCTCATATGGTGAACTGTAAGTGTCCCATCTGCACGAGAGACCATCTACATATGGTACGTCCTTCTTTTTAGAACACCCAAAGCAGTTGACTAACTTTAAAAGAGAGAGAAAATAAAGGGACGGCAGGATTGTAAGGGTATTATATCATTTCATATCGACCGTAAATAAAACACAGTAGATGCTGTATCGTTGTGATTGTCTGCTTATAGGAAGCCTATGGTATAAATAAACTGGGGCGGGGTTAACGTTATTAAGCAGTTAAGATCTTTTTCTCTTGTTTTTTTTGCCTTACCTTGCCTTTTTCTTAGCGTGTTCAATGCTTTTTTTCCCCCGTGTCATTCCACTTTATTACACATAACTTTATTTATGGACTTTAATGTTGTGAATTCTTTATATTTCTGGATTTCTTGAGTTAATTCTGACATCTGGTGAAAATTTCATGTGAATAACCTCATTGGAAATGTATTTACTCAATACTTATTTCCTCCACTGTGTGTGTGTGTGTGTGTGTGTGTGTTTAACCCTAGCTGGATCAGAACAATGATGACGTCTGCTGTAAGTGCAACCTCGAAGGAGATCTGGTGTGTTGTGCCAAATGTCCACGTGCCTTCCATCATCACTGCCACAAACCAGCTTTAAGAGACGACATGATCAGGTGAGAGAATCACACCGAGAAACAGGAGAGAGAGTAATATTATAATGTTTAGAATGACATCGTTATAAAAGCTTTAATCTTTAATGAATCTGTCGGTGTGTGTGCAGTGATTACTGGACCTGTTCCTTCTGCAAGAAGTCTCTTCCAGCTGCTCGTAATAACAGCTTATGACCCGTCCTGAATGTTTAAACACGGGTCTCACAGTAACAGCAATGTGAAGTATATACATTTTCTTTCAAATCATTTTTGTAGGAAACGTGTTGTTGGTGACGGTTGCGTGTTATTTACAAACATAATAAAGATTTTATTTTTTATTTTTACATTCTGCCTATTTTGTAGCCGTTTTGTTTTTCATGACGTCGTTCATGTTATGTTCCTTAGGGATGGCATCATGGGGGAAAATATACATTGTCCCAGAGGATGTCGTGTGTGTGTGTGGGTGTGTGTGTGTGGGTGTGTGTGATGCGCTCCTGTAAACATTCGAGATGTCCTGGATTCGTTATGGCTTGCCGGATTAGCAAATGTTAAGCAGGACAAAGATAAAAAAATACTCATCAAGTTTTATATCTTACATTTTATATAGTACATAATGAACAAGAATACTCCATACAGGTCATTTGGAGCACTATGAAGTCAATCACACAACAAAATCAGACACTGTACACAACCAAGCAAACAAACATCCACAATATATATATATCTATATAATTTATTTTAACGAGTATACTTCAACCACAAAAATGAAGCCCAGAGTGAACGGGAGTCATCTGTGACACGACTCCTGGGTTGTTTTGCGAATCCTTTATCCGGGTGTAAATCCATCTCATAAGCGACGTGTTTAGAAACATAGATCTTATCTTTAAAACCTGCTGGGGGTGGGGCATTCAGTTCGACTGGTTGAGGTCGTTCTCACACGTCCTGCTTATTACAGAACGACTACGGCACTGCACGCTTTCGAAAAAAGGCCTCGTACAACTACCGTGGGTCTTTTTCTTTTCCCCCTTAGAACATTAGAAAATCATCCATTTACAGACATGTAAGCAGCCATCAATAACACACTGCAACACCTCGTTTATTTTCTGTTCAATCCTGTGTGCACGAATGACCCTAGAGGTCTCCACGTGTATCCGTCTTCATCATGTTCATTTATTAAAATGGTGCGGTTAATGTACTGCAATGCTTAATGGGCTTAGAGAAAGCAAGCACACACACACACACACACACACAATACCTTTGATACAAAGTCTACCAAAACTCCCATCCTCACTAAGAAGCACATTCAACGTGACGAGAGAACCGTGTAGCGCCACACTAGCGCCTACTTGTGGAGCATCTTCAGTCTGTTGAACATGAGTATCTGAGCACATACAGACATGCTGAGACATGCTTTATGTATAAAATCAAATCATACAGTGTATACTATAGACAACATTTAACATACAGCGCTCTCTCTCTCTCTCACTGTCTTTAGAATGGAGATTTCCATTTCCAACTTCCAGCATGAGGCGTGATTTAACTCCGTGTATCAGTTGGCTTGAACGAATTGGTGTTATTAAAGCAAGTGGAGAGGCATCGCGTCCGCGGTTCTCGAAACGGAGGGTCCGTTAAAGGGTCTGCGATTTTCTAGTTTTGTTACGAATCACAACTCGAAGTTCTATATAAATAACGCGAGTGTGGAAATGAACTCTCAGGCGGGAAACTGCAGTAGCTAATCACTTATTATCATTACAATGATCATTACAATGATCTAACGTTGTGCAAATTTTGATATAAGAATGATTAAGTGGAAAATTTCATGTTCTAATTCTCACCTGTCCTCGTGTCTCGCACGCAAACCGGCGGTTTATCGGACCACGTTCTCTAACGCTCCATGAGCTAAACTGTGTGTAAGAGCAGGGAGATCATGAAACTGGGTTTTGACTGAATACTCAATTGTCCGTCCCATTTTGTGGGATTAGTAGTGTGTGTGTGTGTGTGTGTGTGTGTGTGTGTGTGTGTTATAAGCTACAGGTAAGTGCTGGGGTCAGTCAGGTGCAGGTACTCGGGGAAGCCGTCGCTGCCGCGTCTCTGGCTCCTGCGTTGGCGTGTGGAGAGAGTCTTTCTTATCTCGTTCCCTCGTTTAGCGAGCGTGGAGACAATCAGATCGGCCAAGTCCTGCTGCAGGCGCTGGAAGTTCTCTCTGAGAAACAGAACACACAGGTCGTGTGTGTGTGTGTGTGTGTGTGTGTGTGTGCTGCTACTCTTTCTGATTATGAACGTGTTTGTTGTAAATTCCACACACAGATTTGCATGGGCCTTTTTTCCCACCGCACAAAGCACCAGACCAGGCTACATGTAATCCCCATATTCAGATGGATTTACTAAGATATTTTTAATTGCATTAATAACCTACACATACTATATATTTAGTCACGTTTTTGTCAAGCGTTTGAAATGAAATTGGAACTGAAATGAAGACAGATTTTTCATGATCTTGTCGTTATCGCTGATCGTATACTAGCAATGTTAACATGTAGACGAAGATCCCGCTGATGCTCTGTACCGAAGCTTGTATCACGTGATCGATGATAAATGACGCCTCACTTTCTGACCAATCAGGTAACAGTTTCATGTTGCCTGTCGGAAGGGTCGAAACCCCAGTTTACTTCACGTGCAGTATGTGGCACACACTGGTTGGTTTTATCCGAAGTATTTATCCGAAGCGTCTTGAGTTTATATTTGCTATAATTTTTTTTCTCCACAAGATGTCGCTGTTTTTGACACACTGAGGATTCAGAGTGTTTCCTGGCACAATCAGGAGAAACACTCAAACCTGTGTGAGGCTTCATCATCATTAGCTGGTTAACGATTCGGCCAATTTCACAAAGCAACAACGCCCGTTCAAGTATTTTCTTCATGGTAACCGTAACAATGACGTGACCGCGAACTGGATTTAGGACAATCACGTTAACTCTGTCTCTGTGACTGGTTCAGTTGTTTCTCAAGCTGGTCGAAAATGAACGGTCGCTAGAACCCCAGGTCCAGTTTGGTTCTGTT
Organism: Ameiurus melas; assembly: GCA_012411365.1. Lineage (NCBI taxonomy): Eukaryota > Metazoa > Chordata > Actinopteri > Siluriformes > Ictaluridae > Ameiurus > Ameiurus melas. The sequence continues at coordinate 24,808,136 of CM022765.1, forward strand.
TGTAGCAAGTCTTTTTATGTGCTTGTTATATGTACAGGTGCATCTCAAAAAAATCCATCTTTTACCGCTTTCTCCTTTTCAGGGTCACGGGGAACCTGGAGCCCATCCCAGGGAGCATCAGGCACAAGGCGGGGTACACCCTGGACATGATGTTAGTCCATCGCAGGGCCATTTCTGTATTCTAAATTATTTATTCTAATATTCTGAGAGGCTTGAAATATTTCACTTTATGTTTAACGAATCTAGAAAATATAAAAGTTCCCCTTTTTGAATTAAATTACGGTAAAAAATGTACTCTTCTGCGATATTCTAATATTTTGAGACGCACCTGTACGTTTCAACACACATATACAGGAGTTATAGTAAATGTTAGAGCTGCACGATACGGACATAAACATGATACGCATGAAACTTCTTAGCTACTGCGATGACAAATGTCTTGCGATGCGATAAATTAGTATCGAGTGCCGATTGTTTCCAGCATTTGACCACGTATTGCTTCTTTTCTAATCTTTTCGATCTGAGAGAGGTTTTCTTACGCTGTCGGTGGAGCGGGCAGGTTGTACTTCTGTCCTGTTACACCTTTCATCCAGTACGTCATCTCCTTTCCTTTACCCTTAAAAGAAACACATTTCCCTTACAAACATTTCTGCACACGGTAAATACTTCTTGTAGAACTGACCCGCTTGTAGTTCGACGCCATCCCGACGCTCACCTTGAGGAAGGTCTCTCCTCGTGTCTCGTACTCAAACTGGCAGTCTGTCCTCTGGAGGATGTTGATTGTGGACTGGCTCACGTGGATCCTCAGAGCTGTGCGGGGAACAAATGTAGCAAATGACGACAGAATGAAACCGAATGACATTTATTAAAAACAATGTGGACCGGATATTCCAACACGTATATCTCTGGGTGGGTTTGACTTCGGTTATGATTGGCTTGTGTTTAGTGAGGTTTGAGGAGACCCTTTCTTAAGCGTGTATGTGACTGTGTGTCTTACGCAGTCCTGTCGACTCCATTCGTGACGTCGTGTTCACCGTGTCTCCAAATAAGCAGTAACGTGGCATTTTATTCCCCACAACACCTGCTGCACAGGGTCCTACACACATCGTGATCGTAACACAGCATTGCTCAAAACGTGACACAAAATGGTTTAAACTGCACACACGGATCTTCCATCATACTCTCTGTGCTTGACTATTAAGTACCTGGATTTTCAGAGGATAGGATTTTGCTGTACTTCGGATCAGCGAAGGTGTGAAGTACCTGAGTGGACGCCTATACGGATCCACAGCAGTATTCCTGGTAGGTGACGGAGCTGAAATGTCCCCATGAACTCCGAAATGTCCCCATGAACTCCAAAATGTCCAGAGCCATGTGACAGATGTCCACCGCATGCCGGTTCCACCATTCCACCGGGGCAAACCGGACGCCACCATATACGCGTCGCCTATAATCTGAAGTTTGAAAAACCCTGATACAGGGGGAAATATCTGTATCTTGTCAACATAACGTGTGTGTTTACCTTATAGACGTCATGGCTGTCGAGGATGCTGTCGAAGTTTTTGTACATGTCGTTGAGCATGTCCACCACCTCCATGGGCGTGCTGTGGTGGCAGAGGGTGGTGAAGCCCACGATATCGCTGAAGTAAATGGTGACCTCGTCGAACAACTCCGGCCCCACACGACCTGTCTCCTTCAGCGAGCGCACCACGGGCCTGTGAGAACTAAAACAACTAAAATTGAATTGAATTTAATTAATAAGCAATCTTCTTTACAATACGTATTTCCTTTTGAAGTGGATGTCTTAAATTCTTGCATCATTTGTTTGTTTTTTTAATTCTAGTCTTTATATTACATTAATATCGACCGTTTCTAGACACATAAAATGCTTTGCATGGGGGGTGTATTATTTTACCACCACTAGTGTGTATCATACACCTGGATGATCCAGCTATTAGAAGAGGGGAGAGAGTGATGTAGCCAATTCAGAAATAGGGATTAGTTAGGGGTCAATAAGAGTTAATAGAAGTCAATAAAAGTTGAAAACACACAGCGGTGTGACAGAACTTTGGGTATATCATCATATTTCACCTGTCTGTGTGTCCAGACTAAACATTCTTCAGTCTACATTCAGCTACTTTTATTTTATAAAAGCACTCTGAACGGTACGGTGTGGAGTTGGGGTACATCTGAGAAACAACATTTAAGCAGCTTTTCAATTGATCTAGTTTTAAATAGTTTTTTTTATATATATATATAGGTCTGCATCTAACAATTATTTTCATAATCGATGTGTGTGTGTGTATTAAACATGTTCTTCAGTTCTCTCTCTGTTTTAAAATCTTAGCATTACACATGGAAATCACTTTTTTGGTCTCATTATTTATAGAAATCTATAGAGTTTCTCTTCAAGCTATATATCAACACCTCTTCTCAGAACTGACACGGATAATTCAATCATAGTGTTTCAATTTGATATGACACTGTTAATTTTTTACATTTATGGTTTAGATATGTTTCATCATTACCTGAAATAACATAAAAACAATAAGGACCCCTGTATTATATTTAAAGGAGAATCAATCGCCTGATTGGCTAAACAGAATGTTAGAGGACGACCGATAATGGATGTTACCGATACTAATAACTAAGATCCGCAGTACCTGCAGATAACCAACCGAGTTTTTAAATTGATGCTGAATGAAGACATGACACTCAAAATTAAAATATTGCTGAACTTTATTACAACAATGAACAGTACTGACTGCACCATGAAAACATACTGTACTGTGTAAAAATGAAATAATATATAAATGTTATTATGCTGTAAGTTTTTCACATAAATAGATTCAGAGACTTTCTGTAGAATTGTGTTCTTCAGACTTTGTGTGAACAGTTTGGGGAAGAAGCACATCAAACTTGAGCAGCTCTAATTATGATGATGATCCTAACAGCTCAGGAACACCATGTCTGAGGATTTATTCTTCCTAATGAAAATAATTGTACACACTGCAGATTCTAATGCTAATCTGTCTCAGTTGATCTCTGGTGCAGTGGAACTGCATGAAACACTGGACAATGGAGTCTTTCCTGTCTTCTCACTTTATTTCCAGGGTGATATTCACATGTACAGTATATGGAATTATAATCCCTGGGATGGGGGGTGTGTGTGTGTGTGTGATCTTTTCAGTGGATCAGACCTATGAACTCTGTTCATGTTCTGTCTGGAAGAGCTGACCTCTGACAACAGCGAGCTCAAACTAGAGCATCTCACACTGGTACAACACACACACACACACACACACACACACACACACACACTCTGCAGTTAGTATAATTCACACAAAGCCCTCACATTACCTCACTGTACTGTATATAAAACCGAATGAATGAAATATTTTGACATTTAATAAAAAAATACTTTTGTTATTGAATTTTGCAAAAACTGTTGCATTTCTCCAGATCTGTGTGTGTTTCCCTCTCAATCTCCTAAACATTACACCTGAAATACCGGACAATAGAACACATAAATAAGCTCTTGTATAGTTTCTTAGACTAAAATTCATGTTAAATACATGAACTAATTTTATACAGCAGAGATAATAACATCGTATTATATAATTATATTGTACTTATATATTCACTTCTTCAAAATATACTGTATTCAACTGATACAATTATGATAAATATTACAAGTAGAGTATACTTAACTAATAGAGATGGCACTGATCCCATACCGGGTCTGATCAGCTGATACTAGCAAAGAAATGGGGATCAGATATCAGAGAAAATAAAGAAGAGATTAGATCTGATCCTGGAACCAAAATATCTACACTATATTAAACAACAACTAAAGGACAGAGTGATAAATGTGACTTGTGGTGAGTCTCCTAGGGGCTTCTTCAAATAAACTCCTCAGATGCTAATCCTGTCAGGTGAGAATCCCACCAATGTCATGAAACTGTTCCTGTCCATTTCAGCTCCGTCTTCCACTGACTGGGTTCAGCTGGAGTTCCTGTGGTTTTTCACCTGCTGTTCCAAATAATCCCTCAGGTTTTCATTGGGATTGAGGAAATTTTGTCCAGGGATCACAGGTCGTTCTACTTGGTGCAGAGATGTGTGTAGTCTATTAATATCTAAAAGACAGATATCTGAATTAATAACCAAAATCTAGACTGTGGTACTTCATGATCGACAGCATGTAATCATCTCTGCTGCAAGGAAAACATTATTATCTCCTATATAGAATACATTTGTTAGAACATTTAGCTAGAACAGATGAGAACTTCCACAAGATCTAACAGGAACATGAGCAGATATTTACCATCACATCACTGCTCTTATACAATCACAGGCTGTAGAGCTTTATGTTTAAAACAGTGATCACTGCTGTGTGTTTTATCTCTTGTTCTACACGTGTATTTAAGTGCAGACGTTAAGAACAAGCGGAGGGGAACTTTACAGGAACGATAGAAGACACGGTGTGGAGATGGAGTGCTGCAAGGAGTGTCAGAGTAAAGTGACTCCTTAAATAAAAGATTTGTAGCAGTGTGGCATCAAAGATGATGATTTTAATTGGCTTTGACGAGAGTGGAGAAGAAAATCTGCTGCTGATCAGAAACAGGGAAAAGCCGAGATCATCTTATTCAGACAAAAGCAGCAGTATGAAGTCAGAGATAGCAGGGTGTCACAAGGAGACCAGGTGTTCATTTACAATCACTCTCATGCACTCAGAGCTGACATTTTGTAGACTCTGTCTGACTCCCTGTCTTCTGCTTTCACATCCATTTTAAATCAATACCAAACAGCATTAAAGCTCATTGTTAGAAAAAGTCTGATTCAATAGAATATAGTACAATTTTAACCCAGTATCTGATCATCTGATATTTACTGCAACTCAAATTAAATGTACAAAATAATACTAATGTACAAAATAATCTACAAAATAATGTACAAAATAATGCTGTCAGTCTTTTAGTTTGTTTCAGTGTTTATCTAAAAAATATCACTCACCTCAGTATCTGTAGTTTGTAATGTTCATCATTCTTCAGAGCAGAGAGACACTTCACTTCAGTTTCTCCAGTTTACAGTGAGGATTCTCCAGTACAGCAGAGAGACACTTCACTCCTGAGTCTCTTAGTTTATTCCCAGACAGATCCAGTTCTCTCAGGTGTGAGGGGTTTGATCTCAGAGCTGAAGTCAGAGCAGCACAGCCTTCATCTGAGATATCACACTTATACAACCTGCAGAGACACAATGACACACTCTTCACTCTCTTAGTTTATGAACATCAAGACATACTTTGTGTATCTTGAAATTAGTGTGACTGAGTGAGTGAGAGAGAAAGAGTGAGAGCGAGAGCGTGAGAGACTGAATGTTTAAATGGATTATTCAGTACTGACAAGAACAAGTCTGACTGTTTTATTTATGCAGAATGTGTTTGTCTGTTATTTTACACATTCCATTGACGTGGAAGAACATTAGACCCTGTTTAATTATTATCAAAGTGAAATCATTTCAAAAATCACTCGTTATTTATGATGAAACAATGTTTTCATGTGTTTTTAATGCATTTTAGTGGTTTTAGTGCATAGTGTGTGTGTATGTGTGTTTCATTAATGAGGAAAACTGCATAAGTTTAATACTGCTTGTCTATTCGGCTGCTTCTGTAACACAGATCTGGCAACCCGGTTCATAGTAGCTAGACCAGTGGTTCTTAACCTTGTTGGAGGTACTGAACCCCACCAGTTTCATATGCGCATTCACTGAACCGTTCTTAATTGGAAAAATAAAATATGATTTTTTCAAATTCAAAACATAGGTATATATTTTACTGGTGGACAAAATGAACCATGCATCAACATCACTGTGTTCAAAGAACAAAACCATCAAAACATGATTTTCACACAAAAACATAATAATGAATATTCACTGCAAATCAGTGTGACTTCTGCTGTTGACTTTCAGAGACCAGTTCAGAAATGCGCGGCTTCACCTTGGCAAGTGCCACTCTCATGTCTTTTTCGCAACAAAGTCTGTTCCTTTTCTTCGTTTTTATGTCCAGCATCCTCGAAAAGGATTGCTCGCGAAGATATGTTGTAACAAACGGTATGAAAATCTCCAGAGCTTTCTTAGCAATAACAGGGTACGTTACCATTTGTTGACACCAAAATGTTGAGAGCGTTGTTGTTCTGAAGAGTTGCTGTTGAACCTGGCTCTGCTGAATTTCAATGATTTCATCGAGGTATTCATCATTGACATCTGTTGTCTCAACACTAAACGTGAACGGCTGTCTCACCCATGCTGGATTTGATCTTGTAGGGAAGTATCCGTCGAGAGACTTTGCAAGCTCATCTAAGTGCGTGGCAATTGCTTGCTTCAGTTCCGCGGGTACAGAAATGTCTCAGATTCCATATACATATTCGATCTTACTTACACAGTCGTCCAGCAGGGAAAGTTTGTGAAGTTATCGTTCTCTGTTCGTCGTTTCCATAATGGTAGCTTTTTTGGAAAAGCCTTCAGGTTTTCTTCCGCTTCGATGATGTTGACCACCTCCCTGCATCTGTTGATTCAGATAATTGAGAGCTGCAAAGATATCAGCCATGTACGCTAAAACGAGAATGAACTCAATTTTTGAAGCAATCTGCATGACAATGTTGGTGCTCTTGCAAAAACAGGGCTAATTCCAAACGCATGGCAAAAACACGATTCAGCACCTGTCCCCGGGTTAACCACCGAACGTTACAATGTCACAGAAGTACCTTGAATTCAGAGGCCATTTCTTTACACAGCTCACTGAAGATGCGGTGCCTCAGAGCACTATTTCGCACATAGTTCACGCATTCAACTACAATTTTTAATACTTCTGCCAGTTTTGGAGGCAAGGTTTTTGTTGCCAACACATGCCTGTGCAGAATACAATGCGTAACAATGATGTGTGGTGCATCGGCTTTCACCAGCACACCAAAACAAGACTTTCTTCCCAGCATGACTGGAGCTCTGTCTGAACAAACTGCAGAAACCATATCCCACGAAAGATTGTTGTCTTTGAAGAAGTAATCCACAAGCTTCTTCACATCGGCTGCCTTAGTTGTTGTTGTAAGAGGCTTACAAAATGAAAAATCTTCCTTTATCACGTCGTCTTTCACATAGTGCACGAATACAGCGAGCTGGCTTAGATTGGAAACGTCTGTGGTCTCGTCGAGTTGAAGGCTGAATTTTGCCGGGCTTGAAATCAGATCTGCAACTACTTGAGCCAAGATGTCTTTGCTCATATCCTCTATTCTGTCGCTGATGATGTCATTTGAAAGAGGAGTTTGGGATAACTTCACTTCAGCCTCTTTTCCCAGCATGATATTCGCCATCTTCAACACAGCTGGTTTTATGAGTGTTTCACCAATGGTGTGTGGTTTGCCCTGCTTTGCGATCAGGTAAGCAATTTCGTCCGATGCTGTAGCCTTTTCATCGAATCTGGCTCTCTTCACCTTGAACTCAGCGAGCGTTGTGTTCTTGTATGTTCCATCTCCATGCAGCTTAAGGAAGTGTTCTCTTAGTTTTGCCGGTGCCAGACTAGAATTACTCAACATGGCATTGCAAATCATGCAGTTAGGACGCGTGACTCGCGACACGTGTTCTGTTATACATGTGAATCCATATTGTACATATTCGTCTGACCACTTTCTTTTTTTGCTCGACATAGTTAGTATGAAGGGATTCAAATATTAAGAAAGAAATCACACGACGTACCATCACGACAGTCACAAGTGGACTACTGAGCGCACCAAATTCCCTGCAGCACAGATAGGCCAAGTGATGTAGCGTGATCACCTGCAGCCAATCATGGCCAAGCGATGTAGCGTGATCACCTGCAGCCAATCATGGCCAAGCGGGGCGTGTCATCACTAATCATATGAGTCGGATGTTGTGTCTCGACCTCCGCCGAACCCCTGAGACTGACTCGCCGAACCCACTACGTACTTACGCTACGTAGCCAATCATAGCATTGATAGTGCTTGCACATGTGCCCTGCCCATACGCGCCGTGCAGGTTAGCTAACTAACAACAGTGCGGCGGAGTGAAGAGATGCAACCCCTTAACAAGCTAAAGTAAAAAAAGAAATGCGGTTCTTTTAGGATGGAATGGCTGTCGGAGTATGTGCAAATAGAAGAACAAGCGGTGAAACTGGGTGAGATTTTTTCTTTTTCGAGTGAGAAAGGTCTACTCTGCAAAACATGCAGCGAAGCCAAAGTGGAAAGTGAGCTTTCGGCGGGAAAAAGGTGGACTGAATGGAAGTTGGACTACCTCAAGCGTCACATTCAGCAGAAAAGTCATTTGAAAGCTGTTGGAATTGTACGAAGACTCAAGATGGGACAGGGGATTGGTACATTATTGCGGGAGAGCGCAAAAGACCGAGAGAAAAGGAACGAGGTGTCACACAAAACAATATTTTACTTGCCATCAAAATGAATACATCAATGCTGTCAGTTCAACAAATCCACAATCACATGGCGGAGTATGTGAGTATACCAGAAAGCTGGCGAAGCAAAAACTATGCCTTTGAATTTGTGAACTCAATCAATGAGAGTGCAGAATGAGACTATGTGCAGTGTTAAAAAGTGGCACATTTGGATATATTCTAACATTGTTGACATGCGTTTTTCTGGATTTTCTTGTTGTTATTCTGTCTCTCACTGTTCAAATAAACCTACCATTAAAATTATAGACTGATCATTTCTTTGTCAGTGGGCAAACGTACAAAATCAGCAGGGGATCAAATACTTTCCCTCCCTGTAATACCAGCGTGTCAGTGTCACAGTCATGTTATTGGTTGTGATCTTAGCTGTGATGATGTTCTTTTCTCTTCTGTCTCCTGACTTCTGTAAAACACTGAATAAAAACTGTAGCTGTTAACGACAATAACTTTCAGCACTTTAATACTGTAGTCTAAAATTTAGATAATTGTAGTAAGGGCATTAATATTTAGAAAACACACTGCTAAATACAACCACTAACATTGTGGACCTGGAGAAAAAATATGTCTAGTTTAATTTGAGGTATTCTAGATAGTTTTTATTTATTTACATCTATATGTGTTAAATAACTTAGAAAAGAGGTAAGTAAATGATTACATTCATCATACATTTGAGAGCAGTTTATAATATAAGAGGGTACATAATATAAAATATAAGATAGAATTAATAAAAGAGAATTTCCTTTCACTCATTATGGTTGTAACAGAACATGAGGACATCATTCAGAATGAACAGATAATGTGTCCTGAATGGATGTAAATACAGATCATTATTATTTTAAAAACCTGCTAGAAAGGTTCACAGGTATAAAAATCTGTAACTCTATCCAGAATTATACGACACTGTGGATGAGATTCAGTCCGTCACCTGTAGGGACAATTTAGTTATCAGTAGACCTACTGACATGATTTTGGGAGGTGAGATGTTTAAATTGAGGAAAATGCTGATTGTGATTATTATTATTAATAAACACTGTAATGTCAGTTATATGATTTATGGTAAATAATCAGTGCCTGTGTTCATATAAAGAGTCTCCATTTTCTATTAGATTTGACAGAAATACTCAGACACATCACTCTTCATGGAGACACGTCCAAGTAACCATGATCTCAATGGTGTCTGGATTTTAGCAAAAAACCACAATGTTGTTACTTTGCACTTCCTGTTCGTTTTAGAATCAGTGTTGAATACTTCTTTCTGTTTTATGAAATTTTATAGTCTGGTGTTTATGTACATTATATTATTTTCATTATTTATTATTTCCTACTAGAACTCCTTAATGATTATTATTATTAGTAGTAGTAGTAATAGTAGTAGCAGTATTTGTAGCAGTTTTAGTGTCATTACATATTGTTTCCTATAGTTTCTTTTGATTACATTAGCATTTTTTATACTTGCTTTAGCATTTAACACATTACCTGTAAGACATTATAAACTTCATAAAGTTCTGTCGTATCACTAAAGACCAAGAAACTAAAATATAAATCAAAATATAGCTGCTGGTGATTGTGTAGCACAGACATTACTGTGACTTTAACTATGAGAATTATGGGATGTTACCTGTGTACAGACGAGGAGTCTTTATTTCTAAAGTTCAGAGGATGACACATAGACGCATCACTCTTCATGGAGACACAGCTGAGTTCTGGGGAGTCTGATCCATTTGTCTGTAGTTTACTGTACAACATTATAGAGAGGACATGAGACAGAATTTACTTAATTAATGCTTACTTTATAGTCCACAGCCTTGTTTTTGTTTGCTTATAGTGTAGATATCTGACTAGTAACTTTCTAACAGAAACAGGAACAATGCATCATCCCAATAGACTAATCCTGTTTCTCATCACAGCAGATGATATCAAATAAAATGGGATTAAACAAAGGAATGACTTCATAAAAATGTTTTATATTATAGACAGTATAATAAATATTATTATAATTATTATACTGATTTAATTATTGTAAGGATTAAAGCAAAAAACAGCTTTATCTTCACTTTTCCTCCATCAGCCTTTCTTGTCTCTGCTTCATTTACTCTAAAGATAAACTAGCGCATGTGGGTTATCACGGAGCCTATATGGCCCCGGGGAGTCTAAATCAACACATTGGCAACCAAAGCGGTTCAAAGAGACATACGATTTATTGCAGGTTCACAGAGGTTTATATAGGCAAAATAGCCGTGCATAGGCATACTGATGTTGAAATAATATGGCAGTTGAATTGACTGGTCACGTATGTGAAAAAACATGTTAGGCAATACAAGAATGTACAGCTTTCTTGAACATATATGGTCTGATGGTATGGTTTGACTAACACAGAAAAGAGGAAGTTCCTATGGTGACATGCTAAACTGGCACGTACACATCAGACAGATTATATAAAGTTCATGAGACAGAAATCAAACAATAACAAACATTCTTACACATATCCGAGGGAATAGAGAATAGAAAATTTCCCAACATTGCCCTCTTTTGTCCTAGTGAAACACAGGACAATATAAAAAGACAACATTGTAGTGGATCTGTGGTAGATAGGAGCTAATACAAAAGGAACTATATGTGTATGTGTAATGGTGTAACATAAACTGGAGCAGTTTTGTTTTTAAACAGTTTTGTTTTTTAGCAGTAAGTGTGTAAATGAATAAGCTGTGCACATCTATCAAGCACGGTGCTTGTCTTAAGCCTGAAGTCTTTGCTTTAAGATTGAGTGAAAGAACGGGTTCTCTTCTGAGTCTGGTTCCTCTCAAGGTTTCTTCCTCAAATCATCTCAGGGAGTTTTTCCCTCACCACCGTCACCACCTGCTCACTCAATAGGGATAAATCTACACACTTAAAATCTGTATCCTGTGTTTATATGTTTCTGTGAAGCTGCTTTGAGACAATGGCCATTGTAAAAAGCACTAAACAACTAAAATTGCATTGAATTAATAAGCAATCTTCTTTACAATACATATTTCCTTTTGAAGTGGATGTCTTAAATTCTTGCATCATTTGTTTTTTTTATTCTAGTCTTCAGAATAAAAAATCTTGTGAAAGATGCAAAAGGTAAAAAAAAAAAGAGAAGATGATGCTAACTGTCCCACTCACCTTGAAAGTGTTTCCTTCCTGGTCTTAACGTCTCTTCACGACAATATCCGAGATGAACCGGTACAGACTTAATAGATTTATTCAACACAGTTCAGAGGGCTTGTGGGATGATTTTTTAAAGGGTAATGTATAATTTATATAATTAAGCAACCGCTGCAAGGTTGTGGTGAGATAATAGTTCATTTAAGTTGAATGTTTTGCCCTGTGCTTATATTTGATCTATCTTGATCTATACCCTTTATATTACATTAATATCGACCGTTTCTAGACACATAAAATGCTTTGCATAGTGCCAGTGGGGGTGGGGGGGTGTCTTATTTTACCACCACTAGTGTGTATCATACACCTGGATGATCCAGCTATTAGAAGAAAGGAGAGAGTGATGTAGCCAATTCAGAAATAGGGATTATTAGGGGGTCAATAAGAGTTAATAGAAGCCAATAAAAGTTGAAAACACACAGCAGTGTGACAGAACTGTAGATATATCATCATATTTCACCCGTCTGTGTGTCGACTAAACTTTCTTCACTCTACATTCAGCTACTTTTATTTATTATTATTATTTATTTATTTTTTACAGTCGTTACTGTATGACTCATGGTAGATACTGAACAACATACCTCAGTGTTAGGAATCACTGGGAAACAGATGATCTTGTTCATCTCAGTGCCTTCGGCTAGTGTTGCTGCAGCATGTTGATGATTCAGGGTGAGTCATTTGGTTTATCAGTGTGTCTCATGATTGACTGAAACCCCATTCGAACCCTCCCCGCCCTGCCTTTTTTCTGTGTTTTCTTCTTAGTCTGTCATCTTATTAATCACGTGATGAGGTTAATAAGGTTTCTTTAAAAACTCATTGGTTCATGAAAAGTCCAACTACAAAATAATAGTCCCACACACTTTGGTCTTTGAACAAGAGTTTGCTAGATATTTTCCTTTTCATTTTTGTTCGAATATTTTTAAAGACCACATCACTTGATACAAATTGTTTGTCAATAGTCATTCTACATCGTGTTTTCCACAGCTTAGATTTAATCAAACACAAGATATACCATAAGAAGTCATACTCACTTTTGGACACTTTCTCTTTGAAAATACCATAAAAAAACTGAAACCATGTTAATTTCTATCTTTAAACCCATCGTTTTGTCCCACACCTCTTTTGAGTGGTAACACTCGGGTGTCAAACGTACGGCCCGCGGGACAAAACCGGCCCGCTACAGGGTTCAATCCGGCCCGCAGGACGAATTTGAAAGTGAAAAAAATATGCATAAAAGACACGAACTTGTCGTTTTTAATAAAATGCTATTTTATATCTAATTTCACCACTTTGAAAGGCCTCCCAGTTCTCTTCTCTTAAAAAGCAGCTCACGTTTAGTAACCTCACGAGTTGTATCCCATATGAAATTACAGCATAGTTTATGAAGTCTTTTTATCCATACATCTGTTGGAGGTAAGATACATGATAAACAGTATTTTTGATAAAAAAAGTTATAATATTTATTCTAGTTTTATAACTTAGATTACATGATTTCCATTTTTCAATTTCATCTTGTATTATTTCTTCTTTTTTTGACCAGTTATGGTCGACACAACCATTATTATCCATCTATCCATCCATCCATCCATCTATCTATCTTTCCTAGTGTGGCAGGTGACAAGGTGTATCTGAGGGATTTGTTGCATCAACTACGCCACCTAGGGGACGGGAGGCCGGCCCCCAGGACAAGGAACTAAACTAGAATAACCCCTAAGGGTAATTCGGGCACAGGTTCATAAACTCAAGGAACTGGAGACATGCGTTACATCAACGATATTTATTCCAGCAAAACACATTAACTATTACCGTTGCGCGGTAAAACATGACCATACAATTGACACTCTGACAGAGGTCCCACCAACACAGTGACCAGGGGGCTGCTATATAAGCACTGTAGCTATGGGGTTGACTAGCACCTTGCTATTGGACGAGTGACCTGATCTCAGGGGAAGGGCAACTAGAACAGGGGAAATGCTTACCACAGCGAGCCGGACTACTGCACAACAGAGGGGAGGGGGTCCAGAAAATACACCATGCGTGAGAGAAGCACTACAATCCAAAAAAAGGACACCTCAATGTGCACACAGCAAGGGAAAGTGAAAGCCTCCACCACGAACTCAGTCCTCTGTTCACGTGGGCCACACTGCTCCTGTCCGCCAACGGGAAAGAGGAAACACAAGCACTGATTAACAGAGTGGTTGATCTTACAAGCCAGGTATGCTAGCAGTACTACAAATAGCTACTTATCTTGAGCAGCAGGTTTGGTGCTCCAGCTCCACACAGATCAATGGTCAACCTGGGACAACCACCCTGGCCACAGCATTGGGATTGTACGCCAACATGCATACACACACCAAACAGAGTAGTAACACAAGCAGAGCGGGGTTTATCCCACAACCAACAAATAAAAAATACAAAGTGCATGCAGGTTAGGCCAGAGAAACGGCGACACGGCACTGCATAGCCCAAGCATGCATTAAAACAAACAAAACAAAAGTCCTAGCACCAGCCAGAGCCAGTGGCTAGAAAGATCACAAACTCAACAGATATCCTAATAATTTGACATGACATTACTAAAAAAAGGAGACAAAGCAACAGTCTCTTAGGACGTGGGAACAGCCGATGAGTATAGCCAGCATATAGGCCACTCTGTAAAGCACAACAAAAGCTAAAATTACGATTAGCAGCTTGTTCTAAAAATAGACTGCACAGCGTTGCTTTAACATACATACCTCAGAGCTGGTGATCCTATGCTCCACTTACAGGTACGAGGAGGAGAGACAACGCACTCACCACTCTACTGCTGATAGCAAACTAAAGCAGACAACAACGTTAGATATGTGACAAAGCAGAGAGGCCGTAATAGTATGTTGAGCATAATCCCCTACCTGACACCAACAAGTTTCTTGCATTGCGGTCCACTGGGCGTAATGCATGCGCGTTTCCAAGGCAAATACCAACCGCACTAAAACCCACAACCGAACAAACAGCTAAGATTCCACCTCAAAAAGAGTCATTTAAAACAAATGAGAAAACAAGCAGTGCTTACCTGTTGAACCCGCGGTTTCACCTACACGCACACCAAGCTACCGGTATCCCACGTAACTAACCAGGAAGTCCGTTCACTGACTGAACGACGTACCAGTCAGTCGAAAACCACTTCCTTAAATACTAATCCAGGGCACGCCCCCCTAATCAATAACCAGTCAGTCAAGATGACTCAAGGGGAAGCCCATTTCACCACAATCGCAGGCCCTTAAGTCTATGGTCATTTTGGATTTTTTGGACGAGTGGGTTTATAGATAGAATATATTGGGCCGCACTCAGAAGGCACCCTTGCTTTACACCCCGCATAACTTCAAATGGTTCAGTCAAAGAACCGTTAACATTTATTTCAACCGTCGATTTAACATAAATACATTTAATCATATTTATAAAATTTTCAGGGAATTGAAATAGTTTTAAAATCTCCCACAAATAATCTCTTGAAATATAGTGAAATGCTTTTCTTTGGTCCAAAGCCACAATGTAAAAACTGTCACCATTTTTATCAAAAACTAGTTCTCTTAAGATGTTCAAGTTATCCCACATAAATCTTCCTTTTATTGCACGTTTGTTGTTTAGCTATTATTACGTCCAAATGGTCACTCATCCTGTTCATAATGATCTTTGCAAAAATTTTATAGTCAACATTCATTATGGTGAGATGTGTCCAGTTGTTGATATCACACGTTTCACCATTTTTATACAACAAGGATAAAACGCCTTCATAGAACGAGCCATGCATGTAACCTCTAGCGATCCCATTATTGAAAGCTTGTGTTAATAATTTAGCCAAATCTATGGCACATGCATGATAAAAATCAGACGGGAGACCATCTTTCCCTGGGGACTTTTTTAAATTTAATTGTTTAATGGCATCCACAACCTCAGCTTCTTTGATTTCCTCACCTAAGCTCTTGGAAGGCGGGTCGACACTGTTTTTAACGTTCCAAAAAGTTTTAAAAGATTATCATCTATTTCAATTGAGTTATACATGTTTGAACAAAGGATCCGAACAGTATCTCTAACGTCTTTAGGATTTTTTACTATAGTTCTATTATCTGTTTTAATGGCTTCGATATATGGACTTTCTTTCCTTTTATTAAATAATGAAATTGCTTTTGTTTGATTCAGAAGTTCGTCGGAAATTATTCCTGCTCGGACTTGAATGTTCAGTAAAAACTCATTATTAAAAGTTTCTATCTCTTTTTTCAAATCGTTTAAATTGTTTTCTTCACTTTCATCTTTTGTATTTTTTAGGTTTAGGTTTATTTATTGTGTCATAATTGTATTGTACTTCTTTTTTTCTTTATTAAAACATAGACATTTGTATTTAAGAAATGTTTTAATCTGAATCTTAAAAACGTCCCACAAATCACAATAATTGGTAGTGATGATATCTAAAGTTTTAATCCTATTAATTTCTTCTTTTAACTCTATAATCAATAAAGGACTTTTCAAAATTTGTGTTTAATTTCCAATAGTTTCTTCTTTCCTCATTTTTAAATCTAATGCCACATATAACTGTCAAGTGGTCCGACTCAACCAAGAGTTTTGTTGTATAAAATTTTGCCTCAAAATTATTATTAATATATATCCTGTCAATTCTAGTTGTACATGTTTTATCAAACCTTGTAAAGTCCACTTTCTGTGGATATAATGTCCTAAATATGTCGGTGAAGTGCTGATCATTCATTATAGATTTAAGGACACCACCTTCTCTCCTAATTTTACATATCTTGGAAGAAATTTTGAAACATCTGTTATAGTATTAAAATCAGCGCATACAGTGGTATAGACGCCGACACACAGGAGCATTTTAAGTTTTTTTTTTTAAAGCCGAATTTTACCAACAGTGTCCTGTGCTGTGCATACATTTATTACTCTAATTTTTTTTTGTACAATAAAATATGTCTATAAACATTAATCGACCTGGTAATCGACACTTCCACACTCATCCCTGTTTAGCATCAATGGGAAAGCAGGTGAGAACTGCAGGGAGATACAGCTCTGGCAAATTTCTTAATCCATAATTTTTTTTTAGAACTGCTCTTATATTATCGCCTTAATCTAGAAAATATTTACATCATTATTTATGCTACATTCACAACGGACCACCTACCACATTTTCATTGTATTCCATTAACCAGTATTATAAGCAAAGCCACATAAGAAACACAGCATTTTTGCCACATGTATCCGTTAAAAAAAATGGAATTCCTCAAAAATCCCAAAGAGGTGAGAACAGAATTGTTCAAGGCAACGGTAATGAGAAGTCGAGATATCTAGATGGTCGGAATTGGACCAGGTCAAAAGACCACAGATTCACTCGCTGGAGTCACGAGTTGGATGACGGCAGTGAAATAATACACCAGACACACAAATAAAGTTCACTTCGTATATTGTAGAAAACAACCAATAGGAACAAATATAACAGTAAGGAAATAAAATAAAAGAAATAAATCACAACTCAGAATCCCAAACGTATACATAAACAATGATCAAGTTAACACAACATCCTTCACACAAAGTGGAACTCAAATCAGATCACACTGAACTACTAAATTTACCCCCGGAACAGCAGCAGCGACACACCGCTACATGACTCAGTTACTACTGGTATCTCCTCCTCTCTCCCTCTAGCGGAGAGGCGGGCTCAGACATCCCATTGGCTGGAATGTAGCAACTCTCACTCCTATAGGCTGATGTCCTAACAGCATGGACGATACTAATAGTCACTCAGGACTTATTTATTTATTTATTTATTTAATCCATTTACTGTATATCTGAGTTTTATCCCTGGGTTACAGATGCACTAAAAGCACAGAATTAAACTACAGTCCTAAATGAATAATAAAAACTCACTTTCATATTACAGATCTTGCTCCCAGAGTGCATCACTGCACTTTGTCATTTGATAATAAAGTGTTATGAGTGTATGAAGAGAAGAAGTTCACAGAGGTGGTGAAGCTCCTGCTCTCCCTCATGACAGCAAAGATCACTCCACACAGCTTCTGGATGATTCTGCTCATAGACACCCTGCCCTTACTGGAGCAGAAAGAGGTGTACACACACACACACACACACACACACACACACTCAGTCTGTACTCTTCCCTGCACCTTTTCCCTGCAGTTGATTATGATGGGGTTGTGTGCGTGTAATGGAGGAAAAAATACTGGGAAAGTCAGTCCTGGGTTTAAAGTGTGAACAGATAGCTGGATCAGATCTTTTTATTTATGTGTATGAGGGTCTTATTCAAACTTTTACACATGCTCAATGTGTTTGATCTATATGTATATTTAAGAAAAAGAAATAGTTTAAAATAGCCAGTCCAATTCTGTTTACATACATTAAGTTTATTAAAAACTGCTGATGATTAGATGCTGGATTTGTAGGATTAACACCTTCTAGTAAACAATTATCGCTGTTTTTCACATAAATAGATTCATAGACTTTCTGTACAATTGTGTTCTTCAGACTTTGTGTGAACAGTTTGGGGAAGAAGCACATTGTGTGTCATGTATCCATGACTGCGTGTGACGGGAATCAAACTTGAGCAGCTCTAATTATGATGATGATCCTAACAGCTCAGGAACACCATGTCTGAGGATTTATTCTTCCTAATGAAAATAACTGTACACACTGCAGATTCTAATGCTAATCTGTCTCAGTTGATCTCTGGTGCAGTGGAACTGCGTGAAACACTGGACAATGGAGTCTTTCCTGTCTTCTCACTTTATTTCCAGGGTGATGTTCACATGTATATGGAATTATAATCCCTGTGTGTGTGTGTGTGTGTGTGTGTGTGTGTGTGTGTGTGTGTGTGTGTGTGTGTGTGAAGATGATCTTTTCAGTGGCTTTTCTGGAAGAGCTGACCTCTGACAACAGCGAGCTCAAACCAGAGAATCTAGCACAGATAGAACACACACACACACAAACACACACAATCACACCATTTGTTTTTTTATCAGGATTTTCGGTTTTTATTGTGTGATAAATCATTTATTTCACTCTTAATGTAATGTTCAGCACAAACTGAAGTGTAAATGATGGGCAGTGAGATGAAAATATACTTTTCTGACACTGAAGTCATTTTCACAGTGGATGAGACGTGTTCATAAACCGTGATTAGTGAAAAGGAAGCTGAGAAAGCAGTTCACAGAGAACGCTGTTTATTTGAAGAACATGTTAAATCTTTGACTGTTTTCAGTTTGAGTTTTTTTCTTCTTTATCATTGTATATTTTTGTTTGTTCATTAAAAAGTGTTCAGTACATCTGGCACAAATCTGCTTCCATGTTACTATAGAAACGATAACGTATCAGAACCAGAGCATTAATATAAACCTGGGATTCACAGCTGCACTACTGTCAGAGCTGCTGTTATAGACAACTAATCAACACCTTCTGACCAATCAGAATCCAGATCTGAATAAGCTCTGTGGTATACAGGATATGAAATGGGGTGTGTGTGTGTGTGTGTTTCAGGATGATGATGTCAAGTCCACAAAGCTGGAGCTTAACCTGGTGATGGCCATCGTGAAGGAGGGAACAGTCGAGGCGCACACACACACACACACACACACTCACTCTGCAGTTTGTTAATTCACACAAAGCCCTCACATTATCTCACTATACTGTATATAAAACCAAATGAATGAAATGTTTTGACATTTAATAAAAAAAATACTTTTGTTATTGATTTTTGCAAAAACTGTTGCATTTCTCCAGATCTGTGTGTTTCCCTCTCAATCTCTTAAACATTACACCTGAAATACCGGACAATATACCACATAAATAAGCTCTTGTATAGTTTCTTAGACTAAAATTCATGTTAAATACATGAACAAATTTTATACAGCAGAAATAATAACATCGTATTATATAATTATATTGTACTTATATATTCACTTCTTCAAAATATACTGTATTCCACTGATACAATTATGATAAATATTACAAGTAGAGTATACTTAAGTAATAGAGATGGCACTGATCCCATACCGGGTATGATCAGCTGATACTAGCAAAGAAATGGGGATCAGATATCAGAGAAAATAAAGAACAGATTAGATCTGATCCTGGAACCAAAAGATCTACACTATATTAAACACCAACTAAAGGACAGAGTGATAAATGTGACTTGTGGTGAGTCTCCTAGGGGCTTCTTCACATAAACTCCTCAGATGCTAATCCTGTCAGGTGAGAATCCCACCAATGTCATGAAACTGTTCCTGTCCATTTCAGCTCCGTCTTCCACTGACTGGGTTCAGCTGGAGTTCCTGTAGTTTTTCACCTGCTGTTCCAAATAATCCCTCAGGTTTTCATTGGGATTGAGCAAATTTTGTCCAGGGATCACAGGTCGTTCTACTCGGTGCACAAATGTGTGTAGTCTATTAAAATCTAAAAGACAGATATCTGAATTAATAACCAAAATCTAGACTGTGGTACTTCATGATCAGCAGCATGTAATCATCTCAGCTGCAAGGAAAACATTATTATCTCCTGTTCATAATCATTCAACATTTCTTCATTCTTATAGAATACATTTGTTAGAACATTTAGCTAGAACAGATGAGAACTTCCACAAGATCTAACAGGAACATGAGCAGATATTTACCATCACATCACTGCTCTTATACAATCACAGGCTGTAGAGCTTTATGTTTAAAACAGTGATCACTGCTGTGTGTTTTATCTCTTGTTCTACACGTGTATTTAAGTGCAGACGTTAAGAACAAGCGGAGGGGAACTTTACAGGAATGACAGAAGACACGGTGTGGAGGTGGAGTGCTGGAAGGAGTGTCAGAGTAAAGTGACTCCTTAAATAAAAGATTTGTAGCAGTGTGGCATCAAAGATGATGATTTTAATTGGCTTTGATGAGAGTGGAGAAGAAAATCTGCTGCTGATCAGAAACAGGGAAAAGCCGAGATCATCTTATTCAGACAAAAGCAGCAGTATGAAGTCAGAGATAGCAGGGTGTCACAAGGAGACCAGGTGTTCATTTACAATCACTCTCATGCACTCAGTGCTGACATTTTGTAGACTCTGTCTGACTCCCTGTCGTCTGCTTTCACATCCATTTTAAATCAATACCAAACAGCATTAAAGCTCATTGTTAGAAAAGGTCTGATTAAATAGAATATAGTACAATTTTAACCCAGTGTCTGATCATCTGATATTTACTGCAACTCAAATTAAATGTACAAAATAGTACTAACGTACAAAATTATGTACAAAATAATGTACAAAATAATGCGGTCAGTCTTTTAATTTGTTTCAGTGTTTATCTAAAAAAGATCGTTACTCACCTCAGTGTCTGTAGTTTGTAATGTTCATCATTCTTCAGAGCAGAGAGACACTTCACTCCTGAGTCTCCTATTTTATTCTGAGACAGATCCAGTTCTCTCAGGTGTGAGGGGTTTGATCTCAGAGCTGAAGTCAGAGCAGCACAGCCTTCATCTGAGATACCACACCTCCACAACCTGCAGAGACAATGACACTCTTCACTCTCTCAGTTTATGAACATCAAGACATACTTTGTGTATTTTGAAATGAGTGGTGTGTGTGTTCCACCCTGCATCACACACAGAGTATTTAGTTTGTGTCTGAGCTGCAGTTTGTGTGATTAGTTACAATGTTGTAGTAAATTTCACAGTAATTTTAGACACATTGCAGTCGCATCAAGTCACGTTTTGTGCTGCAGCTTCTCACATACGTACATCTGACCCAAAGACTCTGTGACAGATCATCAGTGTGCAGTGAAAAGAAACAATCTTCTTCCTCAGGACATTGATGAAGAACCTAAAACCTCTGCTTCAATCTCACTATTAGAGAATGTGTCTTACTGAGGAGCAGGTCATGTGACTCTCAGAGAGACGATCTTACCTCAGTATCTCCAGTTTACAATGAGGATTCTCCAGTACAGCAGAGAGACACTTCACTCCTGAGTCTCCTAGTTTATTCAGAGACAGATTCAGTTCTCTCAGGTGTGAGGGGTTTGATCTCAGAGCTGAAGTCAGAGCAGCACAGCCTTCACCTGAGACACCACAATACTCCAACCTGCAGAGACACAATGACACACTCTTCATCAACACATTTTCATTACTTTAAAGATGATGTGTGGGGTTTTATTATTCAGAATGACATGAGGATTTAAGATCATCTGTTTATTCTAATGAACAATGTGCCTCATTTATAAAACTGGATATGAACGGGTTTGTGTGTAAATCGTTTGTACGAGCGTTTACACAAGAAATTTGGTCTTCATGAAAATCCTGTTCATTCGTATTCTACTCGTGCTCCTGAGTGTGTGTACATTTATACATAAGAAGAAGTCTTCATTTATCACATATACATTACAGCACAGTCAAATTCTTTTCTCACATTTCCCAGCTTGAGCCCCAGACTAACGAATGTAAACCTTGACTTGATCAACTTCACAAACACATCCTCATGCTAGTTCACTAGATCACGGACTAAGAGCATTTATTTATATTATTTTAAAAGTGAGCCAATACAAACACATAAATTAAGACAAATAAAACTAATCATTAAAGCGAGTACGAAGAAAAGCTGCAGTTTGTGATTAGTTACAATGTTGTAGTAAATTTCACAGTAATTTTAGACACATTGCAGTCGCATCAAGTCACGTTTTGTGCTGCAGCTTCTCACATACGTACATCTGACCCAAAGACTCTGTGACAGATCATCAGTGTGCAGTGAAAAGAAACAATCTTCCTCCTCAGGACATTGATGATGAACCTAAAACCTCTGCTTCAGTCACACTATTAGAGAATGTGTCTTACTGAGGAGCAGGTCATGTGACTCTCAGAGAGATGATCTTACCCCAGTATCTCCAGTTTACAGAGAGGATTCTCCAGTACAGCAGAGAGACTCTTCACTCCTGAGTCTCCTAGATTATTCTCAGACAGATTCAGTTCTCTCAGATGTGAGGGGTTTGATCTCAGAGCTGAAGTCAGAGCAGCACAGCCTTCATCTGAGATATCACAATCACACAACCTGCAGAGACACAATGACACACTCTTCATCAACAGATTTTCATTACATTAAAGATGATGTGTGGGATTTTATTATTCAGAATGACATGAGGATTTAATATCATCTGTTTATTCTAATGAACAATGTGCCTCATTTATGAAACTGGATATGAACGGGTTTGTGTGTAAATCGTTTGTACGAGCGCGTAACAAGAAATTTGGTCTTCATGAAAATCCTGTTCATTCGGAATTCTACTCGTGCTCTGGAGTGTGTGTACATTTATACATAAGAAGAAGTCTTTATTTATCACATATACATTACAGCACAGTCAAATTTCTTTTCTTCACATTTCCCAGCTTGAGCCCCAGACTAACGAATGTAAACATTGACTTGATCAACTTCAGATCATATCATTTGCAAGAATTAATGAAAAGGTATAAACTATATATTGTAATTTTATATAATATCCAGTTGAGTTTAAATAGTTTATGTTTAACATGTTTACAGCGTTTAGCAGACTCCTTTATCCAGATAGACTTCTAGAAGTTCTTTGGAGTTTCTATCAAAAACACATCCTCATGCTAGTTCACTAGATCAGGGACTAAGAGCACCACTGAGAACATTTGTGAAAACCAGATGTTTTAAATTATTGGCATTTATTGAAGAATATTTTAAAAGTGAGCCAATATAAACCCATAAATTAAGACAAATAAAACTAATCATTAAAGCGAATATGAAGAAAATCAGACTTTCAGAGACTTTTGTAAATCCGGTGGAAAACTCGAGCTGGGTTTGACTCACGCAAACATTTACACACAACTTTACTAAAAGATCAATAAATAAAACCAAAGTCATTAAAATAATACTTTGGGTGTTGATAGGTCTAAAGGAGTGAAAACAACTGGAGAGGTTCGAGAACAACTGTGAAAGATGGTGGAAGGTCGTCAGTGGTCTGTGTTCCCCAGAGGGAAAAAAGGAAGTAAGTATGAGACTGATAAATTTACAGTGAAGTCCAATGGGCTGATTCTGTAAAGCAGATCTGGCAACCATTTTCAAAGTGACTCCATTTTTAATTACAAATTATTTATTGAAAGTTTTATACATAAAATGAATCGACGTGTCAAGTTCTATGACATTAACTTCATTTTAATTGATAAATTCTATATTTTGAGATCATTTGCACCATTTCCCTGCTGCATTTAAACCCTGCATCACACACAGTGTATTTAGTTTGTGTCTGAGCTGCAGTTTGTGTGATTAGTTACAATGTTGTAGTAAATTTCACAGTAATTTTAGACACATTGCAGTCGCATCAAGTCACGTTTTGTGCTGCAGCTTCTCACATATGTACATCTGACCCAAAGACTCTGTGACAGATCATCAGTGTGCAGTGAAAAGTGCCTCCCGTTTCATCATAAAATGTAAAAAAAAATAAAAATAATAATGATTAAAAATAAATAAATAAATGTCTACTGATCTGTGATAGAAATGTTATTATTGTATGATTCCAGTCATTCCAATGATTTTTATAGTCAATATTGCTGAATTTGTGTATTTTCCTGTTCAAATACGTGGGAAAGACGCAAAGGGAGGCAGCGACAAGCTGAGCCTCCTCTCAGATTGCGCAATCCCTCACAAACTGGGTTGAGCTGCTAATTTTATTTGCTCAACTTGAGCACATGCAGTTGATCTCTCTGTAAATCACCAATGTAATGTTTGTACACACCTTTATTATATGTCCTCACATTCCATAGTCTAGGACGTGTATTTCACATATGTGTATAACGTATTAGTCTTGCTGATCTGACATAACACCACAGTGAAAAAGCAGGAGGGGAGGCAGACAATACCTCTCCCTCCATGAAGGGGGCATGTCTGAGCATACAGGCTTGTTCTACTATCGTTCTTCTTCACGTATTACAAACAAATGGCATTGTGGGCAACATGCTAGCTAAAAAAAAAAGTCAAGTAGAGAAAGTCAAGTGCACTGCATCAGTCTGTTTATTTAAATTTTTTGCCCTGACTGAAAAAATGGAAGATTATATATAAGCTAAAACATTTCTCAAAACTGGACTTTGAATCAAAACTGGAAGTGATAAATAATGGAAGACCGAGGCTGGAGCTAAAAGATTTGCTTCAAATGACGGGACAGAAGATAACCCGCTTTTTTCAAACGGAGTGGTACACCCGAAAACACTGTTGTGTGGTTGTGCTTCGAGAAACCACCTTTTCTGATTTCCCTACATTTTGTTTTCAACGGGTGACAAGGTCTGGACTACAGTGGGATTTTGTGACTTGAAAAATATACTAATAAGCCTCAGCAGACATGAAAGTTCAACTACTCACATCCATCCATCCATCCATCTTCCACTGCTTACTCCGTCTTCAGGGTCGCGGGGAAACCTGGACGCATCGGGCACAAGGTGGGGTACACCCTGGACAGGGTGCCAGTCCACCGCAGGGCTCAATCACATACACACTCACACTCATTCATACACTCCGGACCCTGGAGGTGTGAGACGAACGTGCTAAGCCACCGTGCGCCCTTCAACTACTCACATTCAAAGCCAAATTGCTTTAAAAACTTTTGGAATCACAAGGATAGATTTGGCTTTGAACGAACAGCGAAGACTTACTATTAGCATCCACAATGCTAAGGTAAAGGAAAACCAAGAGATTATAAAAGACCTCAACTTGCTTCCTAGCCAAACAGCAATTAGCATTTCATGCTAACGATGAGAGTATAACCTCTTCTAATCCAGGCAGCTCTGTAGAACTATTACATGCTTTTGCTGAGAAAGATGATAGGTTAGCTGGACATTTAGAGACATCCACTGTGATTTCTGGCTTATAAAACAGAATTCAGAAAGATTTAATTGAAGCAATAAGTGATGTGATAAGAAATGATATAAAAACAAAGATTAATGCAGCCTTATTTGTTGCTGTAGAAGTAAAGGTAAGACCATGCATACACTGCTGTACAGTCCACGACAAAAATAAAAGACCAGCCCTTTTTTTTAATAATAAATTTTTTTAAAAATCATATAAACAAGATAAGAAATTAAAGTTATTTGAAAGAATAAAACTACATTTGACTTTTTGTTGTGGACTGTATATGCTTTCATTTGTATTGAATGAGTATGAATTGTGGAATTGTGATCTCAAATGAAAAACACACGGAGGGTGCAGCGCAAATGCGCTCTCTCTGAGCCGCTATAAATTTATCGTTCATCTTTGGCCAAATACGTACCTTACCTCTGTGTGTGTAAAGAATGCTAATATGGGATATGAAACATAACCAGTAGTCAACGTGCAAGCCGCCAGTTGAACGGTGAATTTACGCTTCTATGTTGAATTCATATATTTGTAAATCTGACTTCGAAAGAGTCAGTACCTCCCCAGCCACAAACCTCACCACACATCACTGTCCTCAGGACATTGATGATGAACCTAAAATCTTTGCTTTAGTCTCACTATTAGAGAATGTGTCTTACTGAGGAGCAGGTCATGTGACTCTCAGAGAGATGATCTTACTTCAGTATCTCCAGTTTACAGAGAGGATTCTCCAGTACAGCAGAGAGACTCTTCACTCCTGAGTATCTTAGATAATTCCCAGTCAGATCCAGTTCTCTCAGGTGTGAGGGGTTTGATCTCAGAGCTGAAGTCAGAGCAGCACAGCCTTCACCTGAGACACCACAACCACGCAACCTGCAGAGACACAATGATACACTCTTCATCAACACATTTTCATCTTGGTTTAAAACTTACTGTAAAGATGATGTGTCTGTTATGTTGGACTGTCTCCCTTCTCTTGTCCAATCACAAGATATTATTAATACTGACCAATTATGGTGTAAAACTATTGCTGGTTTTTGTTAAAAGTAATGAGTCTGGGTTTTTTTTTAAATCTCTGTTTAAATGTATTTTATACACATATCTAAGTGCATTTATTTATTACTTTAATGCACAAGTGAGATGTTTAATGACTAATATATTTGTTCTGTATGTTGTACTGATTTAACTGAAAAAACAGAACTGTACACAACTATTAACTGCAGCTTTTAGTGAGGTACTGTGTCTCTCAGAGAGATGATCTTACCTCAGATTTTTTACTTTACACTGAGGATTCTCCAGTAGAGCAGAGAGACGCTTCACTCCTGAGGCTCGTAGATCATTCTCAGACAGATCCAGTGTATCCACAGTCAGATGCAATTCTCTCAGTTTGGAGGTTTCTGATCTGAGCACTGAGTCCAGAGCTGACCAAACACTTTTTTCAATTGTATCACACCTGATACTGAAGGAAATAATACATAATGAACTAACAGTAATGCAAATGATCAGACATTTGATTTGTTCTCTTAACACTGTAACAGTAGAACAGTTCTATTCAGATTTACTTACATTGCTTTTCTGGATGCTGCAATCACAGGCATCACCTTCACAAGAATCTTATCTGTTATTTTATCTGTAGAGATATATTTACTCAGGTCAAACTCCTCCAGCTCCTCTGCTGATGTCAGTAAAACAAACACCAGAGCAGACCACTGTGAAGAAGAGAGTCCACTTTGTTTTCCAGATTTCAGGTAGCGTTGGATTTCCTCCACTAGAGAATTGTCCCCCAGTTCATTCAGACAGTGGAACAAATTGATGCACATCTCTGGAGGGGGATTTCCACTGATCTTCTCCTTGATGTACTGTACTGTGTCCCCTTTTCCTGTCTGGGAGCTACTTCCTGTATGTGTTACTAAGGCATGTAAGAGTTTCTGATTGGACTCCAGTGAGAGACCCAGAAGAAAGCGGAGGAAAAGATCCAGATGTCCAGTCTCACTGTTTAAGGCCTGATCTACAGCACTCTTGTGGACATCTGAAATTGTCTTAAAGACCTGACTCTGTTCAAGAACATTTCTCTTTTCCTTTATGAATGTCAGGTGCACATACAGAGCTGCGAGATGCTCCTGAATGCTCAGATGAACAAAACAGTACACTTTACTCTGGTGAAGCCCAAACTCTTCTCTGAAGATCTGAGTACACACACCTGAGTACACTGCTGCTTCTCTCACATCAATGCCACACTCTCTCAGGTCTTCCTCATAGAAGATCAGGTTGCCTTTCTTCAGCTGCTGAAAAGCCAGTTGTCCCAGTTTGAGAAGCATTTCTTCATCACTCTCCTGCTTCTTTGAGTACTTTTCTCTTATGATGTTTGTCTGAATGATGAGGAAGTGTGTATACATTTCAGTCAGAGTCTTGGGCATCTCTCCACTCTCTGATTCATCAAACATTCTCTCTAGAACAGTGGCTGAAATCCAGCAGAAGACTGGGATGTGGCACATGATGTAGAGGCTTCTTAATGACTTCAGGTGTGTTGATGATGTTATTGGCCAGGCTCTGATCACTGATCCTCTTCCAAGTACTCCTCCTTCTGTGGGTCATTGAACCCTCGTACCTCTGTGACTCGATGGACACACTCAGAGGGGATTTGATCAGCTGCTGCTGGTCGGGAGGTGATCCAGATGAGAGCGAAGGGGAAGCAGATTCCCTTTGATCAGGTTTATAGAGTATGCAAAGTCACTGATGCTGATTCAGTTACATCACACACTCTTCTTTTCTGGAAATCCAGAAAGAAAACGATACTTCGTCCATCCATCCAAAAATGAACAGAACCTTTTCCAAACTGGACATTTCTGTTTCTTTTGTCTCCTTAAAACAGACGACGAAGGAGATCCATCAGACTCAGTTTCTGGTCCTTCATCAAATTCACGCTCTCTGAAAGAAAGAAGTGGAAACATGAGCTGAACGTCCTGATTTACTTGCCCTTCAGCCCAGTCCGAATGAACTTCTGCACAGAAACTGTTTTTCCCGATGCCAGCGACTCCCTTTGTCAGCACAGTTCTGATGGGTTTGTCTTGATCAGATAAAAGCTTAAAGATGTCATTGCATTTGATTGAAGTTTCCTCTGTTGTTGTTCTCCTGGATGCTGCCTCGATCTGTCTCACCTCATGTTCTTTATTGACGTCTCCACTGTCTCCCTCTGTGATGTAGAGCTCTGTGTAGATCTCATTCAGGAATGTTCGGTTTTCCAGGTTTATCATCACTCCATTTAAACACTGAAACTTCTTCACCAGATTTAATTTGAACTTTTTCTGGAATTCATTTACAGCAGCAGGTTCTGGGTCGTGTCTGTGACAGGGTGAAGAAGGAAGACATGGTGAGACATGGGGTCTAATTATTAGAGTTTAAGATCACACTTTTTTCTGACTGTTACCACAGATAACCATTCTTTATGATGTTCTCACTGTGTATTTGTCTTATTCTACAGTATGTTCTCTATAATCTAATCACTCTGCAGGAAATAACAGCAGAGATGTTTATAATACCAGCGCGTCAGTGTCACAGTCATGTTGTTAGGTTTGATCTTACCCTGTAGCTGTGATGATGTTCTTTTCTCTTCTGTCTCCTGACTTCTGTAGAACACTGGGAATAAAAACTGTAGCTGTTAAAGACAATAACTTTCACCTCTTTAATACTGGAGTCTAAAATTTAGCCCTAAATTTAGTCAAATAATTGTAGTAAGGGCATTAATATTTAGAAAACACCTGCTAAATAACATGAGGACATCATTCAGAATGAACAGATAATGTGTCCTGAATGGATGTAAATACAGATCATTATTATTTTAAAAACCTGCTAGAAAGGTTCACAGGTATAAAAATCTGTAACTCTATCCAGAATTATACGACACTGTGGATGAGATTCAGTCCGTCACCTGTAGGGACAATTTAGTTATCAGTAGACCTACTGACATGATTTTGGGAGGTGAGATGTTTAAATTGAGGAAAATGCTGATTGTGATTATTATTATTAATAAACACTGTAATGTCAGTTATATGATTTATGGTAAATAATCAGTGCCTGTGTTCATATAGAGAGTCTACATTTTCTATTATATTTTACAGAAATACTCAGACACATCACTCTTCACTTTGATCTTCATAAAGTTCTGTAGTATCACTAAAGACCAAGAAACTAAAATATAAATCAAAATAGCTGCTAATGATTGTGTAGCACAGACATTACTGTGACTTTAACTATGAGAATTATGGGATGTTACCTGTGTACAGACGAGGAGTCTTTATTTCTAAAGTTCAGAAGAGGATCCATAGACGCATCACTCTTCATGGAGACACAGCTGGGTTCTGGTGAGTCTGATCTCTTTCTTTGTAGTTTACTGTACAACATTATAGAGAGGACATGAGACAGAATTTACTTAATTAATGCTTACTTTATAGTCCACAGCCTTGTTTCGCCTTTGCTCGTGAACTTGGGAAAAAGAACACTGAAACAGCTTGTAGTACACTACTGCGCTCAACATTTTCACACTGTCCAGAATTCACAGCAGATATCCAAAGTGTAGCCATCTGAAGGTAGTTACCATAAACCTTTGTATGAGTGCACTGGAGTTTCTATCACGGTTTGGCTTGACCACAGTCTGAAATGAGGGTTAAATAAACACCTGTGTGCTGCACTTGATGTAAGTCTCACTCACGTCTAAAACCATTCAGAAGCACGTGGTGTAAGGAACGTAAGTGTAAGTGTAAGACACAATCTACAATCTTTCTACATTAATAACGGTGCCATGAAACAGCTTTAAGACAGCTCCACTGAAAAAGATCAAGATTACATGTTAATAACAGAGAAAAATGACCCCTTATATATAAATCCTGATCTACTTTTCTTCTGCAGTAAACTCCAGCAGCTACTTCCCGGCTCTCACTCCATATCTCTGTGCTTCTAGTGTAGATATCTGACTAGTAACTTTCTAACAGAAACAGGAACAATGCATCGTCCCAATAGACTAATCCTGTTTCTCATCACAGCAGCTGATATCAACAGAATCTAGCAGTTTTTCAACTGATGACTGATAACTTCTCATGCTTAGTATAAATATATGTTATTATTTTCATATAAACTCATTATATATTTCAGATATGAATATTTAATGACTAAAATACTAGGACATGGAAGCTTACTGATTGTTTGTGGGTGGAGTCACATTATCTGTGTCCAGGTCAGGGGTCTCCATGTTTGAATATTAGTGTAAACACAGACAGAT